>CAWUFW010000400.1:0-557500 GCA_963921515.1 Calotriton arnoldi
ATGTCACTCTATCATAGCCAAACCTCTGCACGGTTCCAAGGGATAGATAGAATTAGAGTAATAATTTCTCCTAATAGGATTATAGTGACACACTGTCTCAATAATCAGACTTACACCGCAAAACTGATGCATATATATTTCTGTGAGTTGGAATTTCAGAGTCCAAGTTGAAGAGGGAAAATATGAGAAGGACAGAGGGCAGTAATACTCACAGGTCTTCTCTAGGAGCAATTAGCAAAAGAGGGAATTAATCTACTGTTCCAGGTTATATTCCAAGAAATATTTTGCAGATTTCCATGTTATTAATATGAAAAATAGAACTTGAAGTGAGTTGAGAATAAGTGAGAGTCCTCTCCTCTGTATATACAAACGGTAGATAACAATAACTAAGGGGCTATCCCACTCTACCAATTAGCATAGGCCTCATCTTCAGTGTTGTCCATTCTTCTCTAACACTATGTGATCACCGATGGATGGATGAAGTATCCACATAACCAGAAGAATTGATAACAGTTCCATCCAGTTGGCGCAATGCTGAATCTTTCAGAGGAACCAATGGCCCTAAGCAGAGAGATCCAGCGGTCATCCTCCTATCTCTCTGCAACTCATCGTGTTGACTAATGGTGCAGGGAGACATAGGCAACATACAGCACTAGGCAAAAAGGGTCTAATCACCACTGTCCCATACTCCTAGAGGCAGAGAACCAAGAGCTGGAAGTCTCGAGATTATGACACACCAATGGACTAAGGTTTAGGCACTCCCATCGGACTACATAGTCACAAGTGGTCTAAAGGGAGAAAAAAGAAAAAGCCCAACACCTTCATAACCTAGACAATACCTGGCACAAGACACATGTCCTGGAGCTCTTGCAAATCGCACTGCAGCGCCCCTTAACCCCTCACTGTAGAGCTGCCTCTCCAGTACCTGTGAGCATGCCCATCACTCATTGTGGAGCTTGATGCCTAAACCATGCATACCCACCAACCTCCTCCACAGGGAGCTCATAAACCACTCACCACAGAGCCCTTGCACCACATCTTGTTGAATTATTGTGCTCTCCTGCAGAAATGTAAAGGCTTCCCTCAATGCCAGGTGTACCAGACACTAGCGGTGCACCCTGTATTACCTGCATCCCACTAACAGTGCATAATGTGTCAAAGCCTCTACGTCTCCTGTGCCAGTCACTGCCAATCTACATGTGCCGTTGTCTGCAGAACCACCTGTGACACTACAAAACAACATTTGTGCCGCTCACTCATGATACATAGTGCAGTGGGCACTCTCTCACACAGGCATAGTCATGGAGCACTGGCCATCCTCACAAAGCACAACTGGGGCCTTCAGAGAGAAAGCCCACATGGAAAACTGAGTACAGCATCCTCAGGCACATTCAAATGGCAGTGATACGTCTACCGGAAATAGAAAATGGAAAAAATGGCGATTTAGGTAATGCTTGTGCTCCCACTCACTAGGTGGCACTGTAGGCAGTTGTCTAGAACTACTGCAATGTAGGCCCAGTCATGTGCCACCCACACTGACCTATCTGCAAAGACTGATCCAGCACACAATATAAAAACAAGCATTGGCAAAGCCAATAGGCCAGGCGTTGTTTGCGAGCCTTCTGTCAATTCTTGTTTTGCTTTGTCATGGTTTTTGCAAAACTTAATGTATGGGAATATGCCGGGCCCTAATAAATCTAAAAAAAGCAACTCATTTGCTAGAGGTAAAACACTTTTTTGGGTCTCCAAACAATCCGACATTACCATAGTGCTCCCTGACACTGAAGGGGACTACTTTGTGTGTGGATGTGTTCCTTATAAAGGGCTGCATGCCGTAACTCGTAGTGAAGTCAACCAATGGCTGAAGTAAACTGATGCATTGCTGCTTAATGCATGCTGGAGTGGATGGAAGACAAAACGTAATGACACCTACCAGAGAATAATGGATCAAGTCTGGCTGAAACCCCTATAAGTAACTGTTATGCACATCATATTAGTAAAATCAAAAGGTCTTGGCTAATGTAGACTGAAAAAAGTCAATCAGTCTTGCATTAGCTGCAAGTCTCTTGCCTTTGGGAAGGAAAGAAAGAAAGAAAGAAAGAAAGAGAGAAAGAAAGAAAGAAAGAAAGAAAGAAAGAGAAGAAAAAAAAAGAAAGAGGGAAAGAAAGAAGGAAGGAAGGAAAGAAAGAAGGAAGGAAACAGAAGGCAAGAAAGAAGAGAGCAAAAAAGAAGGAAAGATAGACCGGAAGAGAGAAGAAAGAGATAAGTAAAGGAAGAGAGAAGGAAAGAAAGAAAGAAAGAGTAGGAAAGTGTTGGATCGGAAAATTCCTCTGCATGATATTGGACGTGCACCCTTGCACTGAGTGCCCACCTGTACTGATGTCTGGATCCCTAATGCTGATTTTTGTCGTCAAAGGCAAACAGGGATCATGATTTTGCGCCATGACCTAGGCCCGTCTCACAGATTGCAGTCTTGTTGGACTGGCAGGGATGCCCAAAGCGCTACCCTCATAGTGGGGGAAGGCTACTACCTTCACCAGGAGTTAAGCTGCACACGCGCAGTGATGGCAGCATACCGTGTAGTGATTAGTAGGAGTGAACACATCCTTTTTAGCCTGTCACTGTAGCGAGGCCTGCAGGCTCACTCATTTTTGAAATTCTGCTGCAGTGTGCTTAACTGTCCCTTGGCCTACATTGGTTTGGTGTGAAGTGCTGTTCAGAGCAGGAGTGGTGTGTCTGTGCTGGGTGTATGTGTGCCTGGGAAGGGTACAGTAATAGGATAATGCAGTACTGAGCAGTGCGTGCATGGTGAGTGCATGTTCTGGGTGTATGTGTACCAATGAGGGGTAGAGTACACAGAGAACCTAGTGCTGTGCAGTGTGTGCATGGTAAATGCATGTACTGGATGTATGTGCGCCTAATAGTGGTACAGTACATGATGGATGCAGTGCTGGGCAGTGCATCCATGTTAAATATATGTGATGTATGTATGTGTTCCTATGAGTGGTACAGAACATGATGGATGCAGTGCATGCATGTTAAATTTATGTGCTGGGTGCATGTGTACCTAGGAGTGGTACAATACAGTGATGTGCAGTGTGTGCAGTTTATATAAATACACTGAGTGTATGTGTACCTGTAGATGTTTCACTATATCATTTGTTAGGAGCGGGGTTGCTGCCGCTACTATTTTGGTAAACAATTGCGGATGGTCCGTGTTCGGGGCATAGACTGAGATTAAACAGAGATCTCGCCCATCCAGCACGTTCACGATAGGATCACATATCGACAATCGGGATCAATCACCTGGTCTGTATGCCCGAATGGTATTTCCGGAGCTATCCATATTAGTGTACCCCTTGCAAACCCTGAATACGACTTTGCATATAAATGACCCCTCCATCGTTTTCGCAACGCTGGAAGACAGACCCCCCAGGCATGGGTCTCCTGAAGAAAGGCAATTGCTATATGATATATTTTAAGGTATGCATGTACTCTTTGTCGCTTTCTGGGCTGTGCTAGTCCCCTGACATTCCATGTCCTATCCATGTTGTTGGTTGTACCTATTGGGGCTAGTCCATAGTTGGACAAACTTCCACATGTTGCCTCGTCTTATCCACAGTTTTCCCCCTCGACCTGTGTACCCCACCTCCCAATTGTGTTACAGTGAACCAAAAACCCCTTTTTCCCACAACTTCCCCCACCCTCTGGGCAGTACCACCAACCCGTCCCACCTTGTAACAAGAGACACTAGAAGCCGCTGGTTCCGCCCCATACCCAAGTTATTCTTATCAATGTGTCAATTCAAGAATGTGAAGTAACTAGTGCGCCGCGCTGGAGGTCAGTGCACCACGACCGGTAACGGAGGTAGTGAGGAGCAAAATAGGAAACTCCCCGCCTCCCTCTGTCCAGTCGTAGCCATACTGCTCCTATACTCTACCTTGGAACACTGTGAACTCTAAAACAACACCTACGAGGAGTAATTCTGAACGTTCCTCCCCCTATATTTAAAAGAAACTTTCTTCCCATTGCAAATTTCTAAATAAGGAGTAAAATGTAAAAGGCCCAGTTCCAGGAAGTATCTCTCTACCCGGTCCCACTGCTATTAGGGTCCAGTTGCAGACACCTCAAGACCAATATGCATCAATGACAATGTTCTGTGTGGTAGTTACATAAGAGTTCCCGTCTATGGCTTTGATCTGTACAGCCTGCGATCCATACAAACCCGGTATGATCGATGTGAGAAGCCTTCATATTACCATCATCTGTGCTATCCGAGTCGTATTCAGGGCCACTTCACCTGTCCAAGTGGGACTCCAGTGTAACGGTTGGGCATTAGCTTTATGTAGTAATTCAACGGAGCAGACCTCTATACTCCCCTGGGCAGTCAGTGAGCCCGGAAGGGCAGTTTTTAAGTTCGTCGCCTCTGCTGAGAGGATCTACGTTTAGTCATGATGGTGGAAGAGGCTTTCAATTTTCCCAAAGGCTGAGAGGGGGGCCCCGGTAGTGCATGAACCCAGTCCAATGCCTCTGCTGCCGAAGTAAAGAAATGCACCTTGCCCTGGTATGACACCCTGAGTTTGGCCGGAAAGATCAGGCTATAGCGCAGGTTACGCTCACAAAGCCTTGCCTTTAAAGCCAGAAAAGTTTGTCATTGCTCCTGGACTCAGAGTATGATCTAAAACACAGAGATGGGGTGTCCCTAAAAATTTGGTGTGCCCCTCACCCGCACTTGCTGCAGTATTGCGTCTCTGTCCCTATAATTAAACAACATGGCAATAATGGCCCTCGGCGGCACATGAGGGCGAGGAGGCGGCACCAAAGCCCTATGTGCGCGCTCCACCGTAAAGAATTTGGATAATGGCTTTGGGTGCATAATTTTACCAATCCACTCTTCCAGGAACATTTCTGCTGACTGTCCCTCTGACTTTTCAGGGAACCCAATGAAGCGTAGGTTGTTCCTCCGGGAACGTCCCTCTGCATCTTCCACTCGGTCCTCCATGCGGATGGTCAGTTTTTGTAGCAAGGATACTGTTTTGTGCAGGGCACCACATCTGACTGTAGGTCCACTACTGTTTTCTCTGCCGTAGTCACTCGGTCCGCAACCTCCCGCAGGTCCGCCCACAGGAGGCTGACATCTATGGACACTGAGGGGCCAATTCCGATCTCGGCCGGTAGGGCTCCGAATCGGATTCGGCTTAACCGGATCCGATTCGGAGCCCTATTGCCCGACCGATTCGTACGCTGGCGTCCGGGCAAGCGAGTGCGATGCGAAATCGCCGACCGACTCGTCCGGGCGTCCCGACCGCTCCGACCGACTCGTTCCGGGTCGAACCGCACCGGACCGACTCGCTCGGACTCGACTCGCACCCCGCAATGGAGACGTTTCCCGGCCGGGTAAGTACGATGCGCGCCGCGAGCAGATCCGACCGAGCCGCGCACTCCGGCTCGAAAGAGCAGTCGGAGCCGTACTTTGGGGTCCGTGTCGGACTCCCTGTACTGCGTAGCCACGCGAGTCGCACACAGGGGGGACCCATGGGTCCCCCTACCTGTGCGTGTACGGCGCGAGTCGCTTCGCCGCGTACACGCTGTGGGGGGCACCCTTGTCCGCCTCGCACCCATTGAGTCAATGGGAGCCCGCGTACGCGTTGTAGCGACCGGCTCCCATTGACTTCAATGGGAGTCCGACCGACTTCGAGTCCGATGGCATACGTGCGCATCGTACTCGTTCGGTCGGGCTGCACGGGTCCGATTCAGTCGGAAATCTCTCCGGGTCCGGCTCGGTCGGAGAGATTTCCGCCCCGAATCGGAATCGGCCCCTGAGTCTATCTTGGTGACTAATTCCGTACGCGTAGTTTGGATGGCCACCATGAGGTCTGATAGGGTGCGTTCCTGTGGTGGGATTCTGTCAGGTGAGCTCTCAACTGGTTCATTGTGCAACTCTCCAGCATTTCCCACCGGTGCAGTCACCTGGGTGTAATAATCTATTTTGTTAGATTAGGCAGTTCTGGCAATCTTGTCCTTTTCCATTGTGCCACTGACACCCAGCAGGCCCTCACCCGTCCAAATGTTGCGCAGTGCACCCCACGGTGTAGGTCTGTGGGCGAGCTGCTATTCATGTATGCCCCCGGGGCCCGTTAGGCGTCTCAGGCCGTGCCCCTCTGCACTAAACCGGCACAGAGCAGGACCTTCTCCCAGCTGCGGCGCAGGAGCCCCCTCCTTATTTTCCACAGTCCTCGAGCCCAAGGAGCCTCTGATATATGTAGGGCCGGGAGGGGCTTCACCCCCTGCGGTTTTGAAGAATTACTGACGGCCCTCACAAGGTGTCTTCATGGCACCAAGTCCACTTTCTCCCGCCAGGCCTACTGCAAAGCGGTGTCCGAGCTCGCAGCCCCCTCCGCTCACCTCACAGCGCCTGGGGCCCGGTCCAGGCTTCTCTCGTTGTCAGCGACCAGCTCCAACCGCACCGCGCAAATCCACAAGAGCCGGCCCACAGCGATGCAGGGTCGATGCCTATAGCCCTTTCTGGTCCCCACCAGCTCACAGGCCTCCGTCCAGGATCTGGTCACCGCCAGTGGGTCCGCTATGGTCACACTCGACAGGACCGCCAAGGACAGGCCGGGGGCCTGGCCCGGCCGGCGCCACCACAACAGCCTTCTCCCAGCTTGGAGCCACGATCAAAACACCCCGTCTCCTTCTGTGGCAGTCGTCAGCGGTGTTCGCTGCGAGGTCTGTGGGCAAGGCACCCTCCTTTCCGGCCTCAGGTGTCTGCCGATGCCAGGTCCCGCGATTCCTCCGGCGTGCCCCCACAGCCCCAGGCACATCAGCGGGTTACCCAGCAGTGTCTTCTGTGCGCAACAGGGGCACTTCACCCCTGAGAGACGCTGTCTGCGTAGTGCCGCGCCCGGATAGACAGGTAGGCCCAGCCTCCGCTCCGGTGTTACATCGCTGGCACTCCCGAGTTCATGCCACTTTTTGGGTCCGGCTGGTCCGCCAAAACAGTTCACCAGGTTCAGGGAGAGGAATAAATCGTTCCAGTGGTGTGGTTCACAGCAGAATGATGACGGATTGTTATGGCTCAGTCGGAGCTCTCTCAGGCTGCGTCCGCCATCTTGGCCATTCACCCTCAGGGGAACTTGCTGCTATTTAGCGCGGTAGCACTGGAACATTATTGGCTTTAATTTAGAGTCAAAGGGTATTTTAGTGGGCATACCCTGGATGTTACCTATAGTGACAGGGGAATAGCGACTATCGCTAATACGAGGAGGGAGTGGGACAGCAAATCGCCCAAAAAATACTAGAGCCCTGAACTCAAGACGGGACTCTGTGATTGTGAATGTTGTCATTCTTTTTTGTGTTTGTAGAAAATACAATCTTCTCGTTTTTCATAAAAGTGAGTATTTGGCTGGACAGTGATTTATTGCTACACACATTTTGAGTTGTGAGCCTGTGTTCAGTCCCTTGTATCCACACCTTCCATCTGAGGGAGCCTTGGAATGCTCGGACCATGCATACCCTGAGAGTCAAGTGCAGAAGGGGTTCTTGGCCCAGTTACTCTGGATCCATAGCAAGTCGGCCCCCAGGACATCAAGAGTAAAAGGCCTCAAACCCTAAATTTAGGCCCAAACCTTGCTTGCCCAGTAGCCCTCTGAAAGGGGTTCTGACAGAAATGAAGCAGAAAAGGTAAAGAAAGAAAGGGAAGCAAAGAAGGAAAGAAAAAAACACAAGAATGAAAGAAGGAAGAAGAAGGAAAAAAGAGAGAAAGACAGAACAAGAGAGAGAAAAAGAGTAGGAAAGAAAATGGAAAGAAGGAAAAAAAGAAGGCAGGAAGAAATGAATGAAAGAAAAATGAGAAAAAGAAAAAAGAAAAAAGAAAGAGATGGAGAGAAGGAAAAGAATAGAGAGAGAGAAGGAAAGCGAAAGAAAAAAGAATGAAAGAAGGCAAAAATGAAAGAAGACAAGAAAGAAAGAATGAACAAGAAAGAAAGAAGGAAAGAAAGAAAAAAAATAACGAGCGAAAGAAGAAAGGAAAGAAAGAAAGAAAGGGGAAAAAAGGAAAAAGAGGATACCTTAATACAGAAGAGTTTCAAATGGTCACAAACTGATCAGATATGCTGTGAAATGGCAGCAGGCAGAAAAGCAAAACACTCAAAACGAATTTACGACAGCATTGGACGGAATGTGCCTGAGAAGTGTCTTGCTATCACATCAGGCTTTAAACACAAAAGCAACAGTAAAGTAATTATAAAGTAAAAACAAAAACACTGGCACTGAATGGAACTAGCTTGTGTGTGGATGTGCTCCCTGTGAGAGAGCAAAATGCAGTCACTCAAAGTGAAGTTAACAAGTGGCTTAAGAAGGTTGACCCACTGCCAGATTCTGTATGCTGTGGTGCGGGGAAGCAAAATGTGAATAACACAACAACACACCAATAGATGAAGAGAGATGGCTGCAATCACCTATATGCCAGTATATTATACACATTTTAGTGAAATCAAAAGGTCTTGGCTAATGCCAGACCTAATAACTTTGACTCACTTCTATAAAGCACAGACCAGACCCTCTCTAAAAACCCCATTCAAACTACTCTAAAAACATAAATGGTCTCCTTCAAATCGCCCTATAAAACCACCATCCACCGCTCAATGTGTCATCTTTTGTCAATAACATTTATATCTAGAGCTGTCATTCTGAAATGGAACTTGAAGAACAGCTGCTGCTTTTCCACTGTTTTTCCGTGATAGATGAGGATATGCCTAAATTCAGTTATTTTTACTGTTTTTACGCCTGCATCATTGTCATTCCGAGATGGGATATGACGTGCACGACTATCAAGTTTTCAGTCGCTTTATGTGACATTTCCATGCTTCCAGTGAACATATTTGTAACATTTCAGTGTCTGTTGTGTGACTTTTTTTTATCATGAATAGAACAAAGCATTTAGGTCCAAGCAATAAGAACATTTCCTAAATTATCCCCTTTTAGCTAACTCCACGATCTCGAAACAGGTGCACGTTCTTGAAGTGTGTTTTCAAAGTTACTAACCTACTTCTGTTTTCCAACAGGAGCATTTGTAGAACCATGGTAGGAAGTTTACAGGTACTTTAGGCTAATTTTAGGTCTGGCAAAAAAATGCTTTGTTACATAAATAATTGGTACACAGAAAGATGGGAAGTACATCACACCCTCAGACAGTGATCATTGTGTCATTCACTTGCTGATCAGTTAACGTTGCAGCCATTGGCTGTAACCATCATTCATGACAATTATGTAGTACTTGCCTATGTACTGGCAAATACCCTTCCTTTGGTACATTATGAATATTCACAGGGAAATGCAGAGTGGTTTTATTGCAGAGTGCTTTGAAGTTGTCTCTAACATTATAATCTTTGGAGCAGTTGATGCAACTGGTTGTTGATTTATGCATGGGCTTCGGTAGGCAGCTGATTTTCAGTTACTAAAGCTGCTCACTGTGGCAGGTAGCTCAGCCACAGGCTATTGCAAGTGTCATTCAAATTTTGCATAACTCGTGACAAAGGGTGTGGAAATAAAATGCAATGGTTGTTTAGGGCCCTTTTCAGAGCCTCCCTCTCCCTCAGCCCACATGTTGAAATCACAGCGGGCCATTGTCAGGGAAGATCTGCTGTGTGTCTGTTGACTCCACCAAGGATAAAATGGTTCTTTCTTACACAAATCCACATGCTGACAGTACAGTAAAAGCATACACATAGACTTTTGAACACTTACACACAAGAGCACATGCTGACACCCACAACAAAAATATATGCTTACACGAGAAACGGTGATGACAAAATTCAGTATGGGCTGCCCTCTGTCTCTTCTGTTACAGTTTTTTTAGTGCAAAAATTCATGCAGGTAAAAGGGTTTGTCGAGTGACTGGTTGGGGGATCGATCTGACTAGGGGTGCCTTGCACTGCCTGTTCTTTAAAATGTTCATGTTTGTTGCGCTCATGTTGTTTTCCTTGCACTCGTGTCCTTTTTACCAGGGCTCTCTTACTTTTTAGTGGTCCCATGTCCCTCCTGTCCCCCAAAAAAGACTTTTGGGCCCTGGTTGGTGACCAGGGGCATGTGAATGGATTACTCTCACCACATCTCTCCCCTCTAGGGATTGGGCTTCTGTCACTCCTTGTGGATCCCAAATAGTAGTTACTGGAGGCTTAACAGCACCTCCAGCGGTTGGAGTTCTATCACTCTAGTAACGAAGCACGGAAGCATTTAGAAAGATGCTTTATTAATAGCTACATGGTCAGTGGAGTCGATAAACACCGGCTCCAGCAACAGCTCCAACGAATACTGGGGCATATTAGCAAGACCGGCGATAAAATTATCGCCGTTTTAGCGGCAGGAAACTGCCGCTAAAACGGCGATAATGGGCTTGCTAATATGCGTTATAGAATTCAATAGAAGCCCAGGTTAGATGTGCAGGACATCTAACCTGGGCTTCGATTGGAATTCTATAACGCATATTAGCAAGCCCATTATCGCCGTTTTAGCGGCAGTTTCCGCAGCTAAAACGCGATAATTTTATCGCCGGGTCTTGCTAATATGCCCCACTGCTTAGGGGCATATTAGCAAGACCAGCGATAAAATTATCGCCGTTTTAGCGGCAGGAAATCACGCTAAAACGGCGATAATGGGCTTGATAATATGCTGTAGAATTCAATAGAAGCCCAGGTTAGATGTGCAGGACATCTAACCTGGGCTTCTATTGAATTCTATAACGCATATTATCAAGCCCATTATCGCCGCTTTAGCGGCAGTTTCCTGTCGCTAAAACGGCGATAATTTTATCGCCGGTCTTGCTAATATGCCCCCAGATTCTTAATGTCGCTAAGTAACAAATGCATTCTAGAATATGACAAAACCCTCATGAATTAAAGTGAAACATACCACAGTAATATGTACAGGGTACTATCATATGTACAGGATGCTACATATCTTCCCTCCATTCCCAAAAAAAACCACAACACTAAAAAACAAAACATAATAACAAACAGTACTATTCAAAAGCAGGCGAGGTTGAACATGCTGTTATTATGATCTGTATCTCGCAGGTTTAACAACAACTCTGGAACTCCTTCTGAGATTGGCTTGTTGAAAACCCACACCATTGCAAAGCGGAACATTGTTCTCGCACACAGGGGTAACTCCCTTAACATGAACTTTCACCACTCTGTTAAGATTCCACCAATGACCTCCCATAACTTTTACAGCATTTCCAACAATTTTAAGCACCTTAACAGGATCACTAAACTTACTTTCTCCTTTCTTGGTGTGAACAGGTGATCTAATCTTGATCATGTCACCCACCTCGAACGGAGCTAACTTGACTCCCTTTTTGTATCATACCACTCCTTTTGATTAATATGAATACCAGACATGTTTTCTTTAACAATAGACATCAAGTTTGAAACATCTGACTCTGACTTGACCCATTTAGCCATCTATCCAGGTCTGAAATTTGTGTTGGCCTTCCTGCCCCTCACCAGCTCAAATGGTGATATCTTTGTGGAGGAATGAGGCGTTGTTCAATAAAACCACACCATGCTATCCAAGGCTTTATGTACATCGTGGTTTCCCGCTCTGGCCCACTTGACACACTCCCCCACCACACGATTCATCCTTTCCACAAGACCATTCGTTTGAGGGTGATATAGAGAACTCTTCTTGTGCTTTACACCAGATTCAAGAAGAAACGATTAGAACTCAGTGCTTATAAACTGTTTCCCATTACCCGAGACTAGAACTTCTGGAAACCCTTCTCTCAACCACACCTCCCTTAAAAACTCCACCACACTCTTGGCATTAGCTTCTTTCACCAGCTTGACCTCAGGCCATTTCGATGCATAATCCATGAGGACCAGAAGAAACCGGAAACCTCCAGGGAGAATATCCTAAGGTCCCATGATATCAATACCCAGTTTATTCCACGGACCTTGTGGACACTCAATGGGCATTAAAGGAGGAACAGACACTTTGAGACTTTTGTCTGCAGCCCCACACACACAACAACCAGCAACCGTATCATCAATTTCAGCATCCATACCCGGCCACCAATACGTGTCCCGGATGCGACGTTTGGTAAGAGTGGACCCGAGATGCCCCTCATGAACCCTTTGAACAATGGTTTTACGGAAAACATGAGGCGAAACAAACTTGTCAGCTCTGAGAAGCAAACCATATTCAAGAGAAAGTTCACTCTCCACCTTCCAGAATGGCTGAAGGAGCGATGACAGGGCCTTTTCTCTGGGCCACCCATTCTTCACAAACCAACACACCCCCTGTAGCACACAGTCAGTTTCCAGAGCTTGCATCTATTCAGTTTCTGAAGACAGATTCAAACTAGATATTTCCAGCACAGCCACCAAACAATCATCACAATCCTCACTGGTGAGATCATCTAACTTGACCTCCTCTTGTTCATTCGACTTGACCGGGAAACGAGATAGAAAGTCTGCTCTCCCATTTTTTCCCCCTGATATGTGTTTCACCTCATATTGATATTGGAGAAGTCTAGTGACCATCTGTAATATCTAGGCGTACAGCACTTGCTCATACTGCCACCCAGAATGCTCACCAGAGGTTTATGATCGGTCTGCAAAAGGAAACGTTTACCCCAAATGTACGAGCGCAATTTCTCAATCACCCAACTGCATGCCAATAGCTCTTTCTCAATTACTGAATACTGTAGTTCAGCTGCTCTTAACACCCTGATAGATAAGATGGATAAGTTTGTTTGTAAAGCGCTCGAATGCTGCGGCGTCTTGGCACTGAGAGTGTGAAGAGGGACTGCACCGATTGCATCCTGCGAACTCAGTTAGGCGGAAACAACCAGGATTTTAGGAGTTTCCTAAAAAGCTGCCTGTTGGAATGAAGTCTCATAGCAATAGGCATCTGATTCCACAGTTTGGCTGCGCAGTGTGATAGACTCCTACCTCCCCATCTTACTCTGCGAATTTTGGAGATATGAATGAGACCCGCATTTGTGGATCTCAGATTTCTCGTAGGAGTGTACCATGGAAACAATTTCTGAATGTCATCCGAGCCACCTCCATAAAGTGCCTTATGAACCAAGCATAGAGCCTTGAATTCTACTCGTTGCTGGATAGGGAGCCAATGTAGTGACCTTATGCCCGCAGAGGTAGAATGGCCTTTGGGAATGTTTAATAACAATCGTGCAGCAGCATTTTGCAGTGATTGTAATTTAGTCCTCTGCGCTTTGTCAATGCCGATGAAGAGTTGTTAGACCTGGCACCATTGGCGTGGGTCTCCCTTCCATTTTTCGCTGTTGTCTCCTCTGTTTTACTGGTGTTAGATGCTCTGGGCGCTGTGCCACTGCCATTCAGTGTCACAGCGCGAATGCTCCCTGTGTAAATATGTCTATGTGAATTGGTATATCCCTGATTGGCTTATTTGGTTTACCTGTTAGTCCCTAGTAGTGTGGCCTATGTGTGCCCAGGGCTGGTAAACCAAATGCTGCTGGTGGGCCTGCAGCACTGATGTGTGCCACCCACAGAAGCAGCTTGTAAAGTATGTCTCCAGACCTGCCACTGCAGTGTCTGTGTGCAGTCCAGAACTGCCATCTTGGCTGTGAAGTGCCCTCACTTCCCAGCCCCTGAACCTTCCCTTGGCAGCCTGTAAGTCACCCCTATGGTAGGGTGCATTGTATGTGTAAGGTAGGACATGCATTGGTGTATGTAGCATATCCTGGTAGTGAATTACACCCCATTTCGTTTTTCACTACTGTAAGGCTACCTGTTCCTCATAGGCTAGAATGGGCAGTTTGACTATTACATTCTATAGTCCTAACTGACCCCAGGGACATGGTAGAAAAACGAATTTAGTATGCCTGAGCTCAGAATATTAAAATACATCTTTTAGTGAAGTTTATTTTTATATTCTGTGTTTGAAAATACCACTTTTAGAAAGTAGGTATTTTCTTGCCTAAGCCTTCCAGTGTGCTCTGCCGTTATGTGTATTGGCTGTCTGGTTTTAGAGGGGCAGGACAGGCTGAGTCAGACCTGGGTTGAATAGAGAGATCTGCATTTAGAGTGTGGGGAGGGGTGGCTCCTTGACCTGAATAGGGCTGTGCCTGGCAAGGTGAATGCTGGCTCCACCTCCCACTGTGTGTCTGCTAGCAGACCCCCTCTTTCTGAAAGGAGCCTGGTAAACAAAGTGCTCCAGGCCTGAGCAGAACTGGTTCTGGCTAGGTTCAGTGACTGGTAGCTTCTAAGAACAAAGGCTTTTGGGGTATAAATATCTGTGCTCAAACCCCCTACTTTTCGTATTGCTTTTGGATCTGGAGAGGAAACTCTGTCCGTGCCACTGGAGGAATCTGCAGGAAGTGACTGTCCCTGTGCTGTGTGTTGTTTCTTGCACTGGCCTGCAGCAGTGACCACTGGACCTTGAAGAAGAGGAAAAGGAACTCTTGAGAGAACTTTTATTTTTGTTACAGCAATTACCCAAGGGCTAGGAAAAGAGCCAGCCTCCTGCTGGAGTCTCAGGCACATCAGACTCCTTCACCAACCTCCTGCTTCCTCCCTGCGAGGACTGCTATCTGCTGAGGAGGCTCCTGTGAGTTCCAGGGCCTCTAGTTTGCATCAGAGAAAAGAGTGTGGAAATCGACGCTAACGCATCTTGCGGGCCGCTGCAGTCGAGAGCGCTGGGAAAATCATCGCGCTACTGCCGCCGAGGGCCCGCAACACGAAACCATCGCTGACGCCCTTTGCGAGCCGCTGCAGCCGAGACGCGCTGGAAATATCATCGCGCTGCTGTCGCCGCGCACTCGCAACCCTTAAAGAAATCATCGCTTCGAGACGTCTTGTCTTCGCATCGCAACACGATCGCACAGCGCAACAGGATCACCGCATCGACTTCTCCCACGCGGCAAGAAAGTCATCGCATCGGCGGTCCAGCGTGCAGAAGTTTGTCGCATCGTCTCCGCACGCATCCCGCAGATCGGCGCATCATCCTCCCTTGCGGCAAGGATTTCAACGCATCGCCGGCCTCGCGTGCCGAGAATCATCGCTACAGCTTATTTGCGACCTTTTGTTGGTTTTGCTACTAAACCCAGGTACTTTGTGAAAGGAAGGGTCGCAGAGACCACTGCTTTGAACTTGAACCTTATTTTTGCAACCTTTGAACTATTTTTGACAGCCCTTCAACAGCTATCCTATTTTTGACAGTATTGTGGCTTTTACAGTTATTGGTCTTGTGATAAATCTGCCTTTATATAAAGATACTTATTTTTAATAATAACTACTTGTGTGGTGTCCCTTTGTAGTGTTCCTCACTGTGTTACTGTGTATGATCATAAATGCTTCACACCCTGCCTCTGAGATAAGCCTACCTGCTCGTGCTACGTTACCACAGGGTTGAGCAGGGGTATTAAAGAGGGTAGCCCTCTCACTCTGACTTAGGAAGAAGGGTCCCTACTTGGACAGTGGCCAGCCATTGCCAACTAGAGACCCCCATTTCTAACAAGAGTGCATTGCAGTAGTCCAATTTCGAGAGAATGAGAGCTACTACCACCGTTTTCCTAAGTTCCTGAGGAATGAAAGGGAAAATCTTCCGTAAGATCTTCAATAAAAAGAAGCAGGAACAAGTTAAACGGTTGATCTGAGCTGCGAAGTTGAGCTGATCATCAAAGATCATTCCCAAATTCTTGGCCTTAGCTGTTGGACGGGGACATTCACCAGCCTCAATGGGCCACCAAGTTGGACTCCACAGGGATTGACCCTTGCCAAACTCCACTACCTCCGTTTTTTCGGTATTGATCTTAAGAAAGTTTTGACTTATCCAGCTCATGATTTCCGTCATGCAGGCATGAAAGCTGGTAGCGGTGGTCTCTGGCTGTTCAGATACGGATATGAAAAGCTGCGAATCATCTGCATACGAGACCAAAGTAAAGCCATGCTCTCTGATGAGTCTAGCCAGTGGAGTGACATTGATATTAAATAATGTGGGTGACAAGGCTGATCCCTGGGGCACTCCGCACGGAAGATGGAATGTGTCAGATTGCAGATTTTCCCAATGTATAATCTGCTCCCTTGAGGATAGAAAGGAGGAGAGAAGGGCCAGAGCCATATCCCCAATCCCCACAGCCTTCAGCTGCCGGACTAACACCGTATGATTCACGGTGTCAAATGCTGCTGATCGGTCTAAGAGGACAAGGACAGCCCTGCCCCCCCCCCATCCACCTGTCTGCGAATCTCCTCCGTCGCCATGATCAGAGCAGTCTCTGTAGAATGACATGACCGAAAGCCAAGCAGTTTATTGGAGTCTAGATATTGAGTTAACTCCTGATTGACAGATTTTTCAAGGATTTTGGCTGCTATTGGCAAGCAAGAAATAGGTCTATAATTTTTGACCTCGGTAGGGTCCAGGGCGGGCTTTTTCAGGATCGGCCTGATACACGCTTTTTTCTAGGCACAGGGATAGGTGCCTGACTCTACAACTTTGTTTAAAAGGGGGGGTTAGATGTAAGCTAATCTTCCCCGAGACCAGGTGCATAATGGCTGGTGGACAGGGATCATTAGGTGATCCTGATTTAGTTGATAAGAGAATAGTATTCTCTTCCTCCTGCGTAAGAGACCGGAAACTCATTAGTTGGCACAGAGATGCCTTCTCCTCCAGAGGCAGCCTATTACAATTGTCAGCGACTTCAGATGTGTTAAGAAGGTCGCTATAGATCAATTGCACCTTAGTCTGAAAGAAATTAGCCATCTTATTACAGAAGGCTTGATCTGGCCTGAACTGATTGGCCTGCTGCCGCTTAGATAACACTTGGATAGATTTAAAAAGTTCCTTAGAGGAGTTGTTAGCCGACTCAATTTTTGTTGTAAAATAGGCTGATTTGGCTTTTATAATTGCCTCCTTATATTGTTCTAAGGCTAGGTTGTATGCCAATCTATGCTCCTTACTATAGTCAGATCTCCATGTTCGTTCGGTTCTCCTACATTTGGCCTTTATGCTTTTAAGATCCGGTCCATACCATGGCGATGTCGTCCAGGATCTTCTTGCTCTGATAGTTTTCTCCGGCGCTACCTTGTTGACTGCTCTTCCTATCCATTTCTCAAACTGGTGGACTGCGTCATTGTTATCAGTGACCAATGAGGGAGGGCAAATGTTTAGTGCCTGTTCTAATTGGTTCCCTTGTATTTTTTTTTTTTCATGATTGAGTTTTTACGATGGATGGTTTGATTGAGATGGAATGGTTAGGCTGAGTAATCATAATATTAAAATATACAGCCTTATGATCGGTCCAAGGTAGTGAGGACATTTTAATCAAAGTGATGTCGGGGTTATTGGTGAATATGCCATCAAGTGTATGGTCGGCTGAGTGAGTGGGTTCAGACACTATTTGAGTTAGGCCATACGCAGCTAAATTATCAAGTAGCCTTATAGTGTCTGAATTATTATTTAGTTCCAAGGGAAAATTGAAGTCGCCCAGGATAGTGAGCGAGGGGGATTCTAGGCAGGATTCAAGTAGGGTCTGAAGAGCTTGCGTGAAGGCTGCTCTGGGACCAGGTGGCCGATACAGGAGAAAACCATAAAAAGTAGAAGTGTTATTTATTTTACACGTAAAACGCATAGCCTCCGCCGGAAGTTGAGAAATAGATTCTACTCGCACATTTAGGTGGTCGCGATGAATTATAGCAATTCCCCTCCTTTGTTCCCTAACCTGTCTTGGCTAATCACTGAATAGCCAGCAGGGAGTGCAGCATTCCAGTCAGGTTCAGAGGCCAGAGTTGTCCAGGTCTCTGTCAGGAATACTATATCCGGGTTAGAGAGCTGCAGCAGGCATTCAAACTGGTACTTATGTTCGACCAGTGAGCGAGTATTGAGCAGTATACATTGAAGATTATGATCCTGCGTCGCCGTAACATTTCTACCAACATGTCTGAAACTACCCGTGGTCGTAAGTGTGCCCTTAGTAGAGATCAACTGGACTGCGATCTCTCCCTTCCTCCCACCGGCCTCTGTCTTAGCAGCACCAGCATTATATGTGCCTAGTGCCGAAACAAACCGGAAATCACAACTGGAACACTTGAACTCCCCGTATTTTCCCCATTTATAGCAAACATCAGGAGTACAACACTCACCTCTTCTGAGCTCAAACAGTTGATTTTTTGTGAAGCTTCGGAGCGCAAAACGACCAGGGGTTCTGGCGCTGGGCGCACTCTGGGCGCCGACAGGCGCAGACGGGTTTGCCTTTGGTGCGCCGGCGGCGCGTCCGCTGCGCAGTTGCGCCAGCGTGCTTTTTATACCCTGGAAGCAAACCCCAGTGTTTTCTACTCCACCTTCCAGCTGTGTCAAAATGGCCCCCAGTCCCACTTGGCTGGCATCTACTGTAACACAGCAGGGAAGGCTGGGATCAAAAGGCTTGAGAGCAGTACTGATCTTTAATGCAGACTTGACTCCATTTTAGGGATGATACACACTCATCACACCACTCAAACCTCACACCTTTTTTTTAGAAGACTGCTGATGGGTCATACTATGGACGCAAAGTTTGGAATGAACCTAGAACAATACTCACACAACCAAAGTAGGGATTTTACACCTGACTTGTCCATCGATGCAGTAGCATCAACAATGGCTTCCAACAGCCCTGGCCTGGGACTGACTCCATCTTGTGAAATCACATGTCCCAGATATTCTACTCTCGAGCACATAAATGCATTTTCTGCTTTTAATACTACACCATGCTTTTGAAACAAACACAACACCTTGTGAAGAACAGCATCGTGGGAAGCAATATCTTTGGCAAAAATGAGAACGTCATCCTGAAAGACCAGAACACCATCCACTTCCTTGAGAATATTACCCATAAGTCTCTGAAACACAGAGGCATACAGCAGTAACGAAAAGTTCCTATGGTTGAAACAAATGCAGTCAAATGACGGGATTCAGGATCCAGTTCCACCTGGTGGTATGCACTAGCTAGATCGAGTTTGGTGAAGAAACTTGCTCCCTTAGTAGACGAGAACAAATCACTGATTTTGGGCAAAGGGTGCGAGTCCACCCAAATTTCTCTGTTCAGTGACCTCAAATCCACACAGACTCGAAGCTCCCCACCCCTTTTTCTGGCTACCACTAAGGGAGAAAGCCACAAAGGGGACTCTGTGGGCTCTATGATGCCCTTCGCACAAAGATTTTTTAACTCCTGCTCCAAATCCTCTGTAACACTATAGGGTGCTCCTCTGAGTTTGTTTTACTGGTATTGCCCCATCTTCAACGATGATCTTGTGTTTAAAGCCTCGTATTCTGCCCAAACCACTCCCGAAAACCACAGGAAATCTGTTTTCCACACATGACCTTCCTCTTCATTACTCACAATCAACACTTGCACCAGGCTTCAAAATCATCCGGAAGAGGCCTTGGTGAAACCAGCCCAGAATGTTCAGACCTTTTACCACGACATAAACTTTCCCTTTGATTCTCTTCCCTTTGAATCTCATCTCTTCTTCAAAAAAAACTATCAAATCAATGTTACGCCCCTCATATGACACAGGTGACCGGTCCGGTGGGGATAGGGGTTGTGAACCTTTCCATGTTTTCTCAAAAAGCCTTTGTGTGATCATGGTGATCTTTGCCCCAGAGTCCACCAGCAACTTTACTGTGTGACATCCCACATCTATGTCAACAATAGGATCCACACATGACGAAGGATCACCCTCAACTACACCATGGGCAATCACATGATTAGGACCATCCACATTCCCATCATGCTCACTCCTAACCACTAAAACGACCTCAGTATCGGAATCAGCGGCAGATTCGACAACACATACTGTAGGTTTCTTGAAACCCATCTTCTTGAAACACACTTTTGCAAAATGTCCCATTTTTTTGCAATAGTTGCACATAATGTTTATGGCAGGACACCTGGCTTCCTTGAGATGTGGAGGATTACCACATCTAAGACACATATTCCCACCATTCACCTTATTGGTGTTAAACGTCTCATATTTAGAGGAATTAGGTGGTGTATTGGCGAAACTTTGAGCTGACTTAACTCGCTGTTTCACAGTATTATTTACATTGACCACATTAACAGCATCACTAGGTCTATCATCCAATTCCTTCAACGAGACCATCCATATTTCAATGCTCTTGGCCACTTTGATTGTCTCATCCAAGGATGGATCACCCATGCTAAGTAGTTTCTGCCTGATGTTCTTATCCTTGTACTGGCACACAAACTGATCCATGATTAGTTGATCCGTGAAGTTCTAAAATCTGCATTCAGCTGCAAGTCTACGTAGAGCAGAAACATAGGAATCAACATCTTCCGTTTCGCTTTGCCTCCTTTTGAAAAACTTATGCCCGAGTACCATAAGGATGGGTAGTTTATCAAACCTGCATTTTAGTTTTAAGACAGTCTTGCGGTACTCATCAATACCCTCAGTCTCCTCTTGTGATAACTGAGGCAAATGTTTGAAAATGGATCTTCCTTCGAACCCCAAAGAGTGTAATAATAGACACCTCTTTCATTCAGCTCTAAATCTAGAGGCACCGATTGCACCCAAATATGTTTCAAAGGTATCATGCCAGATTTCCCATCTGACTGGAGGCTCCCCAGGTGAGTCCAAAAATGCGGGTAGAGGACTAACCGCTTACATGGTGCACATATTTCAATGACACAATAAATGAGGAACAGCAACAAGAAAACAGTACCTCTGTAGACAACAGTAATAAATAAAAGGATACAATATTGTGGTTGGAGATTTAAACGTAATGCAGAAGTGTGTGCATCACTGTTTTCCTGTAATATTATGGTTGGAGATTTCAAACGTAACGCAGAAGTGTGTGCATCACTGTTTTCCTGTAAGTGTGCACAATGAAACATAACACAGAAATGTGTGCATCACTGTTTTCCTGTAAGTGAGCACAATGAAATGTGCATATCACCGAGTATCAACGGGTGTGCGCAACGTTGTTTAAATAGAGATATTGAGAGAATTAGTTTTAGGGTGTGCGCATCACCGTAGACTAGTAGGTGTGCCCACACGGTATCCTTTTGAACAATGAAGCACTTTGTTGAAAAATAACGTTGTAGCTGCAAAATGCGCTTTGAATAGCAGCGTACGACCAATGGTGTGTAGTGGGAATGTTCCCAATCTTCTAAAATGGCCGCCGATGTGGTCTACGCCGTAATGTTTGACGTGGTGGTGTTGACGTGCTGCCTTTTAGAGATTCGATCACTGTGGACTTGACGAAGAGCGTGGCGCTGAGCTCGGGAGAAAGAACTTCGCGTGCCACACTGCGCAGGATAAAGGCGCAAGGCAAAAGCGCGAGTCCGGCAGTTGGGCAGTGGAGATCGCAAAGGTAAGAAAACTTCCTTTAAAAATGGATAAAAGTACCCGAATGGCAAAATCGGCTGATAAAGTCAAAAGAGGTCCTACCTCTAAGCGAGATGCTGCAGTAGATGTCGGTAAACGTAGGGGCTCACCAGCTCTTGTTGAGTCGAAAGCCAGTAATTGTCGTTAGGAATAGTTCCTTAGCACGAATGGGTTCAACCATGTATCCCATCCTCGTCGCCAATAATTTTCTAGTAACGAAGCACGGAAGCATTTAGAAAGATGCTTTATTAATGGCTACATGGTCAGTGGAGTCGATAAACACCGGCTCCAGCAACAGCTCCTACCAACACTGTCTCCAGATTCTTAATGTCTAGAATACATTCTAGAATATGACAAAACCCTCATGAATTAAAGTGAAACATACCACAGGAATACACAGGGTACTATAATATGTACAGGGTACTACATACTCCAAAGTGAATTCAATGAAATGAGGAATTTATAAAGCTCTACACTGACCCGAAGGTATCTAGGCGCTAGATAGACAGGCAGGCAGAGAGGTCGAATTACCTGGTAGGTTGATAAAGCCAGGTTTTCAAGCGCTTCCTGAATTGCAGCAGATTGGGTTCATTTTTTAGAGGAGTAGGCAGGGAGTTCTAAAGTTTGGCGGTGGAGTAAGCAAAACTTTTACCTCCCCATTTTACTTTATGTACCTTGGGGATGGACAGATTGCCACTGTCTGACGATTTTAGTAATCTGGCCGGGATATATGGCTTAAAAAGTTGCGACAGTTGCCAGGGACCCTTGCCGCGTGTAGCCTTAAACGCAATGCATAGAGATTTGAACTGGATGCGTTTGCTAATAGGCAAACAATGGAGCTCAACGAGGGCCTTGGAAGCAGAATCAAAGCGAGTGAGCCCAAGCAGGACTCTAGCAGCAGCATTCTGCGTCATCTGGAGTTTGTGTATATTGCGCTTGCTTGCACTGGTGAGAAGAGCATTGCAGTAGTCCAGCCTACACCCAATTAAAGCTGTGACCACTGTTTTCCTAAGCTCAAAAGGAATGAACGGAAGTACTTTTTAAAGAATTTTGAGGATGAAAAACAGGCTGATGTAGTACAATTTATCTGTGATTCAAAGGAAAGCTTGGAGTCAAAGAGAACTCCCAAGGTTTTTTTACCTTACTAGCTGGTTTTGGGGGAGGGCCCATGTCAATTGGCCACCAGCTATCTGACCAGATGATTGGCGTGATGCCAAATAGCATGACTTCCGTTTTTGAAGTGTTAAGTTTCAAACAATTAACCTGCATCCACTTCCCTATATGGCTCATGCAGTCTTGGAATCGAGATGCAGTATCCGTGGATGGACTGTTGATGGACACAATGATCTGAGTGTCATCAGTGTAGGACACCAGCGTGAAACCGAAGATTCTTATCAGCTTGGCCAAAGGGGTGACGTATAAGTTAAAAAGAGTGGGGCTCAATGATGAGCCCTGTGGGACTCCACAGGGAAGTGAAAAATCCGGGGAGACGAATACGTCATGTGCCACTGATTGTGTCCTATTGGACAGAAAAGATCTGAGAAGGAGGAGTGCTTTATCCCTGATTCCTAGCGAGGCCAAACGCTCAATCAGCACTTCGTGGTTGACCGTGTCGAATGCTGCCGAAATATCTAAAAGGATAAGGGCATCACTCCCCCCTCTGTCAAGGGTTTGGCTAAGTTACTCCGTGGCCGTGATGAGTGCCAACTCAGTGCAGTGATGGGCCTGAAAGCCAAATTGCGAGTGGTCCAAGATGTCACCTTCCACGAGGAAAGAGGTCAATTCCTCATTTAAAAATCTTTCGAGGACCTTAACTGGGAATGGTAGTCTAGAAATAGGTCTATAATTGGAGGTGTCCTCAGGATCCAAGTTAGGTTTCTTCAGCAGTGGCAAGATGGAGGTTTTTTTCCAATCAGTAGGAAAGTACCCTGTGGTAATAATGTGGTTAAAGATGGGCCAGAGGGCAGATGCAATTGTTTCAGGGACCATATGCAAAATTTTAGGTGGGCATGGGTCGAAGGGGGATCCAGACTTGATTAAAGAAATTAATTTGGTAGTCCGGTCAAGCGTGATAGGCGGGAAGATAGGGAGTGTGGTGGTCGAGCAGCCCTCTGCTTTAGCGTGAAGATTTGGGCTGGCGCTCGAGTTCTTTCCAGTGGGTGAAGATAGATTAGGTTGGGTCAGAAAAACATTGAAGACTTGTTTAAAGTTTAGTTGAAAGGCATCTGCTAACTTATTACAGAATTGCTGGCTACTCTCCTGGAAATGGAAGCTAGCAAAGGATGCCCAAACTAAATCAGACTACAGACTGGCCATGCAAACCTATAAAAAGTCTATTCTGAAGGCCAAATCAGACTTCATTAAAGAAAAAATAGAGGCAGCTAATGGCTGCGCTAAAAGGCTCTTCACTGCCTCCTTTTTTTCAGTTTGAGAAATGCCTCTGTGGAAGATGGCCTCCTGTCTGGAGCCCTTCCATATTTCACTTGATCCAGCCTGAATGAATCTTACGGGAGGGGGAACAAAATATGCATAACCTGAAATTGAGGAGATAATACCGGGGCCATGACTATCCAGGATCTAAGAAGCCCCCTACAAAAAACCACTTAGATACAGAACCGGAAGCTACACATGAAACTAAAGATACACCCTCAAAAGACTGAATGCCTTCTTCTCCCTCTAAGGACCAGTTACTTCCAATCAAATGGTCAAACCAACTCAAGGATATGAGTCTCACACCAAAGGCTGTCACCTCAGCTGGGTCTCTTGGCATCCGGTTTGACAAGCTACTTCATCTTGGTCTACAGACCATAGAGGTGGCTAAGAAAGCCAAATTCAAATAAAGCTTTTCCGTAGTCTCAAGCAATTCCCCCCAAAACAAGACCTTAAACTGGGTGTCCAAGCCCGAGTAATCTCACATATGAACTACAGAAATACGCTGCTAATTGGGCTGCCTAAATGTCACCTTGCTCCACTCAAAACAGTTTTCCACTCAGCAGCCCATTCGCTCTAGAATACAAAAAGATTCCAATGTATCCTACAAATCCTTTCTTTACTAGGGTGGCTTCCCATGGCCTTTACTCTGCCTATAAGACTGCATGTGTCACATACACAGTGATTCATTTGAATAAACTTGAAAAATGTTCTCAGAAACCTCATCTCCCTGGTTGAAACAGAACTTTAATAAGCCAAACTCTCCTCAAACTTGACAACCCAAATGTAAAACGTTTTCCACTCAGAAACAATCATAATCTAGAAGTGACCCAAGGATCTAGTTTGCTGACACACATGCGAAGGACACATCAATCTCTGATTTTAAAAAAGGACCTTCACCAGTATTTCTTGAACATTTTTCATAATCCCTACCTATCTATTCTACGTGGACTTCTCAAATATTCCCCTACAAAGACAAGACCTTGATTTCATGTTTTCTGACATGTTCTTTGCTTGCCTCATTGTTATTCTATGCTAGGTCTTAGTACAGCACTTTGCTACCTGTAAAGTTGTGGGCCCTAGGCCCACACTGGAGTAGAGAAATAACATGGGGATGGAAATGCGTGCAGTAATTACAGTGAGGGCATGAGCGCCCAGCTCCCTTTTATTACCAAGGTAAGCAGACAGATGATGCATATGAATAGATGACTATGGGGAGTTTAGGAAAGCCTTGTGCAGTGATCTGTCCTCTGGACATTATGTTCCTCCCAAAAAAATGAAGAAAACTCAAAGAGTTCACCAATGGAAGAATAAAACAAACCAGACACCATCGTCTCGGACTCCATTAGCAAGCCAGTGGTGGACATATAATGCAGGCTGCAGCAGACATTGTCACTTGAGTTCATAATGTAAACTGATGAGTCAGGGCATAAACACTGATGCAGAGAGATACAAGATCTTTTGACTTCACACAAGGAAGGGTCATATCCAGAAGAGTAGATTTGGGGCCATTTTGTTTTAGGTGCATTGGGAGTTTTGTGGATCCCACTACAATGCTTGTTTTTTCATTGGTTGCGTTACTTGACTCACTAAGGGGCCGATTTCGATCTCGGTCGGAGGCGCACCCAATACCATTCGGTCGGGAAAAAAGCCATGCGAATGCCTGTTTCCCGACCGATCCGTACAGCACACCGAACGAGTAAGTACGATGCGCACAACAGCACAAAATCCGGCCGAGTCGTACTCACCCAATCCAGGTCCTGTTCTCCGACCGAGGCGAATCCGGAAACGCAGAATCGAGTCGCACGGAAGGGAAAATGCAGCTCCGTCCGGCCGACCAAGTACGATGCGCTTCCTGTACGCGCTGAACCCGTCGCTACGCACGGCACGTCAAAGCATCCGGGAGAGGCGCACATAAGCTCCGATTCGCGCCACAACACAATCCACGGCTACGAGACGAACACGTCAGCGACGAGGACGACGCGAAGCGACGAGGACGACGCGAAGCAACGAGAAGGACGAACGACACGAACCAACCATGAATCCTTCGTCCCGATCATACCAATATTCTACATTTACTACCGGAACAGGCACGGACGCGTACGGCGCAGAAGGTAAGTCAGACACCAACCACAAAACACATACAACACGTACACGACACATCACACACACACAGAGGGATGCAGAATTTACTTACACCAGCAACAGCAGCACCATAGGGGCGGGATGCCCATCACCAATGCCACATATGCACACAGGGGCCTGAATGCGCACCACCACCCCTACCCAGGGGGGCCGGATGCCAACCACCACTACCACCCTTAGCCAGGGGGTGCCAGATGCCCACCACCACTACCACCCTTACCCAGGGGGCTGGATGCCTACCACTACTACCACCCTTAGCCAGGGGGTGCCAGATGCCTACCACTACTACCACCCTTACCCAGGGGGGCTGGATGCCTACCACTACTACCACCCTCACCCAGGGGGGCTGGATGCCTACCACTACTACCATCCTTAGCCAGGGTGGTGCCAGATGCCCACCACCACTACCACCCTTAGCCATGGGGGTGCCAGATGCCTACCACTACTACCACCCTTAGCCAGGGGGGGCTGGATGCCTACCACTACTACCACCCTCACCCAGGGGGGGCTGGATGCCTACCACTACTACCACCCTTAGCCAGGGTGGTGCCAGATGCCCACCACCACTACCACCCTTACCCAGGGGGGCTGGATGCCTACCACTACTACCACCCTTAGCCAGAGGGGTGCCAGATGCCCACCACCACTACCACCCTTAGCCAGGGGGGTGCCAGATGCCCACCACCACTACCACCCTTAGCCATGGGGGTGCCAGATGCCTACCACTACTACCACCCTTAGCCAGGGGGCTGGATGCCTACCACTACTACCACCCTCACCCAGGGGGGCTGGATGCCTACCACTACTACCACCCTCACCCAGGGGGGCTGGATGCCTACCACTACTACCACCCTTAGCCAGGGGGTGCCAGATGCCCACCACCACTACCACCCTTACCCAGGGGGCTGGATGCCTACCACTACTACCACCCTTAGCCAGGGGGTGCCAGATGCCCACCACCACTACCACCCTTAGCCAGGGGGTGCCAGATGCCCACCACCACTACCACCCTTACCCAGGGGGCTGGATGCCTACCACTACTACCACCCTTAGCCAGGGGGTGCCAGATGCCTACCACTACTACCACCCTTACCCAGGGGGGCTGGATGCCTACCACTACTACCACCCTTAGCCAGGGTGGTGCCAGATGCCCACCACCACTACCACCCTTAGCCATGGGGGTGCCAGATGCCTACCACTACTACCACCCTTAGCCAGGGGGGGCTGGATGCCTACCACTACTACCACCCTCACCCAGGGGGGGCTGGATGCCTACCACTACTACCACCCTTAGCCAGGGGAGTGCCAGATGCCCACCACCACTACCACCCTTAGCCAGGGGGGTGCCAGATGCCCACCACCACTACCACCCTTACCCAGGGGGGCTGGATGCCTACCACTACACCACCCTTAGCCAGGGGGTGCCAGATGCCCACCACCACTACCACCCTCAGCCATGGGGGTGCCAGATGCCTACCACTCCTTAGCCAGGGGGCTGGATGCCTACCACTACTACCACCCTCACCCAGGGGGGCTGGATGCCTACCACTACTACCACCCTCACCCAGGGGGTGCCAGATGCCCACCACCACTACCACCCTTAGCCAGGGGGTGCCAGATGCCCACCACCACTACCACCCTTAGCCATGGGGGTGCCAGATGCCTACCACTACTACCACCCTTAGCCAGGGGGCTGGATGCCTACCACTACTACCACCCTCACCCAGGGGGCTGGATGCCTACCACTACTACCACCCTTAGCCAGGGGGTGCCAGATGCCCACCACCACTACCACCCTTAGCCAGGGGGTGCCAGATGCCCACCACCACTACCACCCTTACCCAGGGGGCTGGATGCCTACCACTACTACCACCCTTAGCCAGGGGGTGCCAGATGCCTACCACTACTACCACCCTTACCCAGGGGGCTGGATGCCTACCACTACTACCACCCTTAGCCAGGGTGGTGCCAGATGCCCACCACCACTACTACCCTTACCCAGGGGGCTGGATGCCTACCACTACTACCACCCTTAGCCAGGGGGTGCCAGATGCCCACCACCACTACCACCCTTACCCAGGGGGCTGGATGCCTACCACTACTACCACCCTTAGCCAGGGGGTGCCAGATGCCTACCACTACTACCACCCTTACCCAGGGGGGCTGGATGCCTACCACCACTACCACCCTCAGCCATGGGGGTGCCAGATGCCCTACCACCCTTAGCCAGGGGGCTGGATGCCTACCACTACTACCACCCTCACCCAGGGGGCCTGGTTGCCTGTCACTACTACCACCTCCACCCATGGGGGGCTGGATGCCTACCACCAACACCACCCCCACTCATAGGATGGACAATGCATGACACAACCAGCACACCACAACCTAGGGAATGCAAGAAAAAGACATCCACCCAACACCATGACAAGCGTGTGTAGACTGTGTCAAATGCCTACAACACTGAACATGACTTTGAACATACAATGTGACCCCCTAGCACATGTGCCACACATATATGTGTGTGGCCCCCACAATGCAAGCAGGCCATGACCATTGTGGCAATGGGGTCCAAACACCCATCATCACAGTGACCAAAAGGTAAGTGTGGGGTCCATAGCTGAAGCACATTTTGAACAGTGTGGCAATGGGGTCCAAACCCCCATCATCACAGTGACCAAAATGTAAGTGTGGGGTCCATAGCTGAAGCACATTTTGAACAGTGTGGCAATGGGGTCCAAACCCCCATCATCACAGTGACCAAAATGTAAGTGTGGGGTCCATAGCTGAAGCACATTTTGAACAGTGTGGCAATGGGGTCCAAACCCCCATCATCACAGTGACCAAAATGTAAGTGTGGGGTCCATAGCTGAAGCACATTTTGAACAGTGTGGCAATGGGGTCCAAACCCCCATCATCACAGTGACCAAAATGTAAGTGTGGGGTCCATAGCTGAAGCACATTTTGAACAGTGTGGCAATGGGGTCCAAACCCCCATCATCACAGTGACCAAAAGGTAAGTGTTGACAAAGAAAGAGCTGCAACTGCCAAACTGCATGGATGATTCCTGGTCACAGAACAAAAAACACATCAGTGGCAAAGTAGTGCATGTGTCCCATTGCAACATAAATTGGGGGAGCCAAATACTGCAGTGCAAATAAGACATACCTTTGGCCATGTGCAGACAAACAACACCCATGGGGGCTGACACTGTCAACATTAATCAATGACACAATGACAGAAGTGACCATCAGAATGCAGACCCACATATTTGCACCAATGGGCACACAAATGCAGATACCCTGTGGAGACTGTAGATGTGAGGTGAACAGATACCATACCATGGCAGCAATGGGACACACAAACCATGATCATTGTGCTGACCGATGACCTAGGAGTCCCAGGGACAGCAGGGGAAAGCCACCAAACTACATACAGCCAATGGCACACCCAAGATATGCCAATGCAGTGGTGCAGATGCACAAACACAAACAGGCAGACCCACACTGCACATCATACACAACAGGTGAGGGGGGTGCCAGTGTCCCCAGGCAACCACACAACACATGAGGAGACCTGAATACCAATCATACAGATGTGCATACAGTGCCACAGAAAGGTAACTCATGGATCCAAATCCCCTATGTGGGCAAGCAGGCATTGTCAGATGAGAGGGAGCACAAATCACACATGTCACACAGGCACGTAGGAACAGCAACTGACACAGCAAGACACAGACACACCACAGCACTACCCCCAGGGCCCCCACAATGTGGTGACCCTGGGCTGCATTACAATCCCACTGTGATGACAAAGCTAAATGTCGTTCACACTGTGAACCACAGTCATGTGTCCTGAGCAACAAACTACCATCACACCTACACAAGCACAAATCAATCAGCATGGCCAGTAAGCCAAGGCCAACATGGAGGCAGGGGCCTAGCCGGGCAACAACTCTCATCTGCACACACTCAACACCACACCCTCGACCTCCAACAATGTGCAGCAGTGAAGCACACATGCACTGGTGACATTGCACATGCACCCATGACTATTCCAGGGTGGTGGGTGGGAACCAAGGTGCAGAAACACATCACACATGGCCACTCAACAAGACTCCTGAATGTCTGACACACTGCACACTACGCTGTACATGGACATGACGGCAATACCACACCAACCAATGGGATCCCAGCCACAGTCACACACCAATGAAGAAGCCAAGGTCACCCACAAGGAACACACATAGACAACAACCAACATTGCAGCCCGGACCCTGAGGAGTGCCAGCAGTCACACACACAACGTGTCACAATCACTGAAAGATAACACAAACTGGAAATCACATGACAGGGGCAAACAACAAGTGCCAAGGGGAAACATGACTGTGACCCATCTGCGTCTGCACACAAACTCAGCCCTGACAGCAAACACACCTATGGGTGACACCCTGATGACCAGTAATGTGCCATGCACCCACATCACAGAGAACCCAGGGAGAAGACTTTGGGGGAACATAGGTCAACTCAGCAAGCATCACAAACAGGTACAACACTAGGGATCACAGCATGCACAGCTAAACGGAAGTGAACACACAGACATGCACATACAACACACACCTTGGGCGCAGGCAATGTCACAGGAGTACACACTGCCATGAGGGGACTCCACTCCTATGTGAGGAAAGCTGTGCCATATGTTGCCTCAGTAGGGCCCCATCATGTCAGCTGAGCACTTGGTCACACAATCAACAATTAGCACCAAATGAGGGCTCCCGTCACATCAGCCTGGTCATGGAAGTGCCAACGTAATCATCAGCACAGATCCAACACACTTGTATAGCAATGTTGCACTGACAACACAGATGAGTCCTTCCCCATTGATGCCCAAACCTGCATGTCCAGTGGAGATGGCCACACGGTCAGGGAAGTAGACGAATTGAACAATGGCAGGCACAACAGATGTGCAGGGGTGGAAGCCACAGATGTGAAATAGCTAATCTAAGTAGGAAATCCCATTGCCAAATACTGAACACATGACACCCTCAGATGCTGCTATGGATGACATGGATACACCACAGGATAGGACACATTCCCCCTGGACCACATGGGTTCCTGCACAGTAACACTTCATTATCATGAGACCAAATATCACCATCACTGCAGCAAGGGCATGGTTAGCATCATCAACAACATGTACATCAGAAGCATAAGCACTAGAGAACAGAAAGTTGCTTTATTCAGCATATGTGTGTAATGAAAACAAAGTCCAGAAAAAACACAAAGGCCAATGGCCAGTCCATTGTCAAAGTCCAAACAGGGTGACAGTGGCAGATGTCACCCTACGCATGCCTGCACAAAACCAGGGACAATCCACTAGGAGGGGCAACCGGGGGGGCAGGCCAGGCACCGCAGGGACAGGATCAGGGCTCACCAGGAGGAAGCAGGGAAGGGGTGCTGGGTGCTGGAGAGCCACTGACAACTGCAGTGGAGGTGTCTGACATGGTGTGTGCCGGCACAACTGGGGGGCATGACTCAGATGTTGTGGGTGCCGGCACGACTGCAGTGGACCCTGCAGATGGAGTGGACAGGTCCGCCACTGCAGTGCCCAAGTCAGACAGGGTGGTAGTGGACTCCACTGCAGTGCCTACCACCAGGGGAGGAGAATGGGGAACAGGCAAGGTGGGCTGGACAGAGGGGGAGGACACCCTCACCACATCAGTGGCACAGACAAGCGCAGCGGGGGTGTGGTGCCGGGAGAGCAAGTGGCAGGGGGAGAAGGCCGGATCCTCTTGGGGATGGTATATCTGTGGGTGGGGGAACCTGGGGCAGGGTGTGGTGGGGGCACCTGTGGAGTGGGGGCCTGAGGGATGGAGGAAGGAGACCTGGTGCCTGAGCTGCAGGGCGGCGGCGGGGTCTTGCTCTTACGACTCCAGGGGACTTGCGGGTGGGGGCCTCAGTCTGTCTGCGCCTGGGGGAGGGTGTCCGGGGGCGAGGGGCACTCTGCTCCGTGTGGGTGGGCTTCCTCTTCCCCCTGAATGCTGTATCAGCTGGATCGGAGGGGAAGAGGCCGAGGTCACTGAGGAAGAGCCGCTGGGTCTTTGGGGTTGCAGGTGAGGCAAGGGAGGGTGTTTTGGAGGGAGAGGCAACTGAGGACTGCGCAGTGCTCGTGGATGCGTGTGTGTGTTCCAGGGCCCCATCCCCTGTGAGTCTGGTTTCAGTCCCCTGACTGTGCGTGCGTATGCGTTTTGTTTGTGGCGTGTGTGTCTGTGTGCTGGATGTGTGTGTGCTGGTGTGTGCCTGTGCCGGTGTGTGTGTGCTTGGGACGGGTAAGGTGCTGGGGAGTGTGGATGGAGCAGAGGCAGGAGGGGTGAGGGACTGTCTGAGGAGGGACACTGCTGCCGTCAGGGAGGAGTCCATGGACCTATTGCCCCTCTGTAGGTCAGACATGCCCGATGAGATGCCCTCCATGAACGACACCAGCTGAGTCAACAGAGCGGTTTGCGCATGGAGGACACTCAGCATGGCTGTCTGCCCTACATGGAGCTGGCGAAGGAGGTACACAGACTCCTCACTCAGGGCAGCAGGGGACACAGGGGCAGGGGTGCAGTGCCTGGCCCAAAGGAGACACGCTCCCGAACATGGGAGCCTCCACGGACCTGGGGAATGGGAGCCGATGGGAGGGCGGTGGTGGTGCTGGTGGTGGCGGGGACAGCAACACTAGCTGGGGTGTGGTGGCTGCTGACACCCGCCTCCATAAGGGAGTCATCCTCTGAGTTGCTCTGGTCCTCAGCTGAGGTGGATGGTGCTGAGGACTCCTCGGTGTGGCTCCCCTCGCCCTCCGTGCCACTGGGTCCCTCCGACCACTCCTCGGCTGCTGACCCAGTCTGGCTCTCCGGCTCCTCCTGGTCCGTGGAGCTGTCCCCTTCCGTGGCCGTGGATGTATCTGCAAACAATGGGGAAACAGACAGACATCAGTCACCTGCACCAAACGCACACACCACTGTGAGCAGAGCACATTACAGAGCAAGCCCTGGCATCATTAGTTGTACATTGTTAAAAGTGCCCTAACTGAACAGGAGAAGCCAATTGTCAGTCTGATGCCAACCATGGCACTCACATCCCACATGGCCTTGCACCCATCTGTCTGGTGTCTGTTGGATAGCAACACCCCAGTGTGGACACATGCACCAACTACGCAGTAGTTGGACAGTGCAGAGGACACGGTGTAGCATGTGGACATGCACACATCACAACTCTTGCCACTGAGTCAGTACAGGTTTCCGGATGAAAGGGACGCCCAGAGTCAAATAGGATATGCATGTGATGCATACCAGCGACAGACACCATGATGCACCCATGTCCTGATAGCCATCGCCACAATGGTGTGCATGTAGCACATGTCACTCCCCTGCAGGATCACCAATAAGTAGACACATGCCATGGCGGAGGCATGACTGCTAAGTCATACATCAATGTCTCAGTGATGTATGACTTGGCAGCCAGACAACAACACTCTGCACTGTGTCACAATAGTAGGTCATGGGGAATGCAAGTCCTGGAGCTGCACAAGTGCACATGTATATCCCCCACACAACACATCATCTTAACCCTCATCTGTCCAGGTCATACCGATTGGACATATGGGAGACCTGTGACACTACCCTCTAAACCTGAGCCCCTCACAATATGCTGTGAATGGGGAACAGCTGCCTGAACTTCACATTCGCATACCCCAGTCTGCACGGGCAGCTGATCAAACACCTATGTGACACACAAGTATAGTCTCCTATGGTCACATCTCCAGTGGCATGCTGAGCCCCTACCGAGAAACACCCCAGCAGTCCTGGCAACAAATCCACAGCACACTGACACAGAGGCAGACACCTGAGGGGTCAAATCACTGCGCACAATGTGTCAGCTGATACACGGGAGTGGGAGTACAGAGTGCATTGCATGGCCTGGAGTAGGCATGACTGTCCTGCCCCACATGAATGAGGGATGAGCCCTGGACAGTGGATAGCTGGCTATGTATGTGTGACACACGTAATCTGCATACTCCTGGGGCCCAAACATTGTTCCCACCCGCTGCATGGGTGTGTGCCACATACCCCAGGCACATGTGGTGGCTCAGCTCAGCAAGTGGACCGCATATCAAAGCAACACGCAGATTACATGTCCGAACACAGGCGTTGTGTGAACAGTGGACCCACCCATGATGCCCACAACAGAGTTAGGGAAACAGATGCTGTCCCCCACCTTTAGTGAAGCAAACTGCAAGGACACAGTCCCAAGTGACACAATTCCCTGAATGTAAGGGCCACACCTGGGTATCAGAGGAGGAGTGGGCAGTGCACAATAGAGGGACATGGCTCCTGGACAACATGACTGCTGTACTGTGGCAGTTGAACCAGGCCAGAGGAGGGCACAAAGCATGTAATACAGAGTTCACAGTGCAGTCTTTGACTCACTCCCTCCTTGCTGCTGTCTGGCCTTCAGCTGCCCATCCAGGTCTGGAAACACCACCGCCAGGATCTGGAGCATGTGGGGGGTCAGGGTCCGTGTTCCGCCCCTCCTGTGAGGAGGCGACAGCTTCAGCTGGACCCGTGCAATCCTCCGGGTCCAGCCCCGAAGGTCCTGCCACCTCTTCTGGCAGTTGCGGATCCGGCGCTTGTAGACCCCCACGGACCGGACAGCCCGGACGATGTCCTTCCAGATCTCCTGCTTCCGATGGGCATTAACCTGTCAGGATGACAAAGTGAAAAGGCCATTACTACACATGCAACATATCCGTGCATGACACAGTTGTATATACATGTCTCATTCACAGGGGCACATGATGTACACAGGCAGTGCAACGCTGCCCATGGACACTTTGCCAGACGTCACTACATGGTATCATTGCATGGGAAGTAAAACCTTGTTCAAATGCACTGTCACTGCACCATACCTGTCCAGTGCATGTCACTACACACTATGGGGGTGACAACTACTCAGTGAGCCTGCTAGCCAGTGGCGTGCAGACTTTCAGCCTTGCTAGTCAGACAAAATGCACATTCAGAAAGGCAGTGCACAGAACACTCACCTGCTCCCCTGGTGTCCCATACAGCTTGCTGTACTGTGGAAGTAGGCTGTCCAGCAGGGCCTGGTTCTCCTCAAGGCTGAAGGCTGGGGCTCTCTCCACAGTACGTGCCATTGCAGGGTCCAGAGGGGCAGAGACAGCAGCAGTGCAGTGGCAGATGTCGTACTGGAGCATGTAGTGCAGGCAAGTGAGCGCTCAGGGGAACAGCCAGCAATATATATGTGCTGGAGAGGCAGATACTGTCCCTTGTGTCCAAAGTGATAGGTCCAAGTCGTTTGCATCTTCTGAATCTGGCCAATCCATGGAATAGCAGCACCAATACACGCCCACGGCATCCTTCAAATCTTCAACTTCATGACATACATGATTTTGCAACATTGTTGTGGGTGACCAACTGAATTTCCAGCAACCGACTCGTTCGAATTTCGAAAACGCGTCCGTTGCCAGGCAAGGCCATTGTCAATGGGTGCGCACCGATCGGTCCATTGCGGTACAACGCGTACAGGGGTACAACGCGTACCCGCACACATTGAATGCAATGGGCCGGCCGGGGCACCGATCGGTCCATTGCGGTACAACGCGTACAGGGGTACAACGCGTACCCGCACACATTGAATGCAATGGGCCGGCCGGGGCACCGATCGGTCCATTGCGGTACAACGCGTACAGGGTACAACGCGTGCACCGCACACATTGAATGCAATGGGCCGGCCGGGGGCACCGATCGGTCCATTGCTGATCAACGCGTACAGGGGTACAACGCGTACCCGCACACATTGAATGCAATGGGCCGGCCGGGGCCACCGATCGGTCCATTGCGGTACAACGCGTACAGGGGTACAACGGTACCCGCACACATTGGATGCAATGGGCCGGCCGGGGCACCGATCGGTCCATTGCGGTACAACGCTGCATACAGGGTACAACGCTGTACCCGACACATTGAATGCAATGGGCCGGCCGGGGCACCGATCGGTCCATTGCTGATCAACGCTGCATAGGGGTACAACGCGTACCCGCATCACATTGAATGCAATGGGCGGCCGGGGCACCGATCGGTCCATTGCGGTACAACGCGTACAGGGGTACAACGCTGTACCCGCACATTGAATGCAATGGGCCAGCCGGGGCACCGATCGGTCCATTGCTGATCAACGCGTACAGGGGTACAACGCGTACCCGCACACATTGAATGCAATGGGCCGGCCGGGGCACCGATAGGTCCATTGCGGTACAACGCGTACAGGGTACAACGCGTACCCGCACACATTGAATGCAATGGGCCGGCCGGGGACACCGATCGGTCCATTGCTGATCAACGCATCCCTGTACAAGTGACTGGCATATGTCACCATGCCTGTCTCAGATGGACATATGCCAGCCACAGATAGCTCCCAGGGAGTGAGGGGCACACCTACAACACGACAGCCTGTCCAAACTGTATGATAAGGCATGTAAGGCTGCATTTCCTATTGTGTGTATGTTGGTGTACATGTTGTCCTGTGGGTGTCACCTGGGGGCAGCCACCCCCAGGCTGTGCACGTGTTCATGGGGACAGGATCCTGGGTGTTACGTGTACATGACCACTGTGATGTGCAACTGTTCATATCTGTGCATGTGCCATGGTCACATTTCACGGTGGTGTATGTGTATGTCATGTCACATACCCCCTGAGTCCCATGTGGGACTGTATGTTTGAGCCAGGGTGTCCCAGTGGCACAATAGTGATGGTCCTCCACAGTCTGTGTGCATGTAGTGTTTACAATGTCTCTGATTTCATGTGCACAATGGGAGACAGTCTCCACATCCACGTTGTGTGTGCATGGACTTTGATGTTGTGCGTGTGTGTGTCACAGACGTCCATGTCTGTCCTGCAGTGGCAAGTGGGACCACTACCTGTGGGGGGCATTGTTGTTTTGCTGTGGTGTATACATGATACTCCATGTAATGCCAGTGTCCATGTGGCAATACAGGGTCCCTGGGTATGTACCTGTCGTTGAGCTGTGATGCCTGGGGCACATCTGTCCTCACATGTCACTGTGGGGGGTGATTGTGACACGGCAGCAGGAGATGGGAACTGTGACACGGCCTCATGATATCCAATGGGAAAACCTGGGACTTATTGATGCCACTTGTTGGACCGTGATGACAGATGTTGGCCATGTATGTACCATACATGTCCTTACGGAACTGCACACTTCATGTAGTTGTGCCTCATAATGATGTATGTTGGGATATTGAGTGTGTTCAATGCCGCATATGTGGGCTGACTGACAATCTTGCTTACTTCTCCTCTGCACTGCAGGGCTCCTGCTGTCCATCGACCATTCCCAGACCTGGCAACGATGGTGGAACGGGACAGCATCTGACGGTACTGCTTCACCAGGTAGCTGATTGAGGATTTGGCAGTGCAGTTGGCCCCACATTTGCAGCCTGGCCGGCCGTATCCTACAGCGCTGACCCCCAAGGTGAAGGTGATGGCAGCCCTACACTTCTTTGCCACCGGTACCTTCCAACATACTGTGGCGACTGCTGGTGGGATGTCACAGACCATGTTGAGCCGTGTGCTCCGCGATGTTTTGGTGGCAATGTTGCTATTCCTGAACCGGTACATCTATTTCCCTAGACTGCGACGACTCACTGACGTGAAGAGTGACTTCTATGCCCTGGGGAGGATGCCGCATGTCATTGGCTCCATTGATGGGACACATGTGGCTTTGGTACCACCACAGGCCCAGGAGCAGGCCTACTGTAACCGCAAGCACTACCACTCGGTCAATGCACTGGTGGTGTGTCTTGCAGATATGACCATCACACACGTGTGTGCCCGTTTCCCTGGTTCAGCACACAATGCCTTTGTGATGAGGAGTAGTCGCATCCCCAGGATGATGGCACAGATGCAGAACCAGCGTGCCTGGCTTGTCGGTGTGTACTGACTTTGTGCCATTGTGTGTGATCTGATCTGTAGTATTCCGCCCACTTTTCCAAGTCAGCTAATGTGCACTTGTCTGTCCGTAGGTGACTCGGGATACCCCAACATGCCGTGGTTGCTGACACCCCTCAGGAACCCTGTGACACCAGCCCAGATGCGCTACAATGAGGCACATGGTCGGACCAGGAGAGTGATTGAGCGGACATTTGGTCTCCTGAAGAGCCGCTTCCGCTGCCTGGACAAGACCGGAGGGTCCCTCCCATATGCCCCTGCCAAAGTGTGCAAGATTATCATCGTCTGCTGCATGCTCCACAACCTGGCAGTGCGGAAGGAGTTGCCTCTCATCCAGGATGACAATGACCAACATCTGCCACCTGTGGAGGATCCTGGCCTGGACCACGATGCCAGTGATGATGATGATGATGAGGGTGATGTCCGCACACAGCTCATCACCAACTTCTTTAGCTGAAGGTGAGTATCCTGAGGTGTCATGTCAATGATGTGAGTTGGCATGATATGTGTAGGTGGTGCTCTGGTGCTGTTGGAGTGTGTCCATGGGCTACTTGACTGGATGTGTGTAGCGATGTGTGCTTACAGGTGGGCTGTACTCCCCAACAGTGTTGACATGCTAACTTGGTTCGGGGTGGGTATCTTGTAACATGTATTGTGCATGAGTTTTGCTGTTCTGTCCTGTTCTCCATTGCTTTTGACTGTGTGTCATTTCTGTCCTTCACAGGGTACTTTCAGATTCGTTTGGTCAACTGTGTCCACCGACGACGTGATTGCACTTCCAGGGTGGTAGCTGTTGTGTCCCTACAGGTGATGTGCGCCACACCCATGGACTTCCTTCCGTCTACAGTTGTTGACTGTGTGCCCGCTGCCAGGTGGGATTACCTTGCATCTGTAGTGGTTACGACATGTTGCAATTGTGTAATAAACCTGTGCTTCACTTTGTGATGTGCGTTGTCTGTGGTCACACATTTGACTGCCATTTGCTTACTGCACCTGTGGGCTACTTGACTACAACTGGGAATGGGTGTGGTGTCTGTGCATTGCACCGTCTTCCCTGGCAACATCAGTGTAGGCAATGAGTCAGATGGCCTAGGTGTGTATGTGTTGTGTAGCCCTGGTGGTGTGTCTCCCTCATATGTGTCACGTTGCCTTTACTCACATGCCTGTGTTGTACTTGCTGTTGCAGTTCGCATACACAGTGTAATTTTGCAGTTCATCATCCCCATAACAGCACCCACGTTGGAATCACAACAGAGGCAAGTATGGTGTATTAGTGTGTTTATTGTGATACATTTGTGTGAATAGTGCATAGGATGGGTAGTGCTGTACATAAATCTTGCAATCAGAAGTTCCTAGGTGAATTGAAAGTCCTGGTAGACAAAATCCCCAGTATCGGGGCCACAGTTGTCTGAGACATTGGTCCAACTTGTACTCCCCATGCAATGTGTGGGAGTAGTGTTGCCGTCAACAGGGTGAACAGTCTGTGCACAAAGGTGAACATCCAGAACAGGTTCAGGCTTCCTGGGAGTTGCGCTTGGCCATCGGCCTCTCACTTGCCCCTCCTCGGACGACCCCTCTTCTTTGGGGGGCCCCTCAAGTACAGGCTGCTGCGGTGCAGGGGACTCTCCGCCAGAGTCATCCTCCCTCCCTGTGGCAGTTGCAGTTTGTTCAGCACCAGATGTTGTTGGCACACAGGGAGGTGTGGACTGGTTGCTGTTCATCTGGCGGAGGCATTGTAAAATGTCCCTGTGCACCGCCGTCATCTCATGCAGTGCATCCCACTTGGACTCCACGCGGGACATGTGTGAGTCCACGCGGGACATGTGTGACTCCACGCGGGACATGTGAGAATCCAAGCGGGCATGATGGGCAGCCTGCTGCTGTTTCATGTCTCTGAGGAGCCCCACTACCTGGCTGAGATCTCCGGTGCTGGACTGGTACGCATCAGCTATGCGTACCAGTTGTGGGTCATCATGCACACCAGCAACCTCTGCAAGCAGCGACCTCTGTCTCCCACCCCTCCCACCACCCCTGCCGACATGTGCAGTGCGTGTAGTGGCACGCACAGATGACCCTGGTCCACCTTGGGGGTTGGTGGTGGTGGTGGTGTCCATGGCCCCAGGTTGGTCCAGGGTCCCTGTGCTGGTGTTGCTCCTTGTTCTGTCCATGTCGGCAGGGATGGTATTTGTGGTGACAGTCGTTGGAGGGGTGGGTGCAGGGGGTGCAGCTGGTGGTCCTGCTGGTGCTGCAGCTGGTGGTCCTGCTGGTGCTGCAGCTGGTGGTCCTGCTGGTGCTGCATGTAGACTTGCACCGGATGTGCCAGGTTGGTCTTCTTCGTCCGAGGAGGGCAGAGGCTGTACGACACCAGTGAGCTCCGCATCCTCTTGAGCCTGGGACTGGGAATCCTCAGCGTCTGCTGCTGTGTCCCCATCATCACCTGTTTTTGGGAGACACACACAATGTATGTTATGTTTCTGCAGGCATCAATGGTTGACACACCTGACAGTTGTGACTGTGCCTCTGGGTGCGGGCCTGTACATTGCATTGTCCTAAGTCATCACAGTCAGGGGTTGATATTGGTGTGGCACATTGTCCTGCATTATTTGGGCATTTCTATGTATTTGTTGGGGTGTGAACATGGTCTGCATTGGTTGTATTTGGTTGACAGCCGGCCCTCCTTCCCACCCAGCCAGTCAGTTATCCCACCATGGACTGTACTTGCATTGCAGGGAGTGGAAGTTGTCTCTCAGGATGTCAGTCAGTGGTGTCCTGCTGTTTGTTGGTGCACAGTTGCCAGCAGGGCCTTGTGCTCCCCACAGCAGTAGCCAGTGTCAGCCATCTTGTGAGTCCTTCTCCACTCCCTGTGATGTGCGCATGGTTCAGGGTGGTGTTGATGGGACAGTTGTGGGGGTGACCAATATCTGTGACTACCACTCCCATCATGCTATTGCCTCCACCCCACTTCCCAGCATGCCCATACTTACTTGCTTTTGGGTGGACTTCAGTGTGTGTGAGTGTGAGAGCAATGGCAAGATGGCTGGCAGTGGTGTCCTGCTGTTGGTTGTTGCACAGTTGCCAGCAGGGCCTTGTGCTCCCCACAGCAGTGCACAGTGTCAGCCATCTTGTCAGTTGTTTTCCACTCCCTGTGATGTGCGCATGGTTCAGGGTGGTGTTGATGGGACAGTTGTGGGGGTGACCAATATCTGTGACTACCACTCCCATCATGCTATTGCCTCCACCCCACTTCCCAGCATGCCCATACTTACTTGCTTTTGTGGGGAGTTCAGTGTGTGTGGGTGTGAGGGCAATGGCAAGATGGCTGACAGTGGTGTCCTGCTGTTGGTTGGTGTGCAGTTCCCAGCATGCCCTTGTGCTCCCCACAGCAGTAGCCAGTGTCAGCCATCTTGTGTGTCCTTATCCACTCCCTGTGATGTGAGCATGGTTCAGGGTGGTGTTGATGGGCCAGTTGTGAGGCTGAGCAATATCTGTGCCTACTACTCCCATCATGCTATTGCCTCCACCCCCTTCCCAGCATGCCCATGCTTCCTTCCTTTTCACTCTGCTTCCCTGTGGGGTGGGCTGGCTGTGCTGACAGGATGGCTGGGAGTGTTGTCCTGGCAGTTGTTTGGCTAAAAGTCCCAAGAGTGTCCCTGTGCTTCACACAACATAACCCAGGGTGGTGGTTCTTTGTGGGATCTTGAGTTAGGATGGGAGGCATTGCATTCTACCAGGTGGGTTCTGTGGAGTTTGTGTTGAGGGGGTTGTGAGGGGAGGTGCTTGTGACTATGGTCAGTGCTGCAAGTCCTCCTTCCCACCCAGCCAGCCAGATATCCCACCATGGAACGTGCTTCCATTGCAGGGAGTGGAAGTTGTCTCTCAGGATGTCAGTCAGTGGTGTCCTGCTGTTTGTTGGTGCACAGTTGCCAGCAGGGCCTTGTGCTCCCCACAGCAGTAGCCAGTGTCAGCCATCTTGTGAGTCCTTCTCCACTCCCTGTGATGTGCGCATGGTTCAGGGTGGTGTTGATGGGACAGTTGTGGGGGTGACCAATATCTGTGACTACCACTCCCATCATGCTATTGCCTCCACCCCACTTCCCAGCATGCCCATACTTACTTGCTTTTGGGTGGACTTCAGTGTGTGTGAGTGTGAGAGCAATGGCAAGATGGCTGGCAGTGGTGTCCTGCTGTTGGTTGTTGCACAGTTGCCAGCAGGGCCTTGTGCTCCCCACAGCAGTGCCCAGTGTCAGCCATCTTGTCAGTTGTTTTCCACTCCCTGTGATGTGCGCATGGTTCAGGGTGGTGTTGATGGGACAGTTGTGGGGGTGACCAATATCTGTGACTACCACTCCCATCATGCTATTGCCTCCACCTCACTTCCCAGCATGCCCATACTTACTTGCTTTTGGGTGGACTTCAGTGTGTGTGAGTGTGAGAGCAATAGCAAGATGGCTGGCAGTGGTGTCCTGCTGTTGGTTGTTGCACAGTTGCCAGCAGGGCCTTGTGCTCCCCACAGCAGTGCCCAGTGTCAGCCATCTTGTCAGTTGTTTTCCACTCCCTGTGATGTGCGCATGGTTCAGGGTGGTGTTGATGGGACAGTTGTGGGGGTGACCAATATCTGTGACCACCACTCCCGTCATGCTATTGCCTCCACCCCACTTCCCAGCATTCCCATACTTACTTGCTTTTGTGGGGAGTTCAGTGTGTGTGGGTGTGAGAGCAATGGCAAGATGGCTGACAGTGGTGTCCTGCTGTTGGTTGGTGTGCAGTTCCCAGCATGCCCTTGTGCTCTCCACGACACAGCAACAGTGTCAGACATCTTTGATGGGCCTTTCCACTCTCTGTGGGATGTGCATGCGTGAGTGTGAGCTTGCTGGGCCATGTGGTGGGGGATGTAGAGCTGTGACTACGACTCCCATCATGCTATTGCCTCCACCCCCTTCCCAGCATGCCCATCCTTCCTTCCTTTTGACTCTGCTTCCCTGTGGGGTGGGCTGCCTGTGCTGACAGGATGGCTGGGAGTGTTGTCCTGGCAGTTGTTTGGCTGAAAGTCCCAAGAGTGTCCCTGTGCTTCACACGACATAACCCAGGGTGGAGGTTCTTTGTGGGATCTTGAGTTAGGATGTGTGGCATTGCATTCTCCCAGGTGGGTTATGTGGAGTATGTGTTGAGGGTGTGTGTGAGGGGAGGTGCTTGTGACTATGGTCAGTGGTGCGAGTCCTCCTTCCCACCCAGCCAGCCAGATATCCCACCATGGAACGTGCTTCCATTGCAGGGAGTGGAAGTTGTCTCTCAGGATGTCAGTCAGTGGTGTCCTGCTGTTTGTTGGTGCACAGTTGCCAGCAGGGCCTTGTGCTCCCCACAGCAGTAGCCAGTGTCAGCCATCTGGTGAGTCCTTCTCCACTCCCTGTGATGTGCGCATGGTTCATGGTGGTGTTGATGGGACAGTTGTGGGGGGCAATATGTGTGACTACGACTCCCATGATGCTATTGGCTACACTGACTTGGCCAGCATACACAGAATTCCTTCCTTTCAGTGGTCTTCACTGTGTGTTGGTGTTGTAGTGGTGGCTACATGTCTGGATGTGTTTGTTAGTTCTATTTGTGCCACTGCCTAGCTGTAGTTGTAGTTGTGTTTGTACATGTGATGGCACGGTTAAATGTAACTTTGAGATAGCATGTGTTGTGTTTATCTGACTGACATACACATTTTGGGATGATTCTGTTCTGGTTGCTGTGTAATTGCTATGAGTGCATGGTTTGACTCTCCCCTTGACAGTGATGTGTGTGTGTATTGTGGCAGAATATTGTGTACATTTGTTGTGTACTCACCAGGCTCTGGGATGTTCTCTAGTCCATATACGCTCACTGGCGGAAGGATGGCCCGCACCTTCTCCTCCCAGGGCCTGAGGTATACTGGCTTGGCAGGAGGGCCACTGCCGGTGTATTGGCTCAGGAGGTAGTCTTTCTTGAGCAGCTCCCGGACTCTCCTGCGCACGTCATACCACCTGTTCTGGATGTCGGTCTTTGTGCGCAGACATGGTGATTGTGCGTTCACCCTGTTGATGATCCTCTCCCACATCTTGGTTTTCTGGGAGATGGGGGTCTGTTGGACCAGTGTGCCAAACAGCTGTGGCTCTACCCTGAGGATCTCGTCTACCAGGACTTCCAATTCACAATCTAGGAACTTGTGATTCTTCTTGGGGGGCATGGTGATGGGTGGTGATGGTGAGTGATGTGTGTGTTGGTGTGCAGGTGAGGGTGTGTGGGTGGGTGTTTTGCTGGGTGTATGTGAGGTAGGTATTTGTTGGTGTGCTGATGGTGTGTGGCTTGTGTGAGGGATGAGCTGTGGGTGTGTGGTTGCTGTCTGTTGGGTGCTGGCAGTGGAATGGCATTTGCAAAGGATCATGGTTGGGATTTGTGTCCTTTATATGGGTGGAGTTGTGGGTGTGTCTTTGTTCTTTGTCCCCACCCCCCCCCCAGTATTTATTGGCTTTGTAATTGCTTGTTTGGCCTTTTTTTTGTTAATTTTCCTTTGTACTGTCTGTGCATGTTGGAAACGTTCTTGTGACCGAGTCGGACCCTGCATTTGTCTCGTACGGTGTTCTCCGTTTCGTTCACGCTGTGTTTGTGCAGTTTTCTATGCTGCGTACGCGTCGGTCGCGGTGTTTTGTGTTACTTCGGCTCGGTTTTGTATGCGTGTCGGTCGTACGGCTTGTCCTCCGTCCGACTCGGTCGTGGTTTTCGCGCCTTGCATCGTACTTTGCGGTTTGGAGTTCGCGTGTACGTTTCGGTCGGATTTGTTCCGGGTGCGTGTCGGTCGGTTCGATTCGCGTGTTTTTCCGGCCGGATTGCTGTTTTCCGTGCGGCTCGGTCGTTCGGCTTGGGTTCCGTACGTGTCGGTCAGATTTTGCACGCTTTGCATCGTACTTGGCATGTCGGGCGCCACAGGTACATGTCGGTCGGAATAACATCCGGCTCCGAGTCGGTCGGTGCTTTTTACGGCCCGAATCGGAATCGACCCCTAAGTCTTTAAAGGACTTTGAAACATGACAACTAGCTTCTGAAGTCTTCCTCTGAGCCGTCTCAGACTTCATTATCCTTCAGTGAAGCAGCACCAGGTCAATTTCTCACATAACGAGGCACCAGGGACGCATGACCAATAGGATTGCCTGTGGGCTATGTTGGAGTTGCATGCGTGATTGTATGTGTCACTGCAAAACCGCTTATTAGTGTCAACCTAGTCGCTCATGGAACTCTTTGAGCCAGACAGTCATGCTCAAGTTGGGCTGAAGAATAGACCACGATTCCAGTCTAGTCGTCAGAGGAAACTTGATGGCCTGGCTGTCGCTTCTAACTACCATTGGTGCTTCATTTATGCAGGGACTCAGGGAGCCATTAAGTGTATTTGGGGTTTGTAATGCTGGAGCAGGAAGGACAGATTGAATACATTCCTCATCTGCTGCAGAAGCAGGACAGTTTCAGCCATGTGGAGTCGCCTGAGACTGAGTCAGGTCAATGGCTCTTTTTTGGTCGTCTCTCCTACACAGTCCATGCGCTGTGCTGTGAGACGTATTGTTTACAATTCAGTGGGCTTCCAACCCGCCCACAGGATACCTTTAGTTGTTAACGTTGCCACAGGCTCCCCACCTTTTTTGTGTTGGCTCCTCACTGGAGCATGGACCAAGTACGTGTGTTCTTCCTCATCTTTATTTTTTCTCGTCTTTTTTAGACACACTATTTGTTTATTTTATAACATTTTCAGTATTATTCCTGGACATGCAATGTGCTTTCCTACTGTTAACACAGGCATATAGCTTCTTATTTATGTTGCTTTCACTCTATCAGCCGTCTCTATTGACACTTTAGTTACTTACACCCACAGCTGTACTACTCTTAGCAACTATACTCAATGCTTCTCCACTCTATGCCACTCCTTTCTACGCCACTCCTTTCTACGCCACTCCATTCTACTCCACGCCATGCCACTCTGTGCTACTCCACTCTATACCACTATACTCTATGCCACTCCAGTCCACTTAGTGCCACTCTGCAGTACTCCACTCTACGCCACTCCACGGCACTGTACACTATGCCACTTCACTAATCTATACCCATGCTGAACCGCAGCCACGCTTCTATACAACATGGCTAAAAAGACATTTACAAAGCTTGTTCTGAGTGGAAGGGCAAAATGATGCAGGGAATGCACTTGGAGGATAGCAACCTCTTCCTAGGACTGATGAGTGTCTTCTGAGCTGAGATGCACTTGTAAGTGGCTCTATTCAATTGCACCTCATCTCCTTCCCCCAAGGGTGAGAGCTGATCTGGGCAGTACTGGAGTTCAGGTAGCAGTACAGGGGACAGATTCACCTCCTACACTAACCACCTGGGAGAGAACTGAAGGCGGCAGACTCTCTGCAGTAGCTTGTAAAAGCTAAAGAGTAGGTGGTGCCATAGCAGGCGGTAACATTCGACAGGCAGAATCTCTTCTCTGGGGCCTTGGTGTTTTGGTGTAGGTGAGATTGACACAGAGGGCCTAGGTGACCAGCCATTCTTGACCCAGGTCTGTTTTTGTTGAACATGGAGGTGGAACAGAGCCTCTGGTGCCTCAACCTCCTTCAAGAGAGATCCCCCCCCACTCCGTAGGAGGCAAGGCATTGGCAAGATCGAAGGTGATGGTTTGTCACTGCTAGGGCCGCTTTGGCTCAGGAAATGAGTCCATGGGCATGCAGAGAGGCCCCCAGTCTTTGGGTCTAGTAGATGTAGTAGGCTATTAGATTTACTGCCTCTTGCTGCGGTCATCCCTGTAAAGAATGGAAGCGGTCAAGGTAGTAGCAGAGCAGGGCAGCCTCGGCACAAAGAAAGATAAACAGAGCTAGTAGTGCTGAAACAAAAATGTCAGAGTTGGGGTGCTGCCATCAATATTCCTTCATTGAAGTCATAGGGACAGTGAAAAATCTAAATGTTTTACAAAGAACAAATACAGCAAATGAGTAACTGCCATTTACAGGAGAGTTACAGGAGAGTAGTAAAAGTGTGGCAAGTAGCCAGTGGTGCATTTTGGAGTAGAATGTTGTGAATATATTACTAAAGAATGATGTTGTAGCGCACAGTCATTTACAGTACATTTCCATTGAAATGGACACAGATTTTACACTCACATGCAGTTTTACTGATTGAACTATATAGTGCACAAACAATAATGTGTGGAAATCGGGATTCAGCTAATTTATCATTTTCACATCACCAAGTAAAGGGATTTGTTTTGATCCTATTCAAATCTTCGTTTGTTTCCATCAAACATCAGAATTACAAATCATGTGCTTCATTTGTGCTTTCCTAACTGCTGAAATATTTTGAAATATTCGTATGATTTGCATTTTGTTGTGTTACAAAAAAACTGATATGCTACAGCCTTTCCTTTCACACTTCCTGTACCCCAGCAACATTGTCAGATAGTGCACTTTACAAAATCCTCTAACCTTGCAGTCAGAGAAAGAAAAGTAAACACCAAACTCCAGCAGCAATTTGTCAGAAGACTTAGCCTGACATTTGACCTCTAGCTTTGAAAGCACAGCCAACATGATCAAAACAACATGTAATTGCATCTTTATTGCTCGTTCATCTTCTGAACTCCAGCATGGTTATTTTGGGGATGCTGCAGCACCCACTGCACACCTACTTCCAGCGCCTTCGAATAGAATCTCAATGCATGCTGTGGAACTGCACTGAACTCCCCGGGTGGCAGAGGCGAATGCCGGTGGATGATGCCTGTGTGAAGGACAGGTGTAAGCCATACGGTGTCCTCACCACAAACTTTCCTTTTCCCTCTTTCATGGGGGGTGATAAGGGGCTTCACTGCTGGTCTTAGGGAGTGACATAGTGACACATCAGGAGACTTCACCTAGGACAGGGAAGCAATCTAAGGCGAGTGATAGGTCGACAAGGACTCAATGGCTTGCATGGACCCCCTCCTTGGCGGGCCTTGATGTGCAGCACTTTCCCCCGATTATCACAGGGAAAGACAGTCTCTGCACACATAGGAATAGCCACAGTCAATGTCAGGCCTCAACAAGTCCAGTGCTGCAACAGGAGGGAGGATATGGTCTGTTTCATCACCATTGTAAATTTGTGGGCTTTAGGCCCACACTTGTGTAGAGAAACAACATGGAGATGAGTATGCTTACAGTAAGTGGGGTGAGAATACATGATCCCAACTCTTTTTTATTAGCAGACCCTTGATTGGTGCTGCCTGTGAATGGATGGGTTTGTGGAAGTACCGAACAGCCCCCTGGGAGATGGGTTTGATGTGACGTGTCTTCAGGGCACTACAGTTTGCCCATGGTCGTGACACACTATATCAAGAATGCAAATCAATGGCTGGCTCCCCACCATCATTGCCATCTTCTGTCGTTCTCTTGTCTTCTTCTCATCACCACCTCCCTGATTGGTCCTCTCTTTAACATGTTCCTTCTAGCAAGTACTCTTCTCTGCAGCCACTACCCCATTGATGACTCTAGTCCTACCAAGTACCACTTATCAGGGTTTCACAAATGCATTTTTATTGCTGGTATCCACATTCCCACTTTAAAATGCTAGTGTCACTCATAATTTTAGCTATTCTATGTGCAACTAGGCGCTGTAGCTCCGTCGGGTTCAATTAACTCAGCAGCCAATATGCTTGCTGTGCTGCCCAGATAGTTATTATGAGCTCTGGTCCTATGTATGTGTAGGATGTGTGCAAGCGGTGCGGAGGTGTTTGGGTGGTTGGAGGAAGGAGATGCGACTGTTCAGGTAGACGGGACCTGAGTTGTGTAGTGCTTTGAATATTAGTGTGAGGAGTTTGAATTAAATGTGTTTGTGTAGCGGGAGCTTCAGTAGTTCCCTGAGGTATGGTGTGATGGGAGTTCTGTGTGGTAGGTTGAGGATGAGTCTGGCTACTTAGTTCTGGATGGTTTGTAGTCTTCTAGTAAGTTGCTTTGTGATCCCAACATAGAGGGAGTTCCCATAGTCCAACTTGCTGGTGACTGTGGCGTAAGTTACAGTTTTTCTAGTGTTGCTTGGGAGCCATTTGAAGATCTTCCTTAACATCTTCAGGGTGTGGAGCAGGATGCAGTGATGGCATTGACTTGTGCGGTCATGTCCAGTTTACTGTTATTGATGATTATGAGGTTCCTGGCGTGGGTTCCGGATGTGGGTCTGAGTTTGGCTGGCCACCTGTTGGAATCCCATGGTGAGGTGTCCTTGCCGAAGATCACTACTTATGGCTTGTCGGTGTTGTGCTTGAGACAGTTGGCTTTCATCCAGTTAGTGACTTTGGTCATGAAGGCAGTGAACTTGTTTCTGGTGTTGGGTGTGTTATCGAAGTAGAAGAGTATGAGCTGCGTGCCGTCAGTGCAGGAGAGGATGTTGATGTTGTGTGCACGGCCGACGTTAGTCTGAGGAATCGTGTATGCATTGAAGTGGGTGGGGCTGAGCAATGAACCATGAGGCACTACACAGATAAATTTGCGGGCATCTGAGGAGTAAGATGCTAGGCTGACAGCTTGTGTTCTATCCATTATAAGGAGCAAATCCGGCAGAGAGTGGGTCCTTGGATGCCAGTCTTCTGTAGACGCCATGTCTCCTCTGTCAAGGATGATGCAGATGTCATCTCTGGCGGCGATAAGCGCTGCTTCTGTACTGCGTTTGAGCCTGAATCCGGACTGTGTGGCTTCGAGGAGCTGGTGGTTGCTGAGGTGGACGATAAGGCATTGGTTAATTAGATACTCTAAGACAATTGAAGGGTATGGTAGGAGATCGATGGGTCTGTAGTTGGAAAGTGTAGCTAAGTCAGCAGATGATTTCTTGAGCAATTTTTTTTGGACACTACTTCTTTGTGTTTAAGCACTTTACCAGAAAGTATCTTTTTAAGCTAGCTTCCTCATTTACTTCTTCCCCTCAGTGTTTCTCCTTCTTGTCGGTAATGCATGCCCCCACCCACTCGCTCTCCCTTATCCTTGTTGCTTGCCTCCATTTTCCCCCTTTCTTCATTGTCCATGTTGCTGCTTAAATCCTTGCTTTGTTGTTTGTCCAAGCCCCTCCCACCCTCTGTTGTCCATCAGCTTGCTCCCCTCCCACCCTCTGTTTTTGTGTGCTTACTCCCCCCTCCCTCTGTGTTGCTTCCTGCCTCCTACCCTGCAATAATAACGTTAAGATGGGCCAGTAATGGCTGCGTCACAGCATGTTTTTTCCATACTCTTCATTGTCCGTGTAGCCCCTCACACAATCTCGCTGCCTCCATGTTGCCTCCCGTCCCACCAACAATAAAAAAGCGATATGACCCAGCCAGCACAGACCACATCATAGTGTGTTTTTTTGTTGTTTTTACTTTCAGCCATGCTGCACAGCAGCCGCGCTGCTCTGCAACATGGCTTAAAGACATTGACGGAGGCAATTTCTCTATAGTAGGTGCGATCTAACAGCTTTAACATTGCTTGTTACTACTTATGGATCCTATGCTAATACTACTAAAAGCTTTGGCAATACCAGTAGGTCTAGTTTGTTTTCATCATATGTTCATAGTTGTGTAATATATCTGGATACAGTAATAAAAAACTCACAGAAAGGCACCCAAACACTGGTCACTGCTTTGATTTACTTGCAGGAAATTGTTACTCATTTGACAGTCGAATGCCACTCATTCTCCTATAGAAATAAGCCATCTGAAATCTTGGCAGCTATGTGACTCTATACTAGCACTTTTTTTTTTTCTCGATTTTTTTCTAGCCCAAGGGCATTACAGCGCTAGATTACATTACCATTACACAAGGTCAGATTTTTTTTTTCTAGGCATGGGAAAATTAAGTGGTTTGCTGTTACAAATAAGACAAGCATTTGCAATGCAATACGTCTCGCATTTTACGCTGAAGTTTGAGCTATTGACATTGCAAATAACAACGCCTTTATTTTTGTTTTCGTTTTTAAAACAAATAAAAGGCATTGTCATTGACAATGCCAATAGCTTAAACTCGCGTAAATGTGAGACCTATTGCATTGCAAATGCTTGTTTTTTTTTCTAGCTAGCTACTCAGGGTGTGCTGTCCAATGTTATTTTTTTCTAACACAAAACAAAATTTAAATGTCTGTAAATGAACTGTGCTGATATCTCAGAGCATGGAAAGCACAAATGAAGTATATATTTTTTTTGTAGTAATTCTGAAGTGTGGTGGAAAGAACATTTTTTAATGTGGCGGGGCCCAGCTTTTGTTTATATGGCAGGCTAGGAGTCAGGATGTGCATCAGAGGAGGAGTCCTACACACAAAACACACAAAGAGGGCTGTGAGCACGCGCAGCGAGGGCCCAACGAGGCCTCCAATGTAGCGTGCCACTGGGCATTGACCTGGCATACAAAGCAACGTTTTGTCGCCAACCACAAGTAGGACTTTGAGGTTTGAAACCCGTTAATTAACATCCCAGTGACTTCACTGGAAGTAACATCTCACCGCCTTTGGCTCGACAGTCACGTGACGTTAAATGTGACCCAGATCAGAGGAGTGAACGTGTGTGACATCGCGGGATGAAGTGAATTGTGACCACTGCGGGCAGCCGTCTCCTGCTATCAGTGTCTGTGACCGCAGCAGCGCCGCAAGGCGTGTGCTTCTGGGCGCTGCTAGCCTACAATGGGTGTTGGCAAACCTTCACTGCTTAGGGAGCCGGGCTTTAAAAGGGCAGGTACTGAGTGTCTGCGCTTCTTCCGTGTGAAAGGTAGTGCACCTGCACTCCTCAAAGGGGCTCAGTGTTTAGAGCGGGGGAGTACAGACCCTTCTGGTTAGTAAACGGTCTCTCTGGGACAGTGAGTACCTGCACTTTTGTATACTTGAATGTGCAGCGCTAGTCAGCAGGTAAAACACACAACGCCCCCACAAGCCTTGGAAACCTGTAGACAGGAGTGTTGCTGAAAATTTACCACTCTGCTGCCCAAATCCGCAGAGTTGGCAAAAATGGATACCTGGCAGGGCTGGGGAAACCAAAAACAACCCTGGCAAACATGCTGAAGCCAGCCCCACTCCCTTCCCCTCCTCGCGCCATCTCTCTCTTTCCTCCATCCATCCACTCTCTCCCCATCTGTCTTTCTTCTACATCTCTGATAGCTTTCTCTCTACCTTCCCTTCCGCTCCTCTCTCTCCTGAAGCCTTCCCGTGCAGCGGGGGAGAGTGACAGAGGCACCAGGAGCGGCACTGTGCTTGTAAAACCAGCCGGCCCCAAGGGCTGGCAAAATGCCAGTGGAATAAAAGGCCTGTCCCGCCCAGATGCCTGCGTTGGTTATAGGTTGGCGGTCTGCGGCCCCACCGTGATGACCCTTATGCAGACAGCGTCGTATGGAGAGGGCTCTGTGCGCCCTGTGCAGCGTGGGTCTGTTCAGGCGGAACTATGCACCGTGAAGCTGCAATAAAACATGGCCCCGGGCTGCGGTGGAGGAGGGAGGCTGGCAGGGTGCCAGGCATGGGGCGTGGGCTGGGCCTGTAGGGCACACCGCTCCTCGCTAAGCTTTGCGCTTTCCGGTTCACCCTGAAGGCTCCAGAGGTGAACAGCCGTTCGTGGAAGAGATTGGTGCGGGGCCTGGCATCATAGAGAGCACGGAAGCATTGGCATGGGGGCAGTTTATGAAGCCGTGGGTAGCCTCGGACAACAGGGTGCTGGCACCCTGCGACGAGCGAGGGGACATTTGTAGGCGATCAGGACCAGGCTTGGCAGGGTTTGATCACACTCTGTCCCTTCTCCCCTTAATCTAGCCCACCAACCAGCCCGAACCACCGGCTCAAATTAAGCACTGCCGCTCTCTTTGCTTGAGTCGCTTCTTTTTATTTGAATATATGGTCTGTTGCCGTGGCTTGTGGACTGCACCGTCCACCAGGAGTGCGCCTCCTCGCTCAGGGTTTGTCGCTTCTCCTGACTTTGTCTCCGCCCTCACTTTCCTTCTCTCTCTCTTTCCCTCCCTCTCTTCTCCCCCCTCTTGATTTCCATTCCGTGGTGCTTTGTGTCCATGGTTTACTTACAGCCCACGTGGTTTTACAGGTTCTAGTGTCTGGCCGCCGCGTCATGCGCCAGGCTCCCTCCTATGACCCTTATGGTTTTGTTGTTAAAACCGAATAAAGTTTATTGATGATGGCTATGACCCTGTCAAAGGCGCAAGCTTTCCGACGCTTGCAAGCTTCCTGACGCTTTTCCTGCCAATACGCCGGGGTTGTCCCTGCAGAATTTGAAAGTTGTGTTCGTGAAAGACAAATGCTCCTGGGAGTTGCCATAGCAGCCATCCTGTGCCCCCGTGCGCGGCGTGTACGATCTGGTCAGTGCCTTGGTCATGCTTGGAGCATATAGCACTGTCACTATAGCCCTATCACAAAATGATAACATGTGGTGTCTATAAAAGCTAGGCGCGCACAAAGGAAGTGGTAAAAAGAAAGAAAATCAAGAGGAAAGGGATGAAGGAAGAGAAGGAGCGAGGGAAGAAGGGGAGACGGAGCAAAAGCAAAAGGAAGGAAACGAGCAGAAAAAAGAACAAGCCGGTGTTTTCCGTCTTTGCCTTCAGAGCAGCTGGGTCTCACAAAGTGGGTCTCTCAGCACAGACCCGCAGCTCCACTCCACGGCGTTCTCTTCCCCACCTTCTCAGAGCATCCTCCTTTGAGACACGTAGCCACTTCCTTGTGTGGGGCCCTCTGGCAGCTGGACACCGACAGACCAATGAGAGAGCTGACTGGCGCATGCTCCAGGCGTGAAGCCAGCGTGGTTGTAGGACGCCTGGTGCATGCTCCTTCACGGCTCTCGTGAAGACATTTCTTATCAGTTTGTTAAATAAACAAGCTGATAAGAAATGTCTTCACGACAGCCGTGAAGCAGGCGAGCCAGTCCACCAAAAAGCCAAAGGGAGGCAACGAAAAACCCTCCTTTCCAATGGGAAGCCAGCGTTTACTATAAACGCTGACGCTACCCAATGGAAATGAGAGGCGGGGCTCGAGTCCCCTTCTCGAAACTGACTTGTTTACTATAGCTCTCGCAGGCGAGGAGCGCATGTGCGCTCCAACGCCAGGCAAGACCTAAAAAACCAAGTGTTAAATAGGCAAATACAGTAGCTTTAATCAGAAGGTGCATACACAAGAAGTCTGCAATGTAGAAATCCGTTCAACTGTCATTACAGAACAAAAGCCTCATCAGTGTTCTAAGCCCAACAAAAGCACAGTGAACTCAGTGGGGAAGTAGGGGGAAGTACACATACCATCAATAAGCTCTCCTTGTTTTGAAAAGAAAAATTAATGAACTAACAATGTTGAAAAGCTTTCCAGGAATTATCTTGGTACGGGGTTGATTCTTCACACGCTAAGCTACAGACTCAAACTCCCTTTGTGACGCTTCAGCTTCATTGGAGCTGAAAATATATGATGCGGGGTGTGAACGCACAAATCAGGTACACTTGTCTGTTAATGAGAGACAGCAATCAAACACAATCATCGAGGTATATTTGCTTGACAGATACAAAGCGGTCAGCTTCCAAGTATGCTCTGTCAGAAGCAGCTGGCGCAGTCTTTATATACTATTTGAACTACATTGACATACATTGAAATTGCTGAGTCAGACGTGTGTGCAGACAGTCGTTTCGTAAGTTAAGCTTCATACAATCATAAACCGGAATCTTAGCAAAGCATGGATACATTTTCACGGTGTGAGGACAGGTGCAGGTTCGACATTTGCTGCCTTTGTTCTTTCTCATCTATTTGTTCCTTTATTTCTTGGAAACAAAGAGGAAGCTAACAAGCATAAACAGGTCTCAGACATTACTCACCCTCCTCCTGCCTACTTGCAGAAATCAGGGTTTGTTCAGCTGCATGGCGCATGGAATCACGGTAAGATACAACATATAGAACAGTTGCTCAATATCACATTTATGCTCCGACAAACTGCCCTTTGAAGAACTGTTCAACATGTTGGTATAACTTTGCTATTCAATATTTATTTGCATTAGTGCAGCCACTTCTTTCTGATGATTGATAACGTTTGAAACGTGAACTTGGTGGAGGATTGCACAATTTGGTACATGCCTTACAGCAAACAGGAAGCATATTTACACATAAACAACAAATATTGCAATAACTATTATTACCTTTAATATAGTCCACCCCTAGGCTCCAGATAGTAAAGAAATATCATCCCACAACATTTGTTCAGCAAAATTATGCACTTGTATCCATGTGTCAGGTAAATTCTCTATGGCCTAATAAATATTCGGGGGATTGTCATGAATAAACGAGCAGCATTCAGCGTGTATTATTTTACAAACTCCCCCTTTCTTTGCGAAGAGCATGTCAAGTACCATACGGTTTTGGAGAGTTACCTGCCTCATGGCTACCATTTCTACTATAAAATTACCTAGAGCGCCTGATGTTTCATTTATTGTTGCTTCCAACAAACATCCTAATTGCCTGGTCCATCTAGAAATCATCACTACCCCTAGCATAGGTAGCATTTCTAGCGCCAAATCACCATACTCCTGAGCAGAGGTATCCTCCTTCTGCACCTCTCACCTTCCTCTAGCTGTACGGTTTATTTGCACATATTTACTAACATGCTTCTTAGAGTGGTGTCTAATATGGGGAAGCTCTAGGCCCAGATAACCGAATCCTCCCCAACCCTTGGGCAGCCAAAGGTATGCCTTCTGACTGCATACAAAATAATGCCTTCTGCTGCTGCCACTGGTAATGAGGGCGAAGAGGCGTTGGCCAGACTGAATACATGGGCGCACTTACTCCGTCCCATCTCTTTCGATTCATTTGATGTCAGACATAATTGCCCATGTCCTCTTGTTACCCATAAGGCCGGAGGCTTATTAAATGAGGCAGAGGTGTTGTAAATTGAACTAGTCATCCCTAGGAGAAATTGTTTATATGTTTTACTCATGACACTATCCTTGAAGGAGTCTCTGTAGGGTGAGCTTTCCCCTCCGATGAAACAACCCAATGATAGTACTAATTCATCTCTGTATTTGCATTTGACATCAGTAACCCTCTGGCTGGGAAACCAGGTGATCACTGCTTTAAATAGAATATAACAAGAATCATTAAGCGTCAAACTCAAAGGCAACAAAGGCATCCAGTATTATGTTACAGAAGGAAGTTTTAGACAAATCCAACAAACTGAGACATTTAATTCCCTGTGATAGGCATTCATTATTGTATGGCAACATTTTCATGATTCTCTTTGGAATGGTGGTCATGCAGATCTTAAATGAGCGTGGTATTATTTAAATCCAGTAGTTTTGAGGAGTATAGATCATACAAGTAGATGACAACAGCTGTTAGGATAGTAATGATGATCAGAGCAAATGATATACACAATTTCTTTGTCAGAATGGTTCTTTTCCATCCTGCTTGTTCCTTCTGAGCAGTCGGGCCCCTTTGTTCTTCACCATCACTAGCCTGTTAGAGGGCACCAGTACTTCGCGGCTCTATACCGGATAGTAAACTATCGTTGGTTGGGTCAAAAAGATGGACTTACTGTAGGGTGTATGCGCAGGTTCTTTCGAGCCCCAGCGTACTTGATGGGCTGAGTTGGCACAGTTGGGGCAATCCTGTGTGCTGCAGCCAGTGGCAAGGTCTGAGGCAAGGGAACTCTTTCCACATTTGAGGCATGAATCCAATTCTTTAGGGAGTGGCCAAACTCACAATCAGAATCATCATCGTTATTCATTATTGCAGAATGAACCCATTAAAACTTACAGCTCCCTTTTCTCACAAGCCTGGGAATGCGGATTCTGACCAGATCTCTGATTTTGACATTTGCATCAGCGGCTTTGACACTCACCACAATGTGTGTTGGATCTACTCTTATGGTGATGTGCCTTTTCCGGAACCTTAATACAGCAACAATGGTTCTGGAACTAGTTTATTCGCAACAGCATACACAATTTAAAAAAAAGAAATATGACAAAAAAAGAATTTAGCAAAAAAAGGAACGGTACCCGCAACAGATTACTTTAGAGTAAGACAATTTTTTTTCTTTTGTTATTGACAGAGATATTTGCAAAATATACAACCATATATACATAAACAAACAATTTGTGCTCACATTGTTACACATACAAAACATACTCAATATATACAGTGTAAACAGAAAAACAATGGCAAAAAGGGGAAAAGACAATACAATGAGAATTGTCCGTATTATGATGAGAACATAAAGCAATCAAAGCAATTGGTGCTTGATCACAGTTAGCCATAGAATCGTTGACGGTGTTTCGACCTTTAAAATTTAACAGATCATCATCAGGTTACATAAAAATAATTTTACAGCAACCAAGGACGCAAGTTGCAACGAGAACGATTTTGCATTGTTTAGTAAAGTGATATCCAATATCTGATAGTTGCGTATCAACACAAATAAATCAAGGTCAATACCTCGAGAGAGCAACAATCTTTGTGTTGCCACGTATGGCCAAACTACGGTTGAAGAAGTTGGCAATGTGCCGCTTCAGGTTTTTTTAAAGAATCCTTAAGGAAAAGAATCCAATGAGTGCCTCCAATTCAATTGTAAGAGTGGTTCCTCTGTTACTCACAACTCTGCAGAGGGCCAGATTCGTTTTTGCAAAGTTTCCGGGGTACAAATTCAGCTCGGAATACTGCTACATACAGTCAGAGACACCAAGGACAGAACTTTGGCTGGCCTGGTGATAGTTCTGTCAACTACAGGAGGTGGGTATTTGGATTTGAGCCACCAGGGACAAATATGAGAAGTTGGTTCTCTACACTTCAATTAAAAGAAAGGTGACCTACCAGTGACAGAATTGGGAGATCCTGTATGCCCATAGTATTTTCTTGATGTACAAAATAAGGGGAATTTTTCCAACAAGTGCAAGATGAACTCTATCCTTGAGGTACCTGTTCAAGTGCTCCACCTTGCCATTGCACTGGGAGGTCATATAGTGCTGTCTTGAGACATCTGATATGGTGGTTTTTCAGAAGTTCAGCCTTTTCTACGGATGTGAACTGAACAGAAACCCTTAGGGCTAAATATATCCACGAGTAAATCTAGGACAACGTTGATGGAAACTATCAGTAAACATAACCTTTAGCCGCTTTCAGTGGTAATCAACTAGGACTATTATATATGTCAGATGGAAGATTTTTAAAAGGGCCTGCAATATCCAGTCCCACTTTTTGCTAGGGAACAGTTGGCCAAGGTGCAATGTGCATAGGTGTTGTGGAGGTTTTGCACGTTTTGTCTGAGACTGAACATGTTTGCACTGCCTTTCCCATTCTCTTGGCTTCTGCATGAATATCTATCCACCAGAAATAGTTTTTCAGCAGGTTTTTTGAAATATGACATGCCCATGTGTTGGGTTGATATCCCATCCTTCTTCTCTGAAAACCCCTTGCACATATTTTTCCCTTGTATGATGCAAACATAAGTAATACATACAACTATATCCAATTTCTCATCTTCTTGTGACTGTTCCTAGGACTTCTTATAAGTAACCTGGACAAACAGCGGTTTGCTTGGTATGGCCTGGTAAATGCACAATATTAAAACTATATTCTTGAAGTTTAGAACATTGGGGCCGATTTATATCTAGACAGGCGGCCTGTTTCTCCGTCAAGGAGATGGAGTAAATTATTCCATTGCCCAGACGGAGGTGCCGCCCACCTAATTTAGATGTGATCATTACTGGGTTCCAGTAAATGTAGTTTACAGTGTGGTGCAGGGCTTAATCAACATGACAGAGCCCTTCACCAATCTGTTTTCTTTTCAATACAAAATCCAGAAGCGGGATTTTCTTTTTGAAAAGAAAAAAGAAAATGCCTGTGATGTACAGTGAAAACTGACCCCTAATTGTGCCCATCTAAATTGGGTGGGTGGAATTAAAGGTTTGCCTTTTTGAAAATAAAAAATAAAATGGTTGCCAGGAGAGTCCTCTCCCATGGCGAGGGGAGCATTCAGCAGTTTACACTGCCCCTTACTACCGGGGTTTTCCTAGCAGTGACAGACAAAAAAAACTGACCTCTAATTCCACCCATCTAAATTAGGTGGGTGGAATTAGAGGTTTGCCTTCTACGGCCCTTACACCAAAGGGCCGTTGGAGGGGTTTAATCACAGCAGAGATTAAGTATTCCCCGTCGTGATTAAACCTAAGTTCCATCCACTTTTCAAATTGGCGGGCGGACCTTTATCTTGGCAGTAAGTATACTCTGTCACTATTGCAACGGGGTATATATACCGCCAAGATATAAATTGGGCCCATAGTCTTGAGACATTTGCAGTGGTAGTGGTTCTTTACCCCGGTGGCAATATTTGAACTAGGGGCTTATAGTCTGTATGCAAAGAAAATAGTCTTCCCCATTTAAAATGCCTGAAGTAATTGACAGCCCATACACGTGGAAGCAAACTCTTGCTTGATGACTGAATAGCATCTGTCTTACCCCAGGTTTTAGAAGCATAGGTCACTACTAATTGACTGTTTCCTGATCTTTGAAACAGCATATCTCTCAAACCGTATGCACTGGCACCAACTGAAATGACACATTGTTTACCACTTACGAATGGTTGCAGTGTGGGTGCATTAATTATTTGTTTTTAGATGCACTTGAAGGCATCATGTTGTTCTCTTTTCCACAGCAAATGATTTCAATTTCTCCTTGTCATCGAGTGCAAGGGTTTTTCTAATGGCATCCACAAGAGATTCTTTGGGAGTCACACCTTTTGCTGAAATTGTGTAACCAAGATAGTCAACCTGTGTTTTGAACATTTTGCATTTATCAGGACTGAGAACCAGGCCATCCTTAGCTAGTCTTGTAGAGATTTCGTATAGTATAGGAAGATGCTCCTCAGTATTCCTTGTGAAGATAAGCACGTCATCTTAGAAACACTTGACATTAGTTCACATATCTTTAAAATATGGCTGAGACCAGTACGAACGGCATCCTTTTGTACTGGAAAATTCCAAAAGAAGTGACAAAAGAAGTAAGCGATCTGGATGTTTTTGCATATTCAGTCAGAAGGTATGCACCACTGAGGTATAAAGTTGAAAAGACAGTTGCATCATCCAGCATTGACAACAAGTTATTTACTCTTGGTAAAGGGTGACTGTGAACTGTAATATTAGCATTTAAGGCTCTGAAGTCTACACACTATCTAAATTGGCAATTTCTTTTGGTTAAGACCACTAGTGAGATCCAATATGAAGAGTCAGTCTCTTCAACACTGTATTCTTTCTGCAATGTTTCCAATAATGTTTGTAAATCTTTGCGAAAACTAAAAGGTATGTGACTTAATTTTTCTCACAGGATCACCATTTCTCTACAGTTTTAATTGGTGTGAAATTCCCTTCAACTTTCCTATACTGTTGTTGAACACTTCAGGAAATATATTTGTGATTTTCTTGATTAGGTCCTCCTCTGTGATAACCGTAACAGGGTTCAAGGCACATGGACTGAGTGTAACACCAGTTGCCCGTTGTGGAGGGCTGGATTACTGCCCCAGGATCCTCTGTTGTGTGGGGGCAGAGCCTCTGCACCATCGGGTGCATAAAGCAGCCCCTGTCTACCGCAGCGCAGGATGCACCAGTTGTGTAGGGCTGGACCACAAGCTCCAGGATCCTCTGTTGTTTGGGGGCAGAGCCTTGGCGCCATTGGTCGCTTAAAGCAGCCCCTGTCCACCACGGCACACGATGCACCAGTTGATGGTTGTGGAGGGCTGGACCACAGCTCGAGGATCCTCTGTTGTGTTGGGGCGGAGCTTCAGTGCCATCAAGTGCAAAAAGCAGCCCCTGTCCACTGCGGCACGGGACATGCACAGGCGAAGACCAGCAAGAGTGGGGGCCTGTCTGCACCCGTCAGAGCCTGATAAATGCTGGGCTGGGCCACCTCTCTGGATCTTCAAATTTAAGGTACTGTGGGGCTTGTGTTAACACTGCTTAAGGGTTTCAGAGTGGTGCTGTTGCTGATTACCATACACAGCCCGCAGAATAGTAGGGTTCAACCTGGTCTGTTTGTCTGCATTAGAACACACGTGGTTTCTTTACAGCTAATAGTGGGAAGGCTGAGCTTTTGGTGATATCTGTCCGTCATGGTCAAACGAAAAAGCTACTGCTGTACATCCAGTAGTAACTGTACCTGCTAAAAGTATGTCTGTTGACCAAAATTTTGGAGAGGGCAGTGGGCGTTATCAGTAATGAACTTGTCCTCACTGAAAGAAGATTGTCCATGGTTCGTGGGTCTGTTCCCACTACTGACCTGGCTATTAGTTCTTCAGCTTCGATACCCCCTCCCGCTACTGCTAAGCTGCCTGCCACTACTGGCCACCAACACCGCAAGCCCGGGACCCCCAGCTGCTTAGAGGAAGAAGCGAGTGACTAAGGTTTCTCGCCTCAAGTAGTCAATCCAAGGGGGATTCTGTGTGGACCCTAATCCTATTCAGATTATGAATAAGGGCACAATTACGATCTTGGTAGATGGGATACTCCGTATCAAATGTGACTGATATCCCCTCTGCCGTATTACAAGTTACATAAGATATAAAGGAACTGTAATACGGCAGACATGATATCCGTCACATTTGTGACGGAGTATCCCATCTGCCAAGATCGTAATCAGGCTGCAAGACTCTCTTGGATGATTGTGATAATACATTTTTAGCAATTATTCAAGCAGAACTAGCATGGATCGGTTAAAAGTCATTGAAAGCAAGCTTAAGAACCTCCCACTATCCAGTAGTACGACTGTCTCCAAGTTTAAACCAGGGCCACGTTTTTGAGTCGGGAGATAATGTTGACGTTGCTGTTCTATTCTCAAACACAGGCCTGTTGAAAGGTGCCCCCCTAGTTCTTTATCCCCTACACAGGCTCACATTCGGGGGGATAGGAGAGGTCCCCAGATGAAGGCATCAGGCAACAGTACCCATCGGCCCATGATACATCCATCTATCTACTGGCAACAATGGTCAGTGATACAGTTCAGCTAGCATTGAGTTGTAGCAGGGTTTCTGCACTTCCCCCTAAGACAGATACTATCAACCTTTCCCAAGTAGCCTTTCCATATGTGGCAATTCTTGTAGGTGTTTCAGAACTCTTGCATGGTCAATTTGAGTCCAGTGAACAACTTACTAATAGGGTTTTGAAATAGCTGGTTACAATTAAAGGTTTTCCTTTTTCTGCCGCCCCTGGGATTATTTTGTCATGCAGGTTAGGACAGATTGGAGTGTCCCCCAAGAATTGTGAAGGGAACTGTGTGCCCATCAATTTTAGACATCTACAATTGGTTTAAACATTGTTGAACTAGCTAACAGGTTGTGATCATAAAGAGCAAGATTTCAATGGTCCCACTAGGTTATTTTTATAAACCTCAGCCTGCATTTGGCCATATTAATCAATTACTCATCCCAGTACTTAGGGGGTCTTTAGGTCTGCAAGGCAGCTGCTACAATCCAAACTGAAGCCCGCTCTTCCTGCTTTTACTGATGGTGATTATGGCACAGTGAGTTTGTCTAAGGGTGTTAACCGACCGTTATGAAGTTCTATCGGGTTGCAGTCAAGTTGACTGACTCCTTACTCCTCCTTTTGCGATCCCTGATGAGTCTGTTATTCATTCCTCAACTTCAGTGTTAAATCAGCCTGGTCAGGTGAGGCACTCCTGTGCTTCTGTGTCCTTCTTCTCATTTATTAGCTAGAATATTCTGGATAGCTGTTGTTAAATTAGCAATCCTGACTGGATGGCAATCATTTTAAGCGTTATGATAGTAATCTTTTTCAGGAGACCTGGGCTACATGCACCTTATCGTGTGAGGGTTTTACATGCTTCTCAGTTGCTGCCATCCCTCCTCCACATGGCTGTGCAAAGGGCGGTCTGTCAATTTTGATTAATTTAGCACCTAATATCTCGGTGGTTGAGTTGGATACTCGTTGTTCTTCATTCCAGGCTGTGTTAATCAAGGACTCTATTATTTTCCTTTTTAGAGGAACTCAAGGTCTCACGCCGTGGGGTCGGAGGCTCAACGAAATTGTATTATCTGTGGTGATTTTAATGCAGAGTTAATGTTAATTACTGAGAGTTTGGGGGATGTGACTGTAATCGATTATGTTGAGGTCTCGGATCGTAGAGGCTCCAAATTAGGATCGTATATGGTGGCGGGAGGCCTGGTTAATGTTATCCAACTTTTTGATAAAGGTGGTACCCCTGTAGCAACTTTTAGAAGAAGAGGCTGGCCATCTACGATAGATTATATATTCTCTACGTGAAATTTGTCTTTTATTTTTTTTTAGGACTACATGCTTGAAACTAATTAGGGCGACCATAATGCCTTGGTGGTAGTAGGGCTTTTGCCAATACTAAAAGAAGTTCAGCCTGAAAGACAGCTGCCCCCTCTGTCTTTTTCGAATGATGGTTGTAGGCTATGCGGGTTCTTGTTGGCACTGGAGCCCTTTCTTGCTTCTCTCATTGCTAAGCTTCCCTCATTGCTAAATATCTGGTGATTTTTCTCATCTGTGAGAGGTTACAGAAGGGAAAGCTACGTGGCCCATTTTGAGAATCTCAGTTATTGTATTAAAGACAACTTAATGAAGCCCTTGAAGATTGCTCCTCAGTGGCCCAGGTGGTTTAATACCAAATGGTCTGTAGCTAACTGTAATCTTAGGAAGGTCCCAACGGCTACGTCCAGGATCCAGGCCGCAGTTATTATTACACGTAAATACTATTAAAGCATGCTGAAAAATTAAAAGGAATGATTTGCTTAGGGCAGACTGGGAAAAGCTTGAGGGTGCAGCGTGTTAATAAGAATAGCAACATGTTCTGGAATACAGTTAACAGTTTTCGACAGAGATCTATCTTGCTAAATGTGCTGCGTTGCAGCATCAAATTTGGTGGGTGGGTTTCCCCACTTTCAGTCTATTTATCAGGCAGAGGTGGACAGGAGTCTAACCCAGCTATTAATGAGCAGGCCGGAGGGTGCTGCATGTTTGTCACTCACTTTAGACGAAGTTACTTTGGCTATCAACAAAGACTGGGGGTAATACACCAGGGCCTGATGACGTGCCTATTGATTTCATTAGGTGTAAACCGGAGATCTGGGGTTCTTTGCTTATCAATGTGTTTAATATCTTTTTTAGCAATATATTATCCAGTTCATGGGCACTTTCATGATTGTCCCTATTTTTAAAAAGGTGACCCAAATGTTCCCAAGTGTTATAGACCCATTTTTCTAATAGATACCACTGTGAAGATCTTAGGGGTGTTGTGTTTTCACGTCTTAAAATTTCGCCTATAGAAAATAACATCATAAACCCGTCAGTATGGTTTAAGGTGGGGCTGGGTACAATGGAGCAGTGTTTGAATTTGTATATCTTCCTGTTTTATAACTCATCCTGGGCAAGTACAACATCGCAAGGCGCTGCCCACTGCACCTAGCCTTTCTGGACTTGTCCATTGCCTTTAATTGTGTTAATCGCTCCAAGCTGTGGTTACTTTAATTAGATCTGGGGGTAGAGGTTTCACTGATCAGTTCCCTTCATGCTAATTTGGTTGCCAGAGTCCGTTACGCCACTTCGAGGGAACTGACTGGTCCTTTTAATCTCTCTCGGGGTGGGTCCATCAAGGATGTATCCTGGCATCAGTATTATTTACTCTTTATATTAATAATCTTATCCCCCATCTAGCCACTGCCTCTGAACGATATTACGATGATGGGGACGTCCTGCGTCTCAGCTTTGTTATATGCGGATGATGCAGTACTTATGGCCTGTACACCCAATGCTCTCCGCAAGCTGGTGGGCGCCTTTGTATTTTTTATGGGTAAACTGAATTTAGTTATGAGTTTCAGCAAGTCTCATATCATGGCCTGTGGTCAGGGTAAAACTAATATTTCGAATTTAACAATTGGCAGTAACATATTGACCAGGGTCAATAGTTTTCTGTACCTAGAGGTTTTCTTTGACTTCTCTGGAATTTGCAGACCCAGATTAGGAACTCTTGTTTGAAAATGTCAAATTCAACAGGTGCCATATTTAACTTGCTACAGTCTCAAGGCCGCATGAGAATACTGCCTCTTCTTACAATCTATAAAACTCAATGTGTCCCAGTTATCCTACATGGGGCAGGCGTTTGGGGTTATTTTAACTTCACATCACTCCAGTATGAGGAAAAGTGGGTCTGCAGATGACTCCTTTCCATCCCCTAGGCTAGTTCACACTTTATTATGCACACAGAGTTGTTCTTGCAGTATGTATCGGATCTAGTGCGCCTTGCATCTCTGATGCTTTGGGTATCAATTTGGACCTCTCAGGAAGCAGGCCTGAATAGGGAATCCTATAAAGGACTGTTTATTCTATGAGTATGGGATGAGGTTACTGTGACCTACTTATGTAAAGGATTCTCAAAGTAAGATAGGCTACTTGAAATTCTTTGACACAACTGAGGGGCCGATTCCGATTCCGGCCGGAAAACGTACCGACCGATTCGGAGCCGGAATTAATTCCGACCGACACGTACCGGTGCAGCCCGACCTGCCAAGTACGATGAGAAGCGAGCAAAACCCGACCGACTCGTACGGAACACAAGCCGAAGGACCGAGCCGCGCGGAAAACTGCAATCCGGCCGGACAAACACGCGCTTCGAACCGACAGACTCGCACCCGGGACAATACCGAACGAGACGTACCCGCGGACTCCCACCCGCCAAGTACGATGCAAGGCGTGGTAAACACGACCGAGTCGCACGGAGGACAAGCCGTACGACCGACACGCATACAAAACTGCGAGCCGAAGCAACCCAAAACACAGCGACCGACGCGTACGCAGCATAGAAAACAGCACAAACACAGCGTGAACGAAACGGACGAGCCCGTACCAGACAACTGCAGGGTCCGACTCGGTCACAAGAACGTCTCCTACATGCATGAAAAGTACAAAGGGAAAATACACAAAAAAAGGCCAAACAAGCAATTACAAAGCCAATAAATACTGGGGGAGGGGCAGGGAACAAAGACACACCCACAACTCCACCCATATAAAGGACACACATCCCTACCATGATCCTTTGCAAATTCAAATTACCTGCCAGCACTCAACAGACAGCAACCACACACCCACAGCTCATCCATCACACAAGCCACACACCATCAGCACCACAACAAATAGAAACCTCACATACACCTAGCAAAACACACACTCACACACCTTCACCTGCACACCAACACACACATCACTCACCATCACCACCCATCACCATGCCCCCAAAGAAGAATCACAAGTTCCTAGATAGTGAATTGGAAGTCCTGGTAGATGAGATCCTCAGGGTAGAGCCACAGCTCTTTGGTACACTGGTCCAACAGACACCCATGTCACAGAAAACAAAGATGTGGGAGAGGATCGTCGACAGGGTGAACGCACAATCACCATGTTTGCGCACAAAGACAGACATCCAGAACAGGTGGTATGACGTGCGCAGGAGGGTCAAGGAGCTGCTGAAGAAGGACTACATCTTGAGCCAATACACCGGCAGTGGCCCTCCTGCCAAGCCAGTATACCTCAGGCCCTGGGAGGAGAAGGTGCGGGCCATCCTACCACCAGTGAGCGTCTATGGACTAGAAAACATCCCAGAGCCTGGTGAGTACACAACAAATGTACACAATATTCTGCGACTACACACACACATCACTGTCAAGGGGAGAGTCAAACCATGCACTCTTAGCAAATACACAGCAACCAGAACAGAATCATCCCAAAATGTGTATGTCACTCAGAGAAACACAACACATGCCATCACAAAGTGACATTTAACTGTGTCATCACATGTACAAACACAACTACAACTACAGCTAGGCAGTGGCACAAATATAACTGACAAACACATCCAGACAAGTAGCCACCACTACAACACCAGCACACAGTGAAGCCCACTGAAAGAAAGGAAATATGTGTATGCTGGGCAAGTCAGTGTAGCCAATAGCATCATGGGAGTTGTAGGCACAGATATTGCTCACCCCCACAACTGTCCCATCAACACCACCCTGAACCATGCGCACATCACAGGGAGTGGAAAACAACTTACAAGATGGCTGACACTGGCTACTGCTGTGGGGAGCACACGGCCCTGCTGGCAACTGTGCAACAACCAACAGCAGGACACCACTGACTGACATCCTGAAAGACAACTTGCACTCCCTGCAATGGAAGCACGTTCCATGGTGGGATATCTGGCTGGGTGGGAAGGAGGACCCACAGCCCTGACCATAGTTACCAGCAGCGTTTCTCACACACACACCCCTAACACAAACTCCACAAAACTCACCTGGGAGAATGCATTGCCCCACACTCCAATCAAATATCCCACAAAGAACCACAACCCTGGGTCATGCTGAGTGAAGCACAGGGACACACATGGGACCTGTAGCAAAACTAACCCCAGGATAACACTGTCCGCCATCTTGTCAGCACAGGCACACAACCCCACAGGGAAGCAGAGTCAAAGGGAAGGAAGCATGGGCATGCTGGGAAGGGGGCCTGGAGGCAATAGCATGATGGGAGTGGGAGTCACAGATATTGGTCACCCCCACAACTGTCCCATCAACACCACCCTGAACCATGCGCACATCACAGGGAGTGGAAAACAACTGACAAGATGGCTGACACTGGCTACTGCTGTGGGGAGCACAAGGCCCTGCTGGCAACTGTGCAACAACCAACAGCAGGACACCACTGACTGACATCCTGAAAGACAACTTGCACTCCCTGCAATGGAAGCACGGTCCATGGTGGGATATCTGGCTGGGTGGGAAGGAGGAGCGGATGACAACCAAATACAACCAATGCAGACTATGTACACACCCCAACATCCACATAGAAATGCCCAAATAATGCAGGACAATGTGCTACACCAATATCAACCCCTGACTGTGACAACTTAGGACAATGCATTGTACAGGCCCGCATCCAGAGGCACAGTCACAACTGTCAGGTGTGTCAACCATTGATGCCTGCAGAAACATAACATACATTGTGTGTGTCTCCCAAAAACAGGTGATGATGGGGACACAGCAGCAGATGCTGAGGAGTCCTCGTCCCAGGCTCAAGAGGATACGGAGCTCACTGGTGTGGAACAGCCTCTGCCCTCCTCGGATGACGAAGACTTACCTGGCACCTCTGGAGCAAGTCATCATGCAGCACCAGCAGGACCACCAGCTGCACACCCTGCACCCACCCCTCCAACGACTGTCAACACACATACCACCCCTGCCGACACGGACAGACCAAGGAGCAGCACCACCACCAGCACAGGGACCCTGGACCAACGTGGGGCCATGTACACCACCACCACCACCAACAACCCACAAGGTGGCCCAGGGTCACCTGTGCCTGCCACCTCAGGTACTGCACGTGTCGCCAGGGGTGGTGGGAGGGGTGGGAGACATAGGTCGCTGCTCACAGAGGGGTCTGGACTGCATGATGACCCACAACTGGCACGCATAGCCGATGCGTACCAGTCCAGCACCGGAGAGTTCAGCCAGGTAGTGGGGCTCCTCAGGGACATTAAACAGCAGCAGGCTGCCCATCATGCCCGCTTGGACTCACACATGTCCCGCGTGGAGTCCAAGTGGGACACACTGCAAGAGATGACGGCGGTGCATAGGGACATATTACAAAGCCTCCGCCAGATGAGCAGCAACCAGTCAACACCTCCCTGTGTGCCCACAACATCTGCTGCTGAAACAACTGCAACTGCCACAGGGAGGCAGGATGACTCTGGCAGAGAGTCCCCTGCACCGCAGCAGCCTGCACTTGAGGATCCCCCCCCAACGAAGAGGGGCCGTCCGAGGAGGGGCAAGTGAGAGGCCGATGGCCATGTGCAACCCCCAGGAAGCCAAAACCTGTTCTGGAGAATAACCTTTGTGCGCAAACTGTTCACCCTGTTGACTGCAACACAACTCTCCCACATGACATGGGGAGCTCAAGTTGGACTAATGTCTCTGATTACTGTGGACTTTACTCTGGACATTTCTGCTACAAGGACTTCCAAATTATGTAGGAACTTTGGATCACAATCACAATGTACAGCACCCAACAACCTGTGCACTATACTCACACATGTATGTCAATAAACTCACTTATACACCATACTTGCCTCTGTTGTGATTCCAATGTTGTCTCAGAAGTTGCGATGATGATCGGGGAAATGACACTGTGCATGCTAACTGCTACAGCAAGTACAACACCGGCATGTGAGTCATGGCGACTTCACACATATGGGGGAGGCACACCACCAGGGCTACACAACACATACACACCATGGACATCTGACTCATCGCCTACACTGGTGTTGCCAGGAAATACGTTGCATTGCACAGACCCAACATCTATTCACAGTCTGTGTTAACTAGCCCACTGGTGCAGTAAGCAAATGTCAGTCAGATGTGTGACCACAGACATTGCACATCCCAAAGTGAAGCACAGGTTTATTACACATTTGCAACATGTTGAAACCACCACAGATGCAAGGTAATCCCACCTGGCAGCGGGCACATAGTCAACAAGTGTAGAAGGAAGGAAGTCCATGGGTGTGGTGCACATCACCTGTAGGGACACAACAGCTACCACCAGGGAAGTCGAATCACGGTGTTGGGGATCACAGTTGACCAAACGACTCTGAAAGTACCCTGTGAAGGACAGAAATGACACACAGTCAAAAGTACTGTAGAACAGGACAGAACTGCAATACTCATGCACAATACATGTTACAAGATACCCACCCAGAACCAAGTTAGCATGTCAACACTGTTGGGGAGTACAGACTACCTGCAAGGACACATCGCTACACGCATACAGACATGTAGCCCATGGACACACTCAAACAGCACCAGAGCACCACCAACACATATCATGCAAACTCACATCATTGACATGTCATCTCTGGATACTCACATTCAGCTGAAGAAGTTGGCGATGAGCTGTGTGCGGACATCACCCTCAACATCATCATCATCATCACTGGCATCGTGGTCCAGGCCAGGATCCTCCACAGGTGGCGGACGTTGGTCATCGTCAACCAGGATGAGAGGCAACTCCTTCCGCACTGCCAGGTTGTGGAGCATGCAGCAGACGATGATAATCTTGCACACCTTTGCTGGGGCATATGGGAGGGACCCTCCTGTCTTGTCCAGGCAGCGGAAGCGGCTCTTCAGGAGACCAAATGTCCGCTCAATCACTCTCCTGGTCCGACCATGTGCCTCATTGTAGCGCATCTGGGCTGGTGTCACAGGGTTCCTGAGGGGCGTCAGCAACCACGGCATGTTGGGGTATCCGGAGTCACCTACATACAGACAATTGCACATTAGCAGAGTTGGAAAAGAGGGTGGAACACTACATAGCACAACACACACAATGGTACAAAGTCAGTACACACCTACAAGCCAGGCACGCTGGTTCCGCATCTGTGCCATCATCCTCGGGATGCGACTACTCCTCATCACGTACGCATCATGTGCAGAACCAGGGAAACGGGCACACACGTGTGTGATGCTCATATCTGCAAGACAGACCACCAGTGCATTGACCGAGTGGTAGTGTTTGCGGTTACAGTAGGCCTGCTCTTGGGCCTGTGGTGGTACCAACGCCACATGTGTCCCATCAATGGAGCCAATGACATGCGGCATCCTCCCCATGGCATAGAAGTCACTCTTCACGCCAGTGAGTCGTTGGAGTCTAGGGAAATAGATGTACTGGTTCAGGTATATCAACATAGCCTCCAAAACATCCCGGAGCACACGGCTGAACATGGTCTGTGAAGTCCCACCAGCAGTCGCCAGAGTGTGTTGAAAGGTACCAGTGGCAAAGAAGTGTAGGGCTGCCATCACCTTCACCTTGGGGGTCAGCGCTGTAGGGTACGGACGGCCAGGTTGCAAATGTGGTGCCAAGCGCACTGCCAAATCCTCAATCAGCTGCCTGGTGAAGCGGTACCGTCGGATGCTGTCCCGTTCCACCATCGTTGCCAGGTCAGGGAATGGTCTATTGGCAGCTGGTGCCCTGCAGTGCATAGGTGAAGAAAGCAAGATTGTCAGTCACCCCACATATGTGGCATTGAACACACTCAACATCACATGATACATCATAATGAGGCACAAGTACATGATGTGTGCAGTTCCGTACGGATATGTATGGCACATACATGGCCAATATCTAACATCACAGTCCAACAAGTGGCATCAAGAAGTCCCAGGTCATGCCATCGGATAACATGAGGCCGTGTCCCAGTACCCATCTCCTGCTGCCAAATAACAAACACACGCCACAGTGACATGTGAGGACTGATGTGCCCCAGGCATCACAGCTCAACGACAGGTAGATTCCCAGGGACCCTGTATTGCCACATGGACACTGGCATGACATGGTGTATCATGTATACACCACAGCAAAACAACCATGACCCCCACAGGTAGTGGTCCGTGTTGCTTCGGCAGGACAGACATGGACGTCTGTGACACACACACGCACAACATCAAAGTCCATGCACAAACAACGTGGATGTGGAGACTGCCTCCCATTGTGCACATGAAATCAGAGACATTGTAATCACAACATGCACACAGACTGTGGAGGACCATCAACATTGTGCCAATGGGTCACCCTGGGTTGAACATAAAGTCCCACATGGGACTCAGGGGGTATGTGACATGACATACACATACACCACAGTGAACTGTGACCATGCCACATGCACAGATATGAACAGTTGCACATCACAGTGGTCATGTACACAAAACACCAAGGATTCTGTCCCCATAAACACGTGCACAGCCTGGGGGTGGCTGCCCCCGAGTGACACCCACAGAACAACATGTTCACCCCCATACACGGAATAGGTAATGCAGCCTTACATGCCCTAGGATACAGTTTGGACAGGCTGTGGTGTTGTAGGTGTGCCCCTCACTGCCTGGGAAGTATATGTGGCTGGCATATGTTCACCTGTGACAGGCATGGTGACATATGCCAGTGACTTGTACAGGGATGCGTTGGACAGCAAGGGACCGATCAGTGCGCACACATTGGCCATTGCATTCAATGTGCGCTGGTACGCGTTGTATTGGCAATACGCCTTGGACAGCAATGGACCGATCAGTGCGCACACATTGGCCATTGCATTCAATGTGCGCTGGTACGCGTTGTATTGGCAATACGCCTTGGACAGCAATGGACCGATCAGTGCGCACACATTGGCCATTGCATTCAATGTGCGCTGCTACGCGTTGTATTGGCAATACGCCTTGGACAGCAATGGACCGATCAGTGCGCACACATTGGCCATTGCATTCAATGTGCGCTGGTACGCGTTGTATTGGCAATACGCCTTGGACAGCAATGGACCGATCAGTGCGCACACATTGGCCATTGCATTCAATGTGCGCTGGTACGCGTTGTATCCTATGTACGCGTTGAACAGCAATGGTCCGATCGGTGTGCCCGGCCGGCCCATTGCATTCAATGTGTGCGGGTACGCGTTGCATCCTATGTACGCGTTGAACAGCAATGGTCCGATCGGTGTGCCCGGCCGGCCCATTGCATTCAATGTGTGCGGGTACGCGTTGTATCCTATGTACGCGTTGAACAGCAATGGTCCGATCGGTGTGCCCGGCCGGCCCATTGCATTCAATGTGTGCGGGTACGCGTTGTTTCCCATGTACGCGTTGAACAGCAATGGTCCGATCGGTGTGCCCAGCCGGCCCATTGCATTCAATGTATGCGGGTACGCGTTGTTTCCCATGTACGCGTTGAACAGCAATGGTCCGATCGGTGTGCCCGGCCGGCCCATTGCATTCAATGTGTGCGGGTACGCGTTGTATCCTATGTACGCGTTGAACAGCAATGGTCCGATCGGTGCGCACCCATTGGCTATGGCCTGGCCTGGCAACGGACGCGTTTTCAAAATTTGAACGAGTCTGATGCTGTAAATTCAGTTGGTCACCCACAACAATGTTGCAATTTCATGGGTGTCACGAAGTTGAACATTTGAAGGATGCTGGGGGCGTGTGTAAGTGGTGCAATTCCATGGATTGGCCAGATTCAGATGATGCAAACGACTTGGACCTATCACTTTGGACACATGGGACAGTATCTGCCTCTGCAGCACACATATAATGCTGGCTGTTCCCCTGAGAGCTCACTTGCCTGCACTACATGCTCCAGGACGACATCTGCCACCACCACTGCTGCTGTATCTGCATCCTCTGGCTACTGTAATGGCACGTACTGTGGAGAGAGCCCCAGCCTTCAGCACTGAGGAGAACCAGGCCCTGCTGGATGGCCTCCTTCCACAGTACAGCAAGCTGTATGGGAAAGCAGGGGAGCAGGTGAGTGTTCTGTCCACTGCCTTTCTAAATGTGCATGTTGTCTGACTAGCAAGGCTAACAGTCTGCACGCCACTGGCTAGCAGGCTCACTGAGTAGTTGTCCCCCCCATAGTGTGTAGTTACATGCACTGGACAGGTATAGTGCAGTGACAGTGCATTTAAACTAGGTTTTACTTCCCAGGCAATGATACCATGTAGTAACTGCTGGCATACTGTCCATAGCCATCGTTGCACTGCCTGTGTACATCATGTGCCCCTGTGATTGAGACATGTATATCCAACTGTGTAATGCACGGATATGTTGCATGTGTAGTAATGGCATTCTCACTTTGTTATCCTCACAGGTTGATGCCCACCAGAAGCAGAAGATATGGCTGACCATCGTCCGGGCAGTGAGATCCGTGGGGGTCTACAAGCGCCGGATCCGCAACTGCCAGAAGAGGTGGCAGGACCTTCGGGGCTGGACCCGGAGGATCGCACGGGTCCAGCTGAAGCTGTCGCCTCCTCGCAGGAGGGGCGGACACCGGACCCTGACCCCCACATGCTGAGGATCCTGGCGGTGGTCTTCCCTGATCTGGATGGGCAGCTGAAGGCCAGAGAGCAGCAAGGAGGGGTGAGTCCATGTCTGCATTGTGAACTATGTCTGCCATGCTATGTGCCCTCCTCTGGCCTGGTTAAACTTCCACAGTACATCAGTCTTGTGGTCCAGGACCCATGTCCCTCTATTGTGCACTGCCCACTCCTCATCTGATACCCAGGTGTGGCCCTTACAGTCAGGGTATTGTGTCACTTGGGTACTGTGTCCTTGCAGTTTGCTTGACTCAAGGTGGGGGACAGCATCTGTTTCCCTGACTCTGTGGTGGGCATCATGGGTGGGTCCATTGCTTACACATTGCCTGTGTTCTGACATGTGTTCTGCGTGTCATTTTGATATGTGGCCCAATTGCTGAGCTGATCCACCACATGTGCCTGGGGTATCTGGCACACACCCATGCTGCGGGTGGGAACAATGTTTGTGCCCCAGGAGTGTGTATATAACGTGTGTCACACATCCTTAGCCAGCTGCCTACTGTCCAGGGCTCATCCCTCATTAATGTGGGACAGGACAGTCATGCCTACTCCAGGCCATACAATACACTCTGTACTCCCACTGCCGTGTATCAGCTGACACGTTTTGCTCAGTGATTCGTCCCCTCAGGTGTCTGCCTCTGTGTCAGTGTGCTGTGGCTTCGTTGTCAGGTCTGCTGGGGTGTTCCTCGGTTGGGGCTCCGCATGCCACCGGAGATGTGACCATAGGAGATGATACATGTGTGACACATAGGTGTTTGATCACCTGACCGTGCAGACTGGGGTATGCAAATATGAGGTTCAGGCAGCTGTTTCCCATTCACAGCAGATTGTGATGTGCTCAGGTGCAGAGGGTAGTGTTACAGGTCTCCCATATGTACAATGGGTATAACCTGGACAGATGAGGGTACAGATGATGTGGTGTGTGGGGATGTACATGTGCACTTGTTCAGCTCCAGGACTTGCATTCCCCATGATCTACTATTGTGACACAGTGCAGAGTGTTGTTGTCTGGCTGCCCTGCCCATGTGACTGGAGACAGTTATGTATGACTTAGCAGGCATGGCTGTGCCATGACATGTGACTTCCTATTAGTGATCCTGCAGGGGAGTGACATTTGCTACATGCACACCATTGTGGCAATGGCTATCAGGACATGGGTGCATCATGGTGTCTGTCGCTGGTATGCATCACATGCATTTCCTATTTGACTCTGGGCATCCCTTTCATCCGGACACCTACACTGACTCAGTGGCAAGAGTTGTGATGTGTGCATGTCCACATGCTTCACCGGGTTCTCTGCACTGTCCAAATACTGTGTAGGTGGTGCATGTGTCCACACTGGGGTATTGCCATCCCACAGACACCATACAGATGGGTGCAAGGCCAGGTGGGATGTGAGTGCCATGGTTGACCATCAGACTGACAATTGACTTCTCCTGTTCTGTTTGTGCAGTTTTAGCAATGTTCAACTAAGGATGCCAGGGCTTGCTCTGTAATGTGCTGTACTTACTGTGGTGTGTGCGTTCGGTGCAGGTGACTGATGTCTGTCTGTTTCCCTATTGATTGCAGATACATCCACGGCCACAGAAGGGGACAGCTCCACGGACCAGGAGGAGCCGCAGAGCCAGACTGGGTCAGCAGCCGAGGAGTGGTCGGAGGGACCCAGTGGCACGGAGGGCGAGGGACCCACACCGAGGAGTCCTCAGCACCATCCACCTCAGCTGAGGACCAGAGCAACTTGGACGATGACTCCCTTATGGAGGCGGGTGTCAGCAGCCACCACACCCCAGCTAGTGTTGCTGTCCCCGCCACCACCACCACCACCACCACCGCCCTCCCGTTGGCTCCCATTCCCGAGGTCCGTGGAGGCTCCCATGTTCGGGAGCGTGTCTCCTTCGGGCCAGGCACCGCACCCCCTGCACCTGTGTCCCCTGCTGCCCTGAGTGAGGAGTCTGTGTGCCTCCTCCCCCAGCTCCATGTAGGACAGACAGCGATGCTGAGTGTCCTCCATGCACACACCAGTCTGTTGACTCAGCTGGTGTCATTCATGGAGGGCATCTCATCGGGCATGTCTGACCTACAGAGGGGCAATAGGTCCATAGATTCCTCCCTGACGGCAGCAGTGTCCCTCCTCCAACAGTCCCTCACCCCTCCTGCCTCTGCCCCATCCACACTCCCCAGCACCTTACCCATCCCAAGCACACACACACTGGCACAGGCACACACCAGCACAGACACATGCAGCACACGGACACACACGCCAGAAACAAGATGCACACGCACGCACCATCAGGGGACTGCAACCACACTCACAGGGGATGGGGCACAGGCACAAACACACGCATCCACAAGCACTGCGCAGTCCTCAGTTGCCTCTCCCTCCAAAGTCCCCTCCCTTGCCTCACCTGCAACCCCATACACACAGCGGCTCTTCCTCTGTGACCTTGGCCTCTCCCCTCCGACCCAGCTGATCCAGCATTCAGGGGAAGAGGAAGCCCACCCACATGGAGCGGAGTGCCCCTGGCCCCCGGACACCATCCCCCAGGCGCAGACCGACTGAGGCCCCCACCCGCAAGTCCCCCGGTCCCGGAAGAGCAAGACCCCGCCGCCGCCCTGCAGCTCAGGCACCAAGTCTCCTTCCTCCATCCCTCAGGCCCCCACTCCACAGGTGCCCCCACCACACCCTGCCCCAGGTTCCCCCACCCACAGATACACCATCCCCAGAAGGGTCAGGCCTTCTCCCCTGCCACTTGCTCTTCCGGCCCCACACCCCCGCTGCGCTTGTCTGTACCACTGATGTGGTGAGGGTTTCCTCCCCTCTGTCCTGCCCACCTTTCCTAATCCCCATTCTCCTCCCCTGGAGGTGGGCACTGCAGTGGAGTCCACTATCACCCTGTCTGACTTGGGCGCTGCAGTGGCGGACCTGTCCACTCCATCTGCAGGGTCCACTGCAGTTGTGCCGGCACCCACAACATCTGAGTCATGCCCCCAGTTGTGCCGGCACACACCATGTCAGACACCTCCACTGCAGTTGTCAGTGGCTCTCCAGCACCCACCACCCCTTCCCTGCCTCCTCCTGGTGAGCCCTGATCCTGTCCCTGCGGTGCCTGGCCTGCCCCCCGTATGCCCCTCCTAGGGGATTGTCCCCAGTTGTGATCAGTGCAGGCATGCATAGGGTGACATCTGCCACTGTCACCCTGTATAGACTTCCTTGATGGACTGGCCATTGGCCTTTGTTGATACCTTGCAGTTCTTCCAAGTTTTGAACCCACATGCTGAATAAAGCAACTTTCTGTTCTCTAGTGGTTTTGCTTCTGATGTACATGATGTTGATGATGCTAACCGTGCCCTTGCTGCAGTGATGGTGATTTTTGGACTCATGAAAATGAAGTGTTACTGTGCATGAACCCATGTGTTCCAGGGGGACAGTGTCCTATCCTGTGGTGAATCCATGTCGTCCTTAGCAGCATCTGAGGGTGTCATGTATTCAATATTTGGCAATGGGATTTCCTACTTACATTAGCAATGTCACATCTGTGGGTTCCACCCATGCACATCTGTTGTGTTTGCCATTGTTCAATTAGTCTAGTTCCCTGACCGTGTGGCCATCTCCACTGGACATGCAGGCTTGGGCATCAATGGGGAAGGACTCTTCTGTGTTGTCAGTGCAACTTGCTATACATGTGTGTTGGATCTGTGCTGTTGATTTCGTTGACATTCCCATGACCAGGCTGATGTGACGGGAGCCTTCATTTGGTGCTAATTGTTGACTGTGTGACCAAGTGTTCTGCTGACATGATGGAGCCCTACTGATGCGACATATGGCACAGCTTTCCTCACACAGGAGTGGAGTCCCCTCATGGCAGTGTGTACTCCTGTGACATCTCGTGCGCCCAAGGTGTGTGTTGTATGAGCATGTGTGTGTGTTCACTTCCATGTTGCTGTGCATGCTGGGATCCCTAGTGATGTTCCTGTTTGTGATGCTTGCTGAGTTGAGCTATGTTCCCCCAAAGTCTTCTCCCTGGGTTCTCTGTGATGTGGGTCCATGGCACATTACTGGTCATCAGGGTGTCACCCATAGGTGTGTTTGCTGTCAGGGCTGAGTTTGTGGGCAGACGCTGATGTGTCACAGTCCAGATTCCCCTTTGCACTTGTTGTTGTCACCTGTCATGTGATTTCTGGTTTGTGTTAGCTTTCATTGGTTGTGACACATTGTGTGTGTGACTGCTGGCACTCCTCAGGGCTGCAATGTTGGTAGTTGTCTATGTGTGTCCTTTGTGGCTGACCTTGGCTTCTTCATAGGTGTGTGACTGTGGCTGGGATCCCATTGGTTGGTGTGGTATTGCCGTCATGTCCATGTACAGCGTAGTGTGCAGTGTGTCAGACATTCAGGAGTCTGGTAGAGTGGCCATGTGTGATGTGTTCCTGCACCTTGGTTCCCACCACCCCCCTGGGATTGTCATGGGTGCATGTGCAATGTCACCAGTGCATGTGAGCTTCACTGCTGCACATTGTTGGAGGTCGAGGTGTGTGGTGTTGAGTGTGTGCAGATGAGAGTTGTTGCCCGGCTAGACCCCTGCCTCCATGTTGGCCTTGGCTGACAGGCCGTGCTGGTTGATTTGTGCTTGTGTAGGTGTGATGGTAGTTTGTTGCTCAGGACACATGACTGTGGTTCACAGTGTGAACGACATCTAGCTTTGTCATCACAGTGGGATTGTAATGCAGCCCAGGGTCACCACATTGTGGGGGCCCTGGGTGTGGTGCTGTGGTGTCTGTGTGTCTTGCTGTGTCAGTTGCTGTTACTACATGCTTGTGTGACATGTGTGATTTGTGCTCCCCCTCATCTGACAATGCCTGATTGCCCACATAGGGGATTTGGATCCATGAGTTACCTTTGTGTGGCACTGTATGCACGTCTGTGTAATTGGTATTCAGGCCTCCTCATGTGTTGTGTGTTTGCCTGGGGACACTGGTACCCCCCTCACCTGTTGTGTTTGATGTGCAGTGTGGGTCTGCCTGTTTGTGTTTGTGCATCTGCACCACTGCATTGGCATATCTTTAGTGTGCCATTGGCTGTATGTTGTTTGGTGTGTTTGCCCTGCTGTCCCTGGGACTCCTAGGTCATCAGTCAGCACAATGATCATTGTGTGTGTGTCCCATTGCTGCCATGGTATGGTATCTGTTCACCTCCCTTCTACAGTCTCCACTGGGTATCTGAATTTGTGTGCCCATTGGTGCAAATATGTGGGTCTGCATTCTGATGGTCACTTCTGTCATTGAGTCATTGATGAGTGTTGACAGTGTCAGCCCCCATGGGTGATGTTTGTCTGCACATGGCTAAAGGTATGTCTTGTTTGCACTGCACTGTTTGCCTCCCCATTCTATGTTGTTATGGGACACAAGCACTACTTTGCCACTGATGTGTTTGTTGTTCTGTGACCAGGAATAATCCATGCAGTTTGGCAGTTGCAGCTTATTCTTTGTCAACACATACATTTTGGTCACTGTGATGATGGGGGTTTGGACCCCATTGCCACAATGTTCAATATGTGCTTCAGCTATGGACCCCACACTCACATTTTGGTCACTGTGATGATGGGGGTTTGGACCCCATTGCCACAATGTTCAATATGTGCTTCAGCTATGGACCCCACACTCACATTTTGGTCACTGTGATGATGGGGGTTTGGACCCCATTGCCACAATGGTCATGGCCTGCTTGCATTGTGGGTGCCACACACATTTATGTGTGGCACTTGTGATAGGGGGTCACATTGTATGTCCACAGTCCTGTTCAGTGTTGTAGGCATTTGACACAGTCTACACACGCTTGTCATGGTGTTGGGGGATGTCTTTGTGTTGCATTCTTTCTGCTGGTGTGTGCTTCTTGTGGCATGTATTTGCCATCCTGTGAGTGGGGGTGGTAGTAGTAGGCATCCAGCCCCCCCTGGGTAGAGGTGGTAGTAGTGGTAGGCACCTGGCACCCCCTGGGTAGAGGTGGTAGTAGTGGTAGGCACCTGGCACCCCCATGGGTAGAGGTGGTAGTAGTGACAGGCATCCAGCCCCCTGGGTAGAGGTGGTAGTAGTGGGAGGCACCTGGCACCCCTGGGTAGAGGTGGCAGTAGTGGTAGGTACCTGGCACCCCTGGGTAGAGGTGGTAGTAGTGGTAGGCACCTGGCACCCCCATGGGTAGAGGTGGTAGTAGTGGTAGGCACCTGGCACCCCCTGGGTAGAGGTGGTAGTAGTGGTAGGCACCTGGCACCCCCCTGGGTAGAGGTGGCAGTAGTGACAGGCATCCAGCCCCCCATGGGTAGAGGTGGTAGTAGTGGGAGACTGGAGAGGAAAAACTACTACTCCCAGCATCCTCTTCGAAAGTTGTGACGCTGGGCGACGGCGCCTCGTCCGAATACACACGCACGTGACTATACCAATTAGTGCGCAGAAGAAGTATTGGCGCGCCCACTAGGGTTATTTAAACTCCTGACATTTGGCGGTTATACACAAAGGCCCACGGGACCCGCACCAAGTAGGTGTGAGAGCGGGGTAGGACTCTTGATGATGTGAGTAATTCGTATGCCCGTTGGTACTGCAGGTATGTGCGCATCTATGATCAAACGTGTGAGTCTAGCAGTTCCTTGCGCTCATAAGCTATGTTGTTTTTATCTTCCCCCTTTTTTGCGCTATCTCTTGCAAGAAACAGTGTCTGACTACAGGGCTACCCCTGACTCTGCGAGGTGCCCGGAGAAGAGTTCCCTCGCCCATGTCTGGGTAAGGGTAATAGTGTGATTTTGGAGTGTGGTGTATGAGAGTTTTTAACCCTTTGATTGATAGCAGCCTGGGCTGTTGAGTGAGAGTGACACGGGTGTATACACTTTGAGAACACGTAACACGTGGATGTGGATATCGGTAGAATGCGACAAGATATCGCCACTACACCATATTTTGCCACCTACGTGAGTGTGGTTAAAATAAAATTATATGTATGTCATAACCACGCACCTTTGTGGTTATAAGAGTTGATGGATATGTTGACACCGTGTCAATTACACTGGTGTATTGGTCAGCACATCACTATTGGGAAGCGATTACATGTACTCCAGGAGTAATACATGTTTTTGGCCCTGTTTTGTCTTTGTTTGTCTTTTCAGATGGAGCGATGACAGGATTATTGAGATAAATTATCTTCAAGTCATACTAAGGAGCAGCTATCTGCCCTTAGATAAACAGCAGCGTAGGGAGTTGTCTCTTGCGTTATCCAGGGAGGTGGTATTGTTGCCCTGAAGAAAGTCCGGGACCTTTATGGCCCTAGTAGGACTGAAACATGTCGGCTGAAGGGTCATAGGACCATAAATACTCCTATCCTGACCCCTGTTTACACTTTTTAATAACCCTAACAAATCCAATATTAAAGGGATACTGGGATTTGTTGGTGTTTTTTAATTAACGTCCCCCTGGTCTTATTATTTCTAAGAGCTCCCTGAAAAAGCGGTCGAGCCCACCCTGACTTTTAGGCGTCAGGGTGACCCGATGATGAAGCATGACACCACTAGGGTGTGTGAGGGTAATTAAAACAAAAGGAATTGTTTCCTTCCCCACTGCTTAGTGGTGCTATTCATCTTAGGACTTCCCACCTGTACCTTTCTAGGGTTATTACGTTCAAGACGCGGTTATCATCCTCGCATCCAAGGAGTACTTTTTGTGAAATAGTGGTTCAAACATGGGAGGGTGTACTCCCTCATGAGATTTCTTCTCGGCCCTTTTGGCACTGAGAGAGGGCTCTTTCTCATTTCTGCCGAATGTGTGATAGAGTAGTGGGAGGCACCTGGCACCCCCTGGGTAGAGGTGGTAGTAGTGACAGGCATCCAGCCCCCCATGGGTAGAGGTGGCAGTAGTGGTAGGCACCTGGCACCCCCTGGGTAGAGGTGGTAGTAGTGGTAGGCACCTGGCACCCCCATGGGTAGAGGTGGTAGTAGTGGTAGGCACCTGGCACCCCCATGGGTAGAGGTGGTAGTAGTGACAGGCATCCAGCCCCCCATGGGTTGGGGTGGTAGGAGTGGGAGGCACCTGGCACCCCTGGGTAGAGGTGGCAGTAGTGGTAGGCACCTGGCACCCCCTGGGTAGAGGTGGTAGTAGTGACAGGCATCCAGCCCCCTGGGTGGAGGTGGTAGTAGTGGGAGGCACCTGGCACCCCTGGGTAGAGGTGGCAGTAGTGGTAGGCACCTGGCACCCCCTGGGTAGAGGTGGTAGTAGTGGTAGGCACCTGGCACCCCCTGGGTAGAGGTGGTAGTAGTGGTAGGCACCTGGCACCCCCATGGGTAGAGGTGGTAGTAGTGACAGGCATCCAGCCCCCATGGGTAGAGGTGGTAGTAGTGGGAGGCACCTGGCACCCCCTGGGTAGAGGTGGTAGTAGTGACAGGCATCCAGCCCCCCATGGGTAGATGTGGCAGTAGTGGTAGGCACCTGGCACCCCTGGGTAGAGGTGGTAGTAGTGACAGGCACCTGGCACCCCCTGGGTAGAGGTGGTAGTAGTGGTAGGCACCTGGCACCCCTGGGTAGAGGTGGCAGTAGTGGTAGGCACCTGGCACCCCTGGGTAGAGGTGGCAGTAGTGGTAGGCACCTGGCACCCCCTGGGTAGAGGTGGTAGTAGTGGTAGGCACCTGGCACCCCCATGGGTAGAGGTGGTAGTAGTGGTAGGCACCTGGCACCCCCATGGGTAGAGGTGGTAGTAGTGACAGGCATCCAGCCCCCCATGGGTAGGGGTGGTAGTAGTGGGAGGCACCTGGCACCCCCTGGGTAGAGGTGGCAGTAGTGGTAGGCACCTGGCACCCCCTGGGTAGAGGTGGTAGTAGTGACAGGCATCCAGCCCCCTGGGTGGAGGTGGTAGTAGTGGGAGGCACCTGGCACCCCTGGGTAGAGGTGGCAGTAGTGGTAGGCACCTGGCACCCCCATGGGTAGAGGTGGTAGTAGTGACAGGCATCCAGCCCCCCATGGGTAGGGGTGGTAGTAGTGGGAGGCACCTGGCACCCCTGGGTAGAGGTGGCAGTAGTGGTAGGCACCTGGCACCCCTGGGTAGAGGTGGTAGTAGTGACAGGCATCCAGCCCCCTGGGTGGAGGTGGTAGTAGTGGGAGGCACCTGGCACCCCTGGGTAGAGGTGGCAGTAGTGGTAGGCACCTGGCACCCCCTGGGTAGAGGTGGTAGTAGTGGTAGGGACCTGGCACCCCCATGGGTAGAGGTGGTAGTAGTGGTAGGCACCTGGCACCCCCTGGGTAGAGGTGGTAGTAGTGGTAGGCACCTGGCACCCCCATGGGTAGAGGTGGTAGTAGTGACAGGCATCCAGCCCCCCATGGGTAGAGGTGGTAGTAGTGGGAGGCACCTGGCACCCCCTGGGTAGAGGTGGTAGTAGTGACAGGCATCCAGCCCCCATGGGTAGAGGTGGCAGTAGTGGTAGGCACCTGGCACCCCTGGGTAGAGGTGGTAGTAGTGGTAGGCACCTGGCATCCCCATGGGTAGAGGTGGTAGTAGTGGTAGGCACCTGGCACCCCCTGGGTAGAGGTGGTAGTAGTGACAGGCACCTGGCACCCCTGGGTAGAGGTGGTAGTAGTGACAGGCATCCAGCCCCCTGGGTAGAGGTGGTAGTAGTGGGAGGCACCTGGCACCCCTGGGTAGAGGTGGCAGTAGTGGTAGGCACCTGGCACCCCCATGGGTAGAGGTGGTAGTAGTGGTAGGCACCTGGCACCCCCTGGGTAGAGGTGGTAGTAGTGACAGGCATCCAGCCCCCCTGGGTGGAGGTGGTAGTAGTGGGAGGCACCTGGCACCCCCTGGGTAGAGGTGGCAGTAGTGGTATGCACCTGGCACCCCCTGGGTAGAGGTGGTAGTAGTGGTAGGCACCTGGCACCCCCATGGGTAGAGGTGGTAGTAGTGACAGGCATGCAGCCCCCCATGGGTAGAGGTGGTAGTAGTGGGAGGCACCTGGCACCCCCTGGGTAGAGGTGGTAGTAGTGACAAGCATCCAGCCCCCCATGGGTAGAGGTGGCAGTAGTGGTAGGCACCTGGCAACCCCTGGGTAGAGGTGGCAGTAGTGGTAGGCACCTGGCACCCCCTGGGTAGAGGTGGCAATAGTGGTAGGCACCTGGCACCCCCCTGGGTAGAGGTGGTAGTAGTGGTAGGCACCTGGCACCCCCTGGGTAGAGGTGGTAGTAGTGGGAGGCACCTGGCACCCCCTGGGTAGAGGTGGTAGTAGTGACAGGCATCCAGCCCCCCATGGGTAGAGGTGGCAGTAGTGGTAGGCACCTGGCAACCCCTGGGTAGAGGTGGCAGTAGTGGCAGGCACCTGGCACCCCCTGGGTAGAGGTGGCAGTAGTGGTAAGCACCTGGCACCCCCTGGGTAGAGGTGGTAGTAGTGGTAGGCACCTGGCACCCCCTGGGTAGAGGTGGTAGTAGTGGTAGGGCACCTGGCACCCCCTGGGTAGAGGTGGTAGTAGTGACAGGCATCCAGCCCCCTGGGTGGAGGTGGTAGTAGTGGGAGGCACCTGGCACCCCCTGGGTAGAGGTGGCAGTAGTGGTAGGCACCTGGCACCCCTGGGTAGAGGTGGTAGTAGTGGTAGGCACCTGGCACCCCCATGGGTAGAGGTGGTAGTAGTGACAGGCATCCAGCCCCCTGGGTAGAGGTGGTAGTAGTGGGAGGCACCTGGCACCCCTGGGTAGAGGTGGCAGTAGTGGTAGGTACCTGGCACCCCTGGGTAGAGGTGGTAGTAGTGGTAGGCACCTGGCACCCCCATGGGTAGAGGTGGTAGTAGTGGTAGGCACCTGGCACCCCTGGGTAGAGGTGGTAGTAGTGGTAGGCACCTGGCACCCCCTGGGTAGAAGTGGCAGTAGTGACAGGCATCCAGCCCCCATGGGTAGAGGTGGTAGTAGTGGGAGGCACCTGGCACCCCTGGGTAGAGGTGGCAGTAGTGGTAGGCAACTGGCACCCCCTGGGTAGAGGTGGCAGTAGTGACAGGCATCCAGCCCCCATGGGTAGAGGTGGTAGTAGTGGGAGGCACCTGGCACCCCCTGGGTAGAGGTGGTAGTAGTGACAGGCATCCAGCCCCCCATGGGTAGAGGTGGCAGTAGTGGTAGGCACCTGGCACCCCCTGGGTAGAGGTGGTAGTAGTGGTAGGCACCTGGCACCCCCATGGGTAAGGTGGTAGTAGTGGTAGGCACCTGGCACCCCCATGGGTAGAGGTGGTAGTAGTGACAGGCATCCAGCCCCCCCATGGGTAGGGGTGGTAGTAGTGGGAGGCACCTGGCACCCCCTGGGTAGAGGTGGCAGTAGTGGTAGGCACCTGGCACCCCCTGGGTAGAGGTGGTAGTAGTGACAGGCATCCAGCCCCCCTGGGTGGAGGTGGTAGTAGTGGGAGGCACCTGGCACCCCCTGGGTAGAGGTGGTAGTAGTGGTAGGCACCTGGCACCCCCTGGGTAGAGGTGGTAGTAGTGGTAGGCACCTGGCACCCCCATGGGTAGAGGTGGTAGTAGTGACAGGCATCCAGCCCCCCATGGGTAGAGGTGGCAATAGTGGTAGGCACCTGGCACCCCCTGGGTATAGGTGGTAGTAGTGACAGGCACCTGGCACCCCTGGGTAGAGGTGGTAGTAGTGGTAGGCACCTGGCACCCCCTGGGTAGAGGTGGCAGTAGTGGTAGGCACCTGGCACCCCTGGGTAGAGGTGGCAGTAGTGGTAGGCACCTGGCACCCCTGGGTAGAGGTGGCAGTAGTGGTAGGCACCTGGCACCCCCTGGGTAGAGGTGGTAGTAGTGGTAGGCACCTGGCACCCCCATGGGTAGAGGTGGTAGTAGTGGTAGGCACCTGGCACCCCCATGGGTAGAGGTGGTAGTAGTGACAGGCATCCAGCCCCCCATGGGTAGGGGTGGTAGTAGTGGGAGGCACCTGGCACCCCTGGGTAGAGGTGGCAGTAGTGGTAGGCACCTGGCACCCCTGGGTAGAGGTGGTAGTAGTGACAGGCATCCAGCCCCCTGGGTGGAGGTGGTAGTAGTGGGAGGCACCTGGCACCCCTGGGTAGAGGTGGCAGTAGTGGTAGGCACCTGGCACCCCCATGGGTAGAGGTGGTAGTAGTGACAGGCATCCAGCCCCCCATGGGTAGGGGTGGTAGTAGTGGGAGGCACCAGGCACCCCCTGGGTAGAGGTGGCAGTAGTGGTAGGCACCTGGCACCCCCTGGGTAGAGGTGGTAGTAGTGACAGGCATCCAGCCCCCCTGGGTGGAGGTGGTAGTAGTGGGAGGCACCTGGCACCCCTGGGTAGAGGTGGCAGTAGTGGTAGGCACCTGGCACCCCTGGGTAGAGGTGGTAGTAGTGGTAGGCACCTGGCACCCCCATGGGTAGAGGTGGTAGTAGTGGTAGGCACCTGGCACCCCCTGGGTAGAGGTGGTAGTAGTGGTAGGCACCTGGCACCCCCATGGGTAGAGGTGGTAGTAGTGACAGGCATCCAGCCCCCATGGGTAGAGGTGGTAGTAGTGGAGGCACCTGGCACCCCTGGGTAGAGGTGGTAGTAGTGACAGGCATCCAGCCCCCCATGGGTAGAGGTGGCAGTAGTGGTAGGCACCTGGCACCCCTGGGTAGAGGTGGTAGTAGTGGTAGGCACCTGGCATCCCCATGGGTAGAGGTGGTAGTAGTGGTAGGCACCTGGCACCCCCTGGGTAGAGGTGGTAGTAGTGACAGGCACCTGGCACCCCTGGGTAGAGGTGGTAGTAGTGACAGGCATCCAGCCCCCTGGGTAGAGGTGGTAGTAGTGGGAGGCACCTGGCACCCCTGGGTAGAGGTGGCAGTAGTGGTAGGCACCTGGCACCCCCATGGGTAGAGGTGGTAGTAGTGGTAGGCACCTGGCACCCCTGGGTAGAGGTGGTAGTAGTGACAGGCATCCAGCCCCCTGGGTGGAGGTGGTAGTAGTGGGAGGCACCTGGCACCCCTGGGTAGAGGTGGCAGTAGTGGTAGGCACCTGGCACCCCCTGGGTAGAGGTGGTAGTAGTGGTAGGCACCTGGCACCCCCATGGGTAGAGGTGGTAGTAGTGACAGGCATGCAGCCCCCATGGGTAGAGGTGGTAGTAGTGGGAGGCACCTGGCACCCCTGGGTAGAGGTGGTAGTAGTGACAAGCATCCAGCCCCCATGGGTAGAGGTGGCAGTAGTGGTAGGCACCTGGCAACCCCTGGGTGGAGGTGGCAGTAGTGGTAGGGCACCTGGCACCCCTGGGTAGAGGTGGCAGTAGTGGTAGGCACCTGGCACCCCCTGGGTAGAGGTGGTAGTAGTGGTAGGCACCTGGCACCCCCTGGGTAGAGGTGGTAGTAGTGGGAGGCACCTGGCACCCCCTGGGTAGAGGTGGTAGTAGTGACAGGCATCCAGCCCCCCATGGGTAGAGGTGGCAGTAGTGGTAGGCACCTGGCAACCCCTGGGTAGAGGTGGCAGTAGTGGCAGGCACCTGGCACCCCCTGGGTAGAGGTGGCAGTAGTGGTAGGCACCTGGCACCCCCCTGGGTAGAGGTGGTAGTAGTGGTAGGCACCTGGCACCCCCTGGGTAGAGGTGGTAGTAGTGGTAGGCACCTGGCACCCCCTGGGTAGAGGTGGTAGTAGTGACAAGCATCCAGCCCCCCTGGGTGGAGGTGGTAGTAGTGGGAGGCACCTGGCACCCCCTGGGTAGAGGTGGCAGTAGTGGTAGGCACCTGGCACCCCTGGGTAGAGGTAGTAGTAGTGGTAGGCACCTGGCACCCCCATGGGTAGAGGTGGTAGTAGTGGTAGGCACCTGGCACCCCTGGGTAGAGGTGGTAGTAGTGGTAGGCACCTGGCACCCCCATGGGTAGAGGTGGTAGTAGTGGTAGGCACCTGGCACCCCCTGGGTAGAGGTGGTAGTAGTGGGAGGCATCCAGCCCCCTGGGTGGAGGTGGTAGTAGTGGGAGGCACCTGGCACCCCTGGGTAGAGGTGGCAGTAGTGGTAGGCACCTGGCACCCCTGGGTAGAGGTGGTAGTAGTGGTAGGCACCTGGCACCCCCATGGGTAGAGGTGGTAGTAGTGACAGGCATCCGGGCCCCTATGTGTATATGTGGGATTGGTGATGGGCATCCCGCCCCTATGGTGCTGCTGTTTCTGGAGTAAGTAATTTCTGCATCCCTGTGTGTGTGTGTGATATGTCGGGTACGTGTAGTTTGTGTTTGTGGTTGGTGTCTGACTTACCTTCTGCGCCGTACGCGTCCGTGCCTGTTCCGGTAGTAGATATAGAATATTGGTAGGATCGGAACGATGGGATTCATTGTTGGTTCGTCTCGCTCGTCTTCGTCGTTGCTTCGCCTCGTCCTCGTCGCTGGCGTGTTCGTCTCGTAGCCGTGGATCGTGTTGTGGCGCGAATCGGAGCTTATGTGCGCCTCTCCCGGATGCTTTGACGTGCCGGGCGTAGCGACGGGTTCGGCGCGTACGGGAAGCGCATCGTACTTGTCCGGCCGGACGGGGCTGCTTTTTGGCTTCCGGGCGACTTGTATCTGCGTTTACGGATCCGGCTCGGTCGGGGATCAGGACCTGGATTGGGTGAGTACGACTCGGTCGGAATCTGCGCTGTTGTGCGCATCGTACTTGTTCGTTCGGATTAATGTGCGGATCGGTCGGGATACAGGCATTCGCATGGCTTTTTTCCCGACCGAATGGCGTTGGGTGCGTCTCCGACCGAGATCGGAATCGGCCCCTGAGTCTCTTTCTGCAAAAGATAAATGGCTGGTTAAGCTTAGTTTTTTGGAGTTTAGCCAGTCAGAGATGCCAAGGGACGCGCAAGTCAATAGTTCTATTAAGGATTACATTCAACTCGGGGAAATCAGAGCTACAGTTCTCTATTTAGATCTCCCTTTATCTCAATGGGAAAGGTCAATCCTAGCCTGTTTTAGGGCTGGGACAGCTAGGAGATTATTATTTTTCCCTTTTGGGCCTGGTGTGTACAGTAGTAGCCTGCCAACGTGTCTGTATGATGATGCCTCCTCCCAGTCTCTATTACATTTTATGTTTTTTGCAAATATTTTAAGCTACATTTTGATTTGTATTCAAAACCATTTTTAAAGCATTGAGGCAGTGCAGAATATCGCTACTCTATCTGCAACTTTTAGATAACGCTGTGGTATGTTTGAGTCAGTTCCTTCCTCAAACAGCAGTAAGATCACGTAAATCTATGGAAGGATAATTGGTAATTAGCATTTTTCTTTGGTGTTTTGATTTAGTTATTCTCTGCAGTTTAAGGCTTTATGTCCGTTCCCTCTAATACTTATTTGCTACCGTTCATCCTTGTTCATTGTGAACCCGTAGTGGTTTTTGACCTCAGAATTTTTGCTGCTGGGGGAGTTTGCTGCATTTTTTGTGTTGTTTCAATTTCCTCCAAAGTATTTTGCACTTTTGAACTACTTTGTAGGCTTTTTTCTTCTACATTGCATATGCACTTTATTATGATTCCTAGAATTCTATTTTGTTGATTTACTGAATTATATAGTTTGCAAATGTACTTTTATGATTTTACTTAAAATCGAATAAAGGTTTTTGAACTGAACTGAGTGTTATCTTCAGTGACCCTTGATCACTTAAGCTAACTATGCACACACCCTTCTTTGCAACATAATTTTTGATTTTGGCTGATCTGTTTTTAAAATATAATTTTTTTTTTTTTTTTTTTTACATTTTACACCTTTCTTTGCAACATAATTTTTTATTTTGGCTGATCTGTTTTTAAAATCATCAGTGACCACAAAGTATACAAAGAAGTTTATTATATTGCCATCACAAGTCAATCTAAAATCTGCTGCTGAACGTCTAGTCATTTTCGTGGAGAAAAAAGACTTCTTTAGATGTAGTAGTGAATGAAGAGCCAGTGTCCGCCAATAGTTATGTGGACAGCTAGCATAGTTAGTGAATACATTGAAGCCTTTGTTGGTTTCTCATGATTGGTTCATCATCTTCCTGTACCATTAGTTTAATCCCCTTGCAGTCAAGTAGTTCATCATTGTACATCATTGTATCAGTGATGGCTTCAGTTGTGATCTGTGCTATTTGCTTTTTGCCGTTTCTGTTCTTTTCTCTGTACACTCTGGCAAAGTGTCCTTGGCGCTTGCAAATACTGCATTATTGACAGCATGACATCCTCTGGAGTCAAGCACACACAAAGTACATCTGGTACGCATCAGCTGTTTGACACATTGACACACACTTTGACACTGGACATACGCCTCCATCTGATCAGACACCTTATCTGACAACATGGGTTTAAGATTTGATGATACAGTGGCACAGTGCATTCTACAGACTCTCAGTATCCTGGATACCTTAATAACTCAAACTCTATCACAGACAGATGAATGGGCTAAACTATCCAATATGAAGAAACAGCACATTCGAACTGCCATGCATGGAGCAATTCTCACTGAGGACCGATGGAGCAATATAACTCCCCAAGGACTGAGAATGGCTAATGCTCCTAGACTCTTTTTGGATAACAAAACCTTTAAAAACGATTGGTCACTGATCTGGTGGTGCAACAGGGATTGATTGATCCTTCTAATTAACACAGCTAGAGAGACAGCAGAACAACTTATGATAGCGATTCAACTTCAGGAAAACCAGATTAAGTGCATCCTGCGGACTACTCTACTCAAGAAATAAATTGGAAGAGGTGAAAAAACCTTAAGCAAGACAAAGGAGAACCTTCTGAAATATAAGATCAACAAACTGAAGAAGGACATCACCCGATTCTCACATGAGAAGGTATACCCTTTCACAACGGACGACTACCAGACACAACCCCACAAAAAAGACAAATAGAAGAGGAGTGAGAGGCTGGTGTCTGGACACTGATGGATGGACCTCCAACTCGGGCGATTGGAGTAACACCGAAGGCTTGGACTCTAGTGACTCAGACAGCAGTGGCAGGAACAGGATAAGACAACCTAGGGAATAAGGCTTTTTTCCTGCCCCACCCCCCACTCCCCTCACAGATGCCCTTGCGGCCTCCCCGACCTTGAGGTTTTCCGACACTGCGCTTTTAACCCTCGGCATTTGGCAACCATGTCTACCTGCCTTTTTTGGACAGGGCCATGGGAGAAGAGAAAGAAACAGAGGCCCACCCATGAACTAAGGGGACACACAGAGGAGCCAAGTACACTGGGGATCTATTACAGAACCATGACTGACACGGAGCATGACCAAGGAACCGAAACCCTCCAAGAGCAACATGACAGCCTCATCGTAACGACGTGCAAACTGGCTCTGACTACAAAAGAAGAAAACGTCTTGAACAAAGGTTTAGGCTTCATCCCTACCCATCTTGGGGACGACTTTACCATACGCAATACGCCTGTCTTTTTTCTTCGACAAAGCAGAGAACATTACTTCGGATGCCAATCCTAGTACTGGATTGAGAAACAAGTCCACTTTCAACCCTCTGCTACACCTGGTTCCCTCAAAAGTATCCACTTTCAAAAAGTCGGTCCTTCAGGATATCGAATCTCTGAAAGGCCAACCGAAATATCCTTTCTTCAGTCTTTCTAAGGAAGAGATGGAATGTCTGCGATCTCTGGGGTCAGACTAGGAAATTGCAATAAAACCAGCAGACAAAATTGGTGCAACGGTTATCTTAGACTCTAAAACATACCAGGAAGAATGCCTTAAACAGCTGAGTGATACCAAATATTATAGGACCTTACAGAGGGACAAGGTGAGGCAGAATTCTTATTTAAACCACTCAAAAAAAGCCCTACTTTTATATCTTACCGAAGATTCACAAACCTAGGTCAAACCCCAAGGAGACCCATTGGCTCTTCCCCAATTTGTGGATTGGAACAGGTCATGAGTGATATAATATGTGAGGCCCTAACAGTGCATGCTGGGGGAACAAGTTATAGTTAGCTCTGCTGACTATAACTGGTGATGATTTTTGTGTTTTTTAATAGTTCAAAATGTTCCCTGATGTTACTGCCATCATATTCACCCAACTATAACGTTTCTTTAACCTTTGTTTTTTCCTGTGAATTTCTACACGTTTTTTTAAACAAACACATCTTTTCATCACACCTATCTATAACGCTACATTAACCATGTCTACCCGCCTTTTTTTGGTCAGGGCCACGGGAGAAGAGGAAGAAACAGAGGCCCGCCCATGAACTAAGCAACATGACAGCCTCATTGTAAACACGAGCAAACTGGCTCTGACTACAAAAGAAGAAAACCTCTTGAACAAAGGTTTAGGCTTCATCCCTACCCATCTTGGGGACGACTTTACCATACACAATACGCCTGTCTTTTTTCTTCGACAAAGCAGAGAACATCACTTTGGATGCCAATCCTAGTACTGGATTGAGGAACAAGTCCACTTTCAACACCCTGCTACAGCTGGTTCCCTCAAAAGTATCCACTTTCAAAAAGGCAGTCCTTCAGGATTTCGAATCTCTGAAAGGCCAAGTGAAATATCCTTTCTTCAGTCTTTCTAAGGAAGAGTCGGAATGTCTGAGATCTTTGGGGTCATACTAGGAAATTGTCATAAAACCAGCAGACAAAGGTGGTGCAACGGTGATCTTAGACTCCAAAACACACCAGGAAGAATGCCTTAAACAGCTGAGTGATACCAAATATTATAGGACCTTAAAGAGGGAAAAGGTGAGGCAGAATTCTTATTTAACTCACTCAAAAAAAGCCTGAATTTTATATCTTACAGAAGATTCACAAACCTAGGTCAAACTGCATTGGTTATGGCAGCAGAGGAACTCAGGAGTATATTAGACGCAGGAGGGAAGGCCGCCTTGATTCTATTGGATCTCTCGGCGGCCTTCGACACTGTGAACCACGAGATACTCTGTGCTCGTCTAGCAGAATTGGGGCTTCAAGACTCTGCACTCTCGTTGATGCAATCTTTTCTAAGAGACAGATCCTTCTCGGTCAAATTGGGAGATTTTACATCCAAATCTTTTAAATCTCCTTGTGGAGTGCCTCAGGGCTCCTCCCTGAGCCCCACGCTTTTTAATGTTTATGTTGCTCCGCTGGCAGAGATTATCAGGCAGTGTGGGTTTCTTCCGGTATCGTATGCTGATGACACACAAATAGTGGTGTCAGTTGCAGGCAATATGGAGGCAACAGCTGAGCGAATCAATGACTGCATGACGCAGGTAGATCATTGGATGCAGCTAAACTGCCTGAAGCTGAACGGTGACAAAACCGAGGTTATGCTGTTGGGATCAAAGACAGACTTTTGTTCTCCCAATTGGTGGCCGGCCAGTTTGGGCGATTGCCCAAATGTGGGAGTCACATTTGATAACAAACTGACTTTTGACGCACAGATAAATAACCTCTCTTCGACCATCTGTTATATTTTAAAGATGATCAGAAGAGTCTGTCCATTCATTCCTCTCGATTCACGCAAAACATTGGTCACGGCATTGGCCCTGTCCAGACTGGATTATGGCAACGCCTTGTATGCAGGGATCCAAGTCCAACATCTCTCAAAACTCCAGCGTCTACAGAATGCTGCTGCAAGGCTGGTCCTTGACATTCCTAGAGCTGAGCCAGTTGGACATAGATTGAGAGCCCTCCATTGGCTACCTATGGAACAAAGGATTATGTTTAAATCACTGTGCCTGGCCTTTAAAGCCCTGCATGGCTCAGGACCACAGTTTTTGAGAACACACCTGAAATGGTCTGTGCCAACAAGAAGTTTAAGATCAGCCCACACAAAACTTCTACAAGTCCCTAGGTTTAAGCAGGTGAGGTGGGGAGGGAGAAGCTTTTTGGTGCGGACTGCCAAAAACTGGAACCTTTTGCCGATCGCGATAAAAAGCAGTCCTTCACTTTCGCATTTCAGAAAAGCCATAAAAACGTGGCTTTTCACCTGTTAAGGCACCACACTACTCTTTCCAGGAATCTGTGCATCGGAGTCAGCGCCAAGACGCCCTCGGGCAATCACGAGCTTTATAAATTTCTAATCAAATCAAATCCCCCGCCCACCCCAAGGAGACCCATTGGCTCTCTCCTTGAGCCTCTTCCCAAATTTGTGGATTGGAACAGGTCATGAGTGATATAATATATGAGGCCCTAACAGTGCATGCTGGGGGCACAAGTTATAGTTAGCTCTGCTGACTATAACTGGTGATTTTTTGTGTTTTTTAATAGTTCAAAATGTTCATGATGTCACTGACATCATATTCACCTAACTATAACGTTTCTTTAACCTTTGTTTTTTTCAGTGAATTTCTACAGTCTTTTTAAAAACAAAACATCTTTCCATCTCACCTATCTATAACGCTACATTAACCGTTATTTTTTCCAGTGAATTTCTAGTTTTTTAAAAATGTATAGTAATATTTTATTACCATACCTAAAGCCAACCCCCCTGTTGCATACGAGCTTTGGACGTGCGCGACGGAGGATTGGCCACTGGACCCCATGTTTTTTAAATGGGAATAGTCCACATGATCCACTCCCCGAGCCCTATTATGCCCGGGTAACCCCATCCCTCAGGTCCTTTTTTTATTTTGTAAAGGGGACGGGGGCCTTATTAGGATCTGGGGACCTCCATCCACAGGGCCTTTTTTTATGAAAGGGGATGAGGGCTGTGCAGCCCCCCCCCTCTAGTCTTATTCGGCCTTGGGGATCCCATCCCCCCAGGGCTTTTTTCTTTTTATGAAAGGGGAGGGGGGGCCATGTGAACTCCCACCCGAACCTTATTAGGCCCAGGGACCCCATCCCCAGGGCTGTTTTGTTATTAAAGGGGGGCCACTGGGCCTCCCTGCCAAGCCTTATTAGGCCCTAGGTGCCCCATCTCCCAGGGTAACTACTTAAAATAAAGGGGGACCTCGCTGCCCCCATCTCCGAGCCTTATAGGCTCTCAGGACCCCATCCACCAGGGCCACTGCAATTAAAGGGTGGGCACGTGGCCCCCTCCCCTTGTTAGGCCCTGGGGACCCCATCCCTCAGGACTGTTTTTTTTAAATGAAAGGAGAAGGGGGTCACATGTCCCCCCTCCCCAAGCATTCTTAGGCAATGGGGACCCCATACTCCAGGGCCCTTTTTTGAAGGAAAGGGGAGGGGGAACGCGTGCCCTCCCCTCCCGGAGCCTTGACAGGCCCTTGGGGACCCCATCTCCCAGGGACACTACTTAAAATAAAGGGGAGGGGAGCCGCATGGCCCCCTCCCCGAGCCTTGGTGGGCCCTGGGACCCCATCCCCCATGGCCGTTTTCTTTAAATTAAATGGGAGGAGCCCATAGGGCCCCCCGCCCTCGAGTCTTGTTAGACCCTGGGGACCACATTTTGATTTAAGGGGAAGGAGCCGTGTGACCCTCCCTCCCAAGCCTGGTTTGGCCCTGTGAACCCCATACCCCAGCAACGTTTATTTTAATTCAAGAAGAGGACGCCCACCATATAATCGTTGTGGGCCACGGGGAGCCCCAAGGCCCCCGAAGCTCCAGCTGGCTCCCCGCATGCAGCGGGAGCAATATTTCGATCTGTTTGCTTGCCCATATCAATGAAAGCAGGAAAACCGATCAAAAGTCTGCTCCCAGCCATCGGGACATTTTTAAAGCTACCACCGGCTGGTAGCAGACTTTGGGGCAGAGTCCGATCTCGGCCGGTAGCGCACCGAATCAGATTCGGCTTAACCGGATCCGATTCGGAGCCCTCTTTTCCGACCGATTTGAACACGCGTCCGGCCGAGTGAGTACGATGCGAGCGCATGCGAAATCGCCGACCGACTTGTTCACGGGTCCGAACCACACCGACCGACTCGCTCGGACTCGACTCGCACCGCGCGAAGGAGACGTTCCCCGGCCGGGCAAGTACGATGCGCGCCTTGAGCAGTCCGACCGATCCGCACCGTCCGGCTCGAAACAGCTGTCGGAGCCGGACTTTGGGGGTCCGTGTTGGACCCCCCTGTACGCGTAGCCACGCGAGTCGCACACACCTGTGCGTGTGCGGCGCGAACCGCATCGACGTGAACCCGCTGTAGGGGGCGCCCTCGTTCGCTTCGCACCCATTGAGTCAATGGGAGCCCGCGTACACGTTGTACGACCGGCTCCCATTGACTTCAATGGGAGTCCGACCGAATCGAGTCCGATAGCATGCGTGCGCATCGTACTCGTTCGGTCGGACTGCAGAGTCCGATTCGGTCGGAAATCTCTCCGGGTCCGGCTCGGTCGGAGAGTTTTCCGGCCCGAATCGGAATCTGCCCCTTTGTGTTTGCTCCGGCTTGGCGGAGATTCAAAAATACTCCTGCCAAGCGAAAGCAAACACAGGTTTCCCTGCTCCTCTGGACATAGCATGTGAGCATGGGATGGGGTCCTCTGGGCAATTAATGGCTCAGGAAGGGGGGGCCACGCAGCCCCCCTTCCCATATTTAAAAATGTCAACCCCTTAGGTGAACTCCCATGGGCCTTTGCAGCTCGGAGAGGGGGCATGCACCCCCCTCCCCATTTTTAGAAATTTTGGCCCCAGGAGTGGGCTCCCCTGGGCCTCTGATGGCTCGCAGAGGGGGCTGTGCGGACCCCTCCCCATATACAATCATTTCAACCCCAAGGTGGGCTCCCCAGGGCCTGTCGTGGCTCGGGGAGGGGGGAGCCGCACAGACCCTCTCACCAATTTTAGGAACTTCGGCCCCGGGGTTGGGCCTCCTAGCCGGGCCTCTTAATGCTTGAGGAGGGGGACTGCGCAGCGCCCCCTTTTCCTTCATTATTAATATCAGCCCCAGAGGATGAGGTACCGGTGGCCTCTAGAGGATTAGGGAGGGGGGCCGCGTGACCCACCTCCCCTCCTCTTATATGCAAATCTCAGGCCCAGGGGTGGGCTCCCCGGGGCCTTTAATGGCTTGTGGAGGGGGGCAACGCAGCCATCCTCCTCTTATTGCTTACGGCCCCAGGAGTGGGCTCCCTGGGGCCTAAACTTAATGAATGCAGCCCGGCCACCATTTTCTTTTCTTTTTTTTTGCGATCTCGCGTGAGTCCAGTGCGATCGCGGCATTTTTTGCCGATATTTCTTTTTTTTTTGTTTTGTTTGTTTTTGGCTCCAGGTGGGTATGGGTCCCTCCATGGAGCCTAGGGGGTTAGGGTATTCCTACCCTGCCCCCTTATATTTTATTTTTTTACTTCAGGGCAGAGGACTAAGGGGTCGATTCCGATTCGGGCCGGAAAAAGCACCGACCTACTCGGAGCCGGAATTAATTCCGACCGACACGTACCTGTGGCGCCCGACCCGCCAAGTACGATGCAAAGCGTGCAAAATCCGACCGACACGTACGGAACCCAAGCCGAACGACCGAGCCGCACGGAAAACAGCAATCCGGCCGGAAAACACGCGAATCGAACCGACCGACACGCACCCGGAACAAATCCGACCGAAACGTACCCGCGAACTCCAAACCGCAAAGTACGATGCAAGGCGCGAAAACCACGACTGAGTCGTACGGAGGACAAGCCGGACGACTGACACGCATACAAAACTGCGAGCCGAAGTAACACAAAACACCGCGACCGACGCGTACGCAGCATAGAAAATAGCACAAACACAGCGTGAACGAAACGGAGAAGACCGTACGAGACAACTGCAGGGTCCGACTCGGTCACAAGAACGTTTCCAACATGCACAGAAAGTACTAAGGGAAAATACACAAAAAAAGGCCAAACAAGCAATTACAAAGCCAATAAATACTGGGGGGGACAGAGAACAAAGACACACCCACAACTCCACCCATATAAAGGACACAAATCCCAACCATGATCCTTTGCAAATGCTATTCACCTGCCAGCACTCAACAGACAGCAACCACACACCCACAGCTCATCCCTCACACAAGCCACACACCATCAGCACACCAACAAATAGCTACCTCACATACACCCAGCAAAACACACACTCACACACCTTCACCTGCACACCAACACACACATCACTCACCATCACCACCCATCACCATGCCCCCAAAGAAGAATCACAAGTTCCTAGATTGTGAATTGGAAGTCCTGGTAGACGAGATCCTCAGGGTAGAGCCACAGCTGTTTGGCGCACTGGTCCAACAGACACCCATCTCCCAGAAAACAAAGATGTGGGAGAGGATCATCAACAGGGTGAACGCACAATCACCATGTCTGCGCACAAAGACTGACATCCAGAACAGGTGGTATGACGTGCGCAGGAGGGTACGGGAGCTGCTGAAGAAGGACTACCTCCTGAGCCAACACACCGGCAGTGGCCCTCCTGCCAAGCCAGTATACCTCAGGCCCTGGGAGGAGAAGGTGCGGGCCATCCTTCCGCCAGTGAGCGTCTATGGACTAGAAAACATCCCAGAGCCTGGTGAGTACACAACAAATGTACACAATATTCTGCCACAATACACACACACATCACTGTCAAGGGGAGAGTCATACCATGCACTCTTAGCAATTACACAGCAACCAGAACAGAATCATCCCAAAATGTGTATGTCAGTCAGATAAACACAACACATGCCATCTCAAAGTCACATTTAACCGTGTCATCACATGTACAAACACAACTACAACTACAGCTAGGCAGTGGCACAAATATAACTAACAAACACATCCAGACATGTAGCCACCACTACAACACCAACACACAGTGAAGACCACAGAAAGAAAGGAATTCTGTGTATGCTGGGCAAGTCAGTGTAGCCAATAGCATCAAGGGAGTCGTAGTCACAGATATTGCTCACCCCCACAACTGTCCCATCAACACCACCATGAACCATGCGCACATCACAGGGAGTGGAAAAGGACTCACAAGATGGCTGACACTGGGTACTGCTGTGGGGAGCACAAGGCCCTGCTGGCAACTGTGCAACAACCAACAGCAGGACACCACTGACTGACATCCTGAAAGACAACTTCCACTCCCTGCAATGCAAGCACGTTCCATGGTGGGACATCTGGCTGGGTGGGAAGGAGGACATGCAGCACTGACCATAGACACAAGCACCTCCCCTCACACACACCCTCAACACAAACTCCACATAACCCACCTGGGAGAATGCAATGCCTCACATCCTAACTCAAGATCCCACAAAGAACCACCACCCTGGGTTATGTTGTGTGAAGCACAGGGACACTCTTGGGACTTTTAGCCAAACAACTGCCAGGACAACACTCCCAGCCATCCTGTCAGCACCGGCAGCCCACCCCACAGGGAAGCAGAGTCAAAAGGAAGGAAGCTTGGGCATGCTGGGAAGGGGGGTGGAGGCAATAGCATGATGGGAGTCGTAGTCACAGCTCAACATCCCCCACCCACATGGCCCATCAAGCTCACACTCACGCATGCACATCCCACAGAGAGTGGAAAGGCCCATCAAATATGTCTGACACTGGTGCTGTGTTGTGGGGAGCACAAGGGCATGCTGGGAACTGCACACCAACCAACAGCAGGACACCACTGTCAGCCATCTTGCCATTGCTCTCACACCCACACACACTGAACTCCCCACAAAAGCAAGTAAGTATGGGAATGCTGGGAAGTGGGGTGGAGGCAATAGCATGATGGGAGTCATAGTCACAGACATAGCTCACCCCCACAACTGTCCCATCAACACCACCCTGAACCATGCTCACATCACAGGGAGTGGAAAACAACTGACAAGATGGCTGACACTGGCAACTGCTGTGGGGAGCACAAGGTCCGCTGGCAACTGTGCAACAACCAACAGCAGGACACCACTGACTGACATCTTGAAAGACAACTTTCACTCCCTGCAATGCAAGCACAGTCCATGGTGGGATAACTGACTGGCTGGGTGGGAAGGAGGGCCGGCTGTCAACCAAATACAACCAATGCAGACCATGTTCACACCCCAACAAATACATAGAAATGCCCAAATAATGCAGGACAATGTGCTACACCAATATCAACCCCTGACTGTGACAACTTAGGACAATGCAATGTACAGGCCCGCACCCAGAGGCACAGTCACAACTGTGTCAAACATTGATGCCTGCAGAAACATAACCTACATTGTGTGTGTCTCCCAAAAACAGGTGATGATGGGGACACAGCAGCAGACGCTGAGGAGTCCCAGTCCCAGGCTCAAGAGGATACGGAGCTCACTGGTGTCGAACAGCCTCTGCCCTCCTCGGATGAAGAAGACCAACCTGGCACCTCCGGTGCAAGTCAACATGCAGCATCAGCAGGACCACCAGCTGCAGCACCAGCAGGACCACCAGCTGCACCCCCTGCACCCACCCCTCCAACGACAGTCACCACAAATACCATCCCTGCCGACATGGACAGAACAAGGAGCACCACCAGCACAGGGACCCTGGACCAACGTGGGGCCATGGACACCACCAACCCCCAAGGGGGACCAGGGTCATCTGTGCGTGCCACTGCACGCACTGCACATGTCGGCAGGGGTGGTGGGAGGGGTGGGAGACAGAGGTTGCTGCTTGCAGAGGTGTCTGGTGTGCATGATGACCCACAACTGGCACGCATAGCCGATGCGTACCAGTCCAGCACCGGAGATCTCAGCCAGGTAGTGGGGCTCCTCAGGGACATCAAAGAGCAGCAGGCTGCCCATCATGCCCGCTTGGACTCAGACATGTCCCGCGTGGAGTCCAAGTGGGACACACTGCAAGAGATGACGGCGGTGCATAGGGACATATTACAATGCCTCCGCCAGATGACCAGCAACCAGTCTACACCTCCCTGTGTGCCAACAACATCTGGTGCCGGAACAACTGCAACTGCCACAGGGAGGGAGGATGACTCTGGCGGAGAGTCCCCTGCACCGCAGCAGCCTGTACTTGAGGGGCCCCCCCCAAAGAACAGGGGTCGTCCGAGGAGGGGCAAGTGAGAGGCCGATGGCCAAGTGCAACCCCCAGGAAGCCTGAACCTGTTCTGGATGTTCACCTTTGTGCGCAAACTGTTCACCCTGTTGACGGCAACACAACTCCCACACATGACATGGGGAGTACAAGTTGGACCAATGTCTCAGACAACTGTGGCCCCGATACTGGGGATTTTGTCTACCAGGACTTTCAATTCATCTAGGAACTTCTGATTGCAATATAAATGTACAGCACTAACCATCCTGTGCACTATTCACACAAATGTATCACAATAAACACACTAATACACCATACTTGCCTCTGTTGTGATTCCAACGTGGGTGCTGTCATGGGGATGATGAACTGCAAAATTACACTGTGTATGCGAACTGCAACAGCAAGTACAACACAGGCATGTGAGTAATGGCAACGTGACACATATGAGGGAGACACACCACCAGGGCTACACAACACATACACACCTAGGCCATCTGACTCATTGCCTACACTGATGTTGCCAGGAAAAACGGTGCAATGCACAGACACCACACCTATTCCCAGTTGCAGTCAAGTAGCCCACAGGTGCAGTAAGCAAATGGCAGTCAAATGTGTGAGCACAGACAACGCACATCACAAAGTGAAGCACAGGTTTATTACACAGTTGCAACATGTCATAACCACTACAGATGCAAGGTAATCCCACCTGGCAGCGGGCACACAGTCAACAACTGTAGAAGGAAGGAAGTCCATGGGTGTGGCGCACATCACCTGTAGGGACACAACAGCTACCACCCTGGAAGTACAATGACGTCGTCGGTGGACACAGTTGACCAAACGAATCTGAAAGTACCCTGTGAAGGACAGAAATGACACACAGTCAAAAGCAATGGAGAACAGGACAGAACAGCAAAACTCATGCACAATACATGTTACAAGATACCCACCCAGAACCAAGTTAGCATGTCAACACTGTTGGGGAGTACAGACCACCTGTAAGCACACATCGCTACACACATCCAGTCAAGTAGCCCATGGACACACTCCAACAGCACCAGAGCACCACCTACACATATCATGCCAACTCACATCATTGACATGACACCTCAGGATACTCACATTCAGCTAAAGAAGTTGGTGATGAGCTGTGTGCGGACATCACCATCATCATCATCATCACTGGCATCGTGGTCCAGGCCAGGATCCTCCACAGGTGGCGGATGTTGGTCATTGTCATCCTGGATGAGAGGCAACTCCTTCCGCACTGCCAGGTTGTGGAGCATGCAGCAGACGATAATCTTGCACACCTTCGCTGGGGCATATGGAAGGGACCCTCCTGTCTTGTCGAGGCAGCGGAAGCGGCTCTTCAGGAGACCAAATGTCCGCTCAATCACTCTCCTGGTCCGACCATGTGCCTCATTGTAGCGCATCTGGGCTGGTGTCACAGGGTTCCTGAGGGGTGTCAGCAACCACAGCATGTTGGGGTATCCCGAGTCACCTACGGACAGACAAGTGCACATTAGCTGACTTGGAAAAGTGGGCGGAATACTACAGATCAGATCACACACAATGGCACAAAGTCAGTACACACCGACAAGCCAGGCACGCTGGTTCTGCATCTGTGCCATCATCCTGGGGATGCGACTACTCCTCATCACAAAGGCATCGTGTGCTGAACCAGGGAAACGGGCACACACGTGTGAGATGGTCATATCTGCAAGACACACCACCAGTGCATTGACCGAGTGGTAGTGTTTGCGGTTACGGTAGGCCTGTTCATGTGCCTGTGGTGGTACCAAAGCCACATGTGTCCCATCAATGGAGCCAATGACATGCGGCATCCTCCCCAGGGCATAGAAGTCACTCTTCACGTCAGTGAGTCGTTGCAGTCTAGGGAAATAGATGTACCGGTTCGGGTATAGCAACATTGCCTCCAAAACATCGCGGAGCACACGGCTGAACATGGTCTGTGACATCCCACCAGCAGTCGCCACAGTATGTTGAAAGGTACCGGTGGCAAAGAAGTGTAGGGCTGCCATCACCTTCACCTTGGGGGTCAGCGCTGTAGGATACGCCGGCCAGGCTGCAAATGTGGGGCCAACTGCACTGCCAAATCCTCAATCAGCTGCCTGGTGAAGCGGTCCCGTCGGATGCTGTCCCGTTCCACCATCGTTGCCAGGTCTGGGAATGGTCTATGGACAGCAGGAGCCCTGCAGTGCAGAGGAGAAGAAAGCAAGATTGTCAGTCAATCAATCAATCAATCAATCAATCATGTCACTTATAAAGCGCACTACATACCCGCGAGGGTCTCAAGGCGCTGGGGGAAGAGGGGGGTGGTGCTGCTACTGATCGAAGAGCCAGGTCTTGAGGAGTCTTCTGAAGGCCAGTAGGTCTTGGGTCTGTCGGAGGTTGGTGGGGAGGGTGTTCCAGGTCTTGGCGGCGAGGTGGGAGAAGGATCTGCCGCCGGCGGTCGTTTTCCGGATGCGGGGGACTGTGGCGAGGGCGAGGCTGGTCGAGCGGAGCTGGCGGGTGGGGGTGTAGAAGCTGAGTCGTCTGTTGAGGTAGGCTGGTCTGGAGTTGTGGAGTGCTTTGTGTGCGTGGGTGAGGAGCTTGAAGGTTATCCTCTTGTTGACAGGGAGCCAGTGCAGGTCTCTCAGGTGGGGTGTGATGTGGCTGCGTCGGGGGATGTCGAGGATAAGACGTGCAGAGGCGTTCTGGATGCGTTGCAGCCGTCTCAGGAGCTTAGCCGTCGTTCCTGCGTAGAGGGCGTTTCCGTAGTCCAGCCTGCTGGTGACGAGGGCCTGGGTGACTGTTTTTCTTGTTTCTGTGGGGATCCACTTGAAGATCCTGCGGAGCATTCGGAGGATGTTGAAGCAGGATGAGGAAACGGCGTTGACCTGCTTAGTCATGGAGTCACCCCACATATGCGGCATTGAACACACTCAATATCACATCATACATCATTATGAGGCACAACTACATGAAGTGTGCAGTTCCGTAAGGACATGTATGGTACATACATGGCCAACATCTGTCAACACGGTCCAACAAGTGGCATCAATTAGTCCCAGGTTGGCCCATTGGATATCATGAGGCCGTGTCACAGTTCCCATCTCCTGCTGCCGTGTCACAATCACCCCCCACAGTGACATGTGAGGACAGATGTGCCCCAGGCACCACAGCTCAACGACAGGTACATTCCCAGGGACCCTGTATTGCCACATGGACACTGGCATTACATGGAGTATCATGTATACACCACAGCAAAACAACCATGACCCCCACAGGTAGTGGTTCCACTTGCCTCTGCAGGACAGACATGGACGTTTGTGACACACACACGCACAACATCAAAGTCCATGCACACACAACGTGGATGTGGAGACTGTCTCCCATTGTGCACATGAAATCAGAGACATTGTAAACACTACATGCACACAGACTGTGGAGGACCATCACTATTGTGCCACTGGGTCACCCTGGCTCAAACATACCGTCCCACATGGGACTCACGGGGTATGTGACATGACATACACATACACCACCGTGAAATGTGACCATGGCACATGCTCAGATATGAACAGTTGCACATCACAGTGGTCATGTACACGTAACACCCAGGATCCTGTCCCCATGAACACGTGCACAGCCTGGGGGTGGCTGCCCCCAGGTGACACCCACAGGACAACATGTACACCAACATACACACAATAGGAAATGCAGCCTTACATGCCTTATGATACAGTTTGGACAGGCTGTGGTGTTGTAGGTGTGCCCCTCACTCCCTGGGAGCTATTTGTGGCTGGCATGTGTTCATCTGAGACAGGCATGGTGACATATGCCAGTCACTTGTACAGGGATGCGTTGAACAGCAATGGACCGATCGGTGCACCCGGCCGGCCCATTGCATTCAATGTGTGCGGGTACGCGTTGTACCCCTGTACGCGTTGAACCGCAATGGACCGATCGGTGCACCCGGCCGGCCCATTGCATTCAATGTCGCGGGTACGCGTTGTACCCCTGTACGCGTTGAACCGCAATGGACCGATCGGTGCACCCGGCCGGCCCATTGCATTCAATGTGTGCGGGTACGCGTTGTACCCCTGTACGCGTTGAACCGCAATGGACCGATCGGTGCGCACCCATTGTCAATGGCCTAGCCTGGCAACGGACGCGTTTTCGAAATTCGAACGAGTCGGTTGCTGGAAATTCAGTTGGTCACCCACAACAATGTTGCAAAATCATGTATGTCATGAAGTTGAAGATTTGAAGGATGCTGTGGGCGTGTATTGGTGCTGCTATTCCATGGATTGGCCAGATTCAGAAGATGCAAACGACTTGGACCTATCACTTTGGACACATGGGACAGTATCTGCAGCACATATATATCGCTGGCTGTTCCCCTGAGAGCTCACTTGCCTGCACTACATGCTCCCAGACGACATCTGCCACTGCACTGCTGCTGTCTCTGCCCCCTCTGGACCCTGCAATGGCACGTACTGTGGAGAGAGCCCCAGCCTTCAGCCTTGAGGAGAACCAGGCCCTGCTGGACAGCCTACTTCCACAGTACAGCAAGCTGTATAGGACACCAGGGGAGCAGGTGAGTGTTCTGTGCACTGCCTTTCTGAATGTGCATTTTGTCTGACTAGCAAGGCTGGAAGTCTGCACGCCACTGGCTAGCAGGCTCACTGAGTAGTTGTCACCCCCCATAGTGTGTAGTGACATGCACTGGACAGGTATGGTGCAGTGACAGTGCATTTGAACAAGGTTTTACTTCCCATGCAATGATACCATGTAGTGACTTCTGGCAAACTGTCCATGGGCAGCGTTGCACTGCCTGTGTACATCATGTGCCCCTGTGATTGAGACATGTATATACAACTGTGTCATGCACGGATATGTTGGATGTGTAGTAATGGCCTTTTCACTTTGTCATCCTCACAGGTTAATGCCCATCGGAAGCAGGAGATCTGGAAGGACATCGTCCGGGCTGTCCGGTCCGTGGGGGTCTACAAGCGCCGGATCCGCAACTGCCAGAAGAGGTGGCAGGACCTTCGGGGCTGGACACGGAGGATTGCACGGGTCCAGCTGAAGCTGTCGCCTCCTCGCAGGAGGGGCGGAACACGGACCCTGACCCCCACATGCTCCAGATCCTGGCGGTGGTGTTTCCAGACCTGGATGGGCAGCTGAAGGCCAGACAGCAGCAAGGAGGGGGTGAGTCAAAGACTGCACTGTGAACTCTGTATTACATGCTATGTGCCCTCCTCTGGCCTGGTTAAACTGCCACAGTACAGCAGTCATGTTGTCCAGGAGCCATGTCCCTCTATTGTGCACTGCCCACTCCTCATCTGATACCCAGGTGTGGCCCTTACATTCAGGGAATTGTGTCACTTGGGACTGTGTCCTTGCAGTTTGCTTCACTCAAGGTGGGGGACAGCATCTGTTTCCCTAACTCTGTTGTGGGCATCATGGGTGGGTCCATTGTTCACACAATGCCTGTGTTCGGACATGTAATCTGCGTGTTGCTTTGATATGCGGTCCACTTGCTGAGCTGAGCCACCACATGTGCCTGGGGTATCTGGCACACACCCATGCAGCGGGTGGGAACAATGTTTGGGCCCCAGGAGTGTGCAGATTACGTGTGTCACACATACATAGCCAGCTATCCACTGTCCAGGGCTCATCCCTCATTCATGTGGGGCAGGACAGTCATGCCTACTCCAGCCCATCCAATACACCTGTACTCCCACTCCCGTGTATCAGCTGACACGTTGTGCGCAGTGATTTGACCCCTCAGGTGTCTGCCTCTGTGTCAGTGTGCTGTGGATTTGTTGCCAGGACTGCTGGGGTGTTTCTCGGTAGGGGCTCAGCATGCCACTGGAGATGTGACCATAGGAGACGATACTTGTGTGTCACATAGGTGTTTGATCAGCTGCCCGTGCAGACTGGGGTATGCGAATGTGAAGTTCAGGCAGCTGTTTCCCATTCACAGCAGATTGTGAGGGGCTCAGGTTCAGAGGGTAGTGTCACAGGTCTCCCATATGTCCAATCGGTATGACCTGGACAGATGAGGGTTAAGATGATGTGTTGTGTGGGGGATGTACATGTGCACTTGTGCAGCTCCAGGACTTGCATTCCCCATGATCTACTATTGTGACACAGTGCAGAGTGTTGTTGTCTGGCTGCCAAGTCATACATCACTGAGACAGTGATGTATGACTTAGCAGTCATGCCTCCGCCATGGCATGTGTCTACTTATTGGTGATCCTGCAGGGGAGTGACATGTGCTACATGCACACCATTGTGGCGATGGCTATCAGGACATGGGTGCATCATGGTGTCTGTCGCTGGTATGCATCACATGCATTTCCTATTTGACTCTGGGCATCCCTTTCATCCGGAAACCTGTACTGACTCAGTGGCAAGAGTTGTGATGTGTGCATGTCCACATGCTACACCGTGTCCTCTGCACTGTCCAACTACTGTGTAGGTGGTGCATGTGTCCACACTGGGGTGTTGCTATCCAACAGACACCAGACAGATGGGTGCAAGGCCATGTGGGATGTGAGTGCCATGGTTGGCATCAGACTGACAATTGGCTTCTCCTGTTCAGTTAGGGCACTTTTAGCAATGTTCAACTAATGATGCCAGGGCTTGCTCTGTAATGTGCTGTGCTCACAGTGGTGTGTGCGTTTGGTGCAGGTGACTGATGTCTGTCTGTTTCCCCATTGATTGCAGATACATCCACGGCCACGGAAGGGGACAGCTCCACGGACCAGGAGGAGCCGGAGAGCCAGACTGGGTCAGCAGCCGAGGAGTGGTCGGAGGGACCCAGTGGCACGGAGGGCGAGGGGAGCCACACCGAGGAGTCCTCAGCAGCATCCACCTCAGCTGAGGACCACAGCGGCTCGGAGGATGACTCCCTTATGGAGGCGGGTGTCAGCAGCCACCACACCCCAGCTAGTGTTGCTGTCCCCGCCACCACCAGCACCACCACCGCCCTCCCATCGGCTCCCATTCCCCAGGTCCGTGGAGGCTCCCATGTTCGGGAGCGTGTCTCCTTCGGACCAGGCACCGCACCCCCTGCCCCTGTGTCCCCTGCTGCCCTGAGTGAGGAGTCTGTGTACCTCCTTCGCCAGCTCCATGTAGGGCAGACAGCCATGCTGAGTGTCCTCCATGCGCACACCGCTCTGTTGACTCAGCTGGTGTCGTTCATGGAGGGCATCTCATCGGGCATGTCTGACCTACAGAGGGGCAATAGGTCCATGGACTCCTCCCTGACGGCAGCAGTGTCCCTCCTCAGACAGTCCCTCACCCCTCCTGCCTCTGCTCCATCCACACTCCCCAGCACCTTACCCGTCCCAAGCACACACACACCGGCACAGGCACACACCAGCACACACACGTCCAGCACACAGACACACACGCCACAAACAAAACGCACACGCACGCACAGTCAGGGGACTGAAACCAGACTCAAAGGCGATGGGGCCCTGGAACACACACACGCATCCACAAGCACTGCGCAGTCCTCAGTTGCCTCTCCCTCCAAAGCACCCTCCCTTGCCTCACCTGCAACCCCAAAGTCACAGCGGCTCTTCCTCTGTGACCTCGGCCTCATCCCCTACGATCCAGCTGTCCAGCATCCAGGGGGAAGAGGAAGCCCACCCACACGGAGCAGAGTGCCCCTCGCCCCCGGACACCCTCCCCCAGGCGCAGACAGACTGAGGCCCCCACCCGCAAGTCCCCCCGGAGTCGTTAAGAGCAAGACCCCGCCGCCGCCCTGCAGCTCAGGCACCAGGTCTCCTTCCTCGATCCCTCAGGCCCCCACTCCACAGGTGCCCCCACCACACCCTGCCCCAGGTTCCCCCACCCACAGATATACCATCCCCAAGAGGATCCGGCCTTCTCCCCTGCCACTTGCTCTCCCGGCACCACACCCCCGCTGCGCTTGTCTGTGCCACTGATGTGAGGGTGTCCTCCCCTCTGTCCAGCCCACCTTGCCTGTTCCCCATTCTCCTCCCCTGGAGGTAGGCACTGCAGTGGAGTCCACTACCACCCTGTCTGACTTGGGCACTGCAGTGGCGGACCTGTCCACTCCATCTGCACGGTCCACTGCAGTCGTGCCGGCACACACACCATCTGAGCCATGCCCCCCAGTTGTGCCGGCACACACCATGTCAGACACCTCCACTGCAGTTGTCAGTGGCTCTCCAGCACCCACCACACCTTCCCTGCCTCCTCCTGGTGAGCCCTGATCCTGTCCCTGCGGTGCCTGGCCTGCCCCCCCGGTAGCCCCTCCTAGTGGATTGTCCCTGGTTTTGTGCAGTGCAGGCATGCGTAGGGTGACATCTGCCACTGTCACCCTGTATTGACTTACTTGATGGACTGGCCATTGGCCTTTATTGGAGCATTACTGTTCTCTGAGTTTTTGGACACACATATGCTGAATAAAGCAACTTTCTGTTCTCTAGTGCTTTTGCTTCTGATGTACATGTTGTTGATGATGCTAACCATGCCCTTGCTGCAGTGATGGTGATATTTGGTCTCATGATAATGAAGTGTTACTGTGCAGGAACACATGTGGTCCAGGGGGACTGTGTCCTATCCTGTGGTGTATCCATGTCATCCTTAGCAGCATCTGAGGGTGTCATGTGTTCAATATTTGGCAATGGGATTTCCTACTTACATTAGCAATTTCACATCTGTGGCTTCCACCCCTGCACATCTGTTGTGCCTACCATTGTTCAATTCGTCTACTTCCCTGACCGTGTGGCCATCTCCACTGGACATGCAGGTTTGGGCATCAATGGGGAAGGACTCATCTGTGTTGTCAGTGCAACATTGCTATACAAGTGTGTTGGATCTGTGCTGATGATTTCGTTGGCACTCCCATGACCAGGCTGATGTGACAGGAGCCTTCATTTGGTGCTAATTGTTGATTGTGTGACCAAGTGCTCAGCTGACATGATGGGGCCCTACTAAGGCAACATATGGCACAGCTTTCCTCACACAGGAGTGGAGTCCCCTCATGGCAGTGTGTACTCCTGTGACATTGCCTGCGCAAGGTGTGTGTTGTATGAGCATGTCTGTGTGTTCACTTCCGTTTTGCTGTGCATGCTGGGATCCCTAGTATTGTACCTGTTTGTGATGCTTGCTGAGTTGACCTATGTTCCCCCAAAGTCTTCTCCCTGGGTTCTCTGTGATGTGGGTGCATGGCACATTACTGGTCATCAGGGTGTCACCCATAGGTGTGTTTGCTGTCAGGGCTGAGTTTGTGTGCAGACGCAGATGGGTCACAGTCATGTTTCCCCTTGGCACTTGTTTGCCCCTGTCATGTGATTTCCAGTTTGTGTTATCTTTCAGTGATTGTGACACGTTGTGTGTGTGACTGCTGGCACTCCTCAGGGTCCGGGCTGCAATGTTGGTTGTTGTCTATGTGTGTTCTTTGTGGGTGACCTTGGCTTCTTCATTGGTGTGTGACTGTGGCTGGGATCCCATTGGTTGGTGTGGTATTGCCGTCATGTCCATGTACAGCGTAGTGTGCAGTGTGTCAGACATTCAGGAGTCTTGTTGAGTGGCCATGTGTGATGTGTTTCTGCACCTTGGTTCCCACCCACCACCCTGGGATTGTCATGGGTGCATGTGCAATGTCACCAGTGCATGTGTGCTTCACTGCTGCACATTGTTGGAGGTCGAGGTGTGTGGTGTTGAGTGTGTGCAGATGAGAGTTGTTGCCCGGCTAGACCCCTGCCTCCATGTTGGCCTTGGCTTACTGGCCGTGCTGATTGATTTGTGCTTGTGTAGGTGTGATGGTAGTTTGTTGCTCAGGACACATGACTGTGGTTCACAGTGTGAACGACATTTAGCTTTGTCATCACAGTGGGATTGTAATGCAGCCCAGGGTCACCACATTGTGGGGGCCCTCGGGGTAGTGCTGTGGTGTGTCTGTGTCTTGCTGTGTCAGTTGCTGTTCCTACATGCTTGTGTGACATGTGTGATTTGTGCTCCCTCTCATCTGACAATGCCTGATTGCCCACATAGGGGATTTGGATCCATGAGTTACCTTTGTGTGGCACTGTATGCACATCTGTGTAATTGGTATTCAGGCCTCCTCATGTGTTGTGTGGTTGCCTGGGGACACTGGCACCCCCCCTCACCTGTTGTGTTTGATGTGCAGTGTGGGTCTGCCTGTTTGTGTTTGTGCATCTGCACCACTGCATTGGCATATCTTAGGTGTGCCATTGGCTGTATGTTGTTTGGTGGGTTTCCCCTGCTGTCCCTGGGACTCCTAGGTCATCGGTCAGCACAATGATCATGGTTTGTGTGTCCCATTGCTGCCATGGTATGGTATCTGTTCACCTCACATCTACAGTCTCCACAGGGTATCTGCATTTGTGTGCCCATTGGTGCAAATATGTGGGTCTGCATTCTGATGGTCACTTCTGTCATTGTGTCATTGATGAATGTTGACAGTGTCAGCCCCCATGGGTGTTGTTTGTGTGCACATGGCCAAAGGTATGTCTTATTTGCACTGCAGTATTTGCCTCCCCCAATCTATGTTGCAATGGGACACATGCACTACTTTGCCACTGATGTGTTTTATGTTCTGTGACCAGGAATCATCCATGCTGTTTGGCAGTTGCAGCTTTTTCCATGACAACACTTACCTTTTGGTGACTGTGATGATGGGGGTTTAGACCCCATTGCCACAATGTTCTGAATGTGCTTCAGCTATGGGCCCCCACACTTACCTTTTGGTCACTGTGCTGATGGGGGTTTGGACCCCATTGCCACAATGTTCAAAATGTGCTTCAGCTATGGACCCCACACTTACATTTTGGTCACTGTGATGATGGGGGTTTGGACCCCATTGCCACAATGTTCAAAATGTGCTTCAGCTATGGACCCCACACTTACATTTTGGTCACTGTGATGATGGGGGTTTGGACCCCATTCCACAATGTTCAAAATTGTGCTTCAGCTATGGACCCCACACTTACATTTTGGTCACTGTGATGATGGGGGTTTGGACCCCATTGCCACAATGTTCAAAATGTGCTTCAGCTATGGACCCCACACTTACATTTTGGTCACTGTGATGATGGGGTTTTGGACCCCATTGCCACAAAGGTCATGGCCTGCTTGCATTGTGGGGGCCACACACATATATGTGTGGCACATGTGATAGGGGGTCACATTGTATGTTCAAAGTCATGTTCAGTGTTGTAGGCATTTGACACAGTCTACACACGCTTGTCATGGTGTTGGGGGGGATGTCTTTTTCTTGCATTCCCTAGGTTGTGGTGTGCTGGTTGTGTCATGCATTGTCCATCCTATGAGTGGGGGTGGTGTTGGTGGTAGGCATCCAGCCCCCCATGGGTAGAGGTGGTAGTAGTGACAGGCATCCAGCCCCCCATGGGTAGTAGTGGTAGGCATCTGGCACCCCCTGGGTAAGGGTGGTAGTAGTGGTAGGCATCTGGTACCCCCTGGGTAAGGGTGGTAGTAGTGGTAGGCATCCGGCACCCCCTGGGTAAGGGTGGTAGTAGTGGTAGGCATCTGGCACCCCCTGGGTAAGGGTGGTAGTTGTGGTGGGCATCTGGCACCCCCATGGCTAAGGGTGGTAGTAGTGGTAGGCATCCAGCCCCCCTGGCTAAGGGTGGTAGTGGGCATGTGGCACCCCGTGGGTAAGGGTGGTAGTAGTGGTGGGCATCTGGCACCCCCCTGGCTAAGGGTGGTAGTAGTGGTAGGCATCTGGCACCCCCATGGCTAAGGGTGGTAGTAGTGGTTGGCATCCAGCCCCCCCTGGGTAGGGGTGGTAGTGGTGGTGCGCATCCAGGCCCCTGTGTGCATATGTGGCATTGGTGATGGGCATCCCGCCCCTATGGTGCTGCTGTTGCAAGTAAATTCTGCATCCCTATGTGTGTGTGTGATGTGTCGTGTACGTGTTGTATGTTTTTGTGGTTGGTGTCTGACTTACCTTCTGCGCCGTACGCGTCCGTGCCTGTTCCGGTAGTAAATGTAGAATATTGGTAGGATCGGAATGAAGGGATTCATGGTTGGTTCGTCTCGTTCGTCTTTCTCGTTGCTTCGCGTCGTCCTCGTCGCTGGCGTGTTCGCCTCGTAGCCGTGGATCGTGTTTTGGCGCGAATCGGAGCTTATGTGCGCCTCTCCCGGAAGCTTTGACGTGCCGGACGTAGCGACGGGTTCGGCGCGTACGGAACGCGCATCGTACTTGTCCGGCCGGACGGGCCTGCATTTTCCCTACCGTGCGACTCGATTCGGCGTTTCCGGATTCGCCTCGGTCGGAGAACAGGACCTGGATTGGGTGAGTACGACTCGGCCGGATTCTATGCTGTTGTGCGCATCGTACTTACTCGTTCGGAATAATGTACGGATCGGTCGGGAAGCAGGCATTCGCATGGCTTTTTCCCCAACCGAATGGTATTGGGTGCGCCTCCGACCGAGATCGGAATCGGCCCCTAAGTCTCCGTGTCCTATAATTGCTGCCAGCAACATTTTTCTGATGTTGCTGACACCCAATTAGAGCGCTCACTCCTGCCGGAGTCTGACTCCCACGGGAGCGAGATGGCCCATGGGAAATAAAGCTCCCTGGGCCAATCAGATCGCTCTATTTTTAAATTGGCGCTCCCGTGTGAGTCTCTTGAACCTCTTGCGGATCCAACCATCCAGACCTACAATTATTTTTTTTAACCTCAATTTCTCAAAAACGATTGAATGGATTTACACCAAATCACAAAAAGCTCAATCTGCGACCAAGATTTAGCTTCCTGCCAAATTTGGTGTAATTCCATTCAGCAGTTTTTACTGTAGCTTTGTCTAAAGAAATCTATGGAAAATGCATGGGGAGTTTGCATTTTGGGACCCCCCTTTTTTATCGGCCCTTGCTTGACAGATCACTCCGAAACTGTCCATGCACAAACTAGTAAAAAGTAGTAATAGTAGTTGAAATATTTGTGGCGATTCGTCAACCAGAGCCAAACTTATTAGCAACACAAAAAATGGTTTTCCTGTGGAACAGCTGACCTAACTATAACTACCCAGTGGTGAACACGCCACTGGGTAATATATATATATATATATATACACACACACATACAGACACACACACATGTATTGCTTTCTTTTCATTTAATTTAGCGGAGACTAGTACTGCTCACTTCAATGAGAGGAAAACTTAAGTTCACTTGAGGCAGAATCATATAAACTTCCAGGAGTGGCAGCTGTGAAGAAAGAAGAATAACTCCTTAGACTATATATTGAGACTCCCCACTTTAAAATGTCCGCCTGTCTCTCCCTGTGGAATGCATGTTTTATCAAAAACAAATAGAAGAGAGTGAGAAGAAGTGAGCCGGTTCCTCTTCCCCTTAACAATATGATCAACAAATGAAAATGAGCTTGCTACCATATCAACAACGTGTCACAAGGGTCTTCCACTCCTGTGTCAGGCAAATCATTAGGTTTTTTTTAACAGAACCTTACCCCACCAACCTAGTTGGTGGTATGCTTCCTCATTGGGTTCCCACCTCAGATGCCTAATGCATCTAAGGTGTGCTACGGCACCTGATTACAGCGGAGCTGTTTTATTGTGACGCAGCAAATTTAATGTGAAATTAATTTAAAACTACCTCAAGGGGATCCTTCCCTTTGGAAAAATCTAATAGTGGACCCCTTGGATAGAGTTAAAAACTCTGTACAGGGACAAAGACAATGACATAGTCAACATGTAGCTGGTTTGTTATAGCACCATGATTTAATGTTCTTTTAAGAGGGGAGTATAGCTGTTTTCTCAATTTAAGCTATGTTTGTGCAGTCCAGATGGATATGGGAATGTCATTCTAGATCCTCAGTGCATAGATGGAGAAGGCCTTTTACATTTATTTCTCTTGCACTTCCACGTCTCCCTTTTGAAAATGTCCTGGCTGAGGATGTGTGGAGAGCCACTGGAGATAGTGAATTTGTAATCCAAGTAAGCCCGTCTGCCGGTCAATACGGATTTGTAGATGATGCAGTTGGTTTTTAAGCTGGTGAGTGCTGGCAAGGGCAGCCTGTGGTACTCTGTCAAGATGGGAGAATATGGTCCTATTTCTTCAGAACCTAAAGCGGAGTGCTGCAGCATGTAGTGTTGCCTTAGGAAGGGCCTATGTGGACTAAAATTTCAAGATGGTTTCCTACAAACCAAGTGCAAGATAAGGTGCATGGCACAGACATTTTCTGAGCAAGAAAGATATGAAACAAAAATAACAGCTGGAAATAGCTTGACTTTTATTAAAGACCACTCAAGTCACTGTAAAATTCAGCAATTGGATGTAGTGAAATAAATCTGAGTTCTGATGTATGTATGCATGTATTTGGTATTTCTATACTGTGAACCTAGCTAAAAGGCATTGGAGCGCTGTACATAGTCCAAGACAAGCAAAAGAGTAAGAGCATCGACAAGTAAGAGCAGCTGGATCTGGGTTGAAGATGGTTATTGTACTGTGATGTAGTGTTCTATAAAGAAGTGAGTCTATAACTCTTTCCTAAATGGAGCTGTCTTAGGGCAGTCCTGGTGGGTAAGGGAATGTTTTTTTTAACCTACTGTTTATTAGAGTAAAGCAGTTTACCACATTATACATTACCGCATTCTTATACAGTTGGCTAGCAGTGCATAGAAAATCAATAACAAGTACCATATTTTCTATCAAAATCCAAGAGGGTGATACAGTTCTCACTGCGCCCAGGGCCTGGGTTACACTGCGCCCTCACACACGGGGGACACCATTACAGCAGCTATTGGGACGATTCATGGACTTCCCCTGTACACATTCCATTTACCCCAGATTCTTTCCCATTTCTGAGGACAGCCTCTACTTTCATACACTGACTTCTCCGGCATCATGCACCAGTCTATGTCTCTCTTCCAGTCCCTGAGAGACATCGCAGGCTCTGCACCCCACAATCGGGCTATTTTGCGCTTCACTATCATCATGCCCAAGGTGATCCAGGATCGATCAGCTCGCGCCAGGTCGGTGGCCTCCCATACATTAAGGAGGCACCACTTAGCCGATAGCAACAGGGTCACTCCACCGACCTCACTCAAGCAGGACACCACTGTTTCCCAATAGGACTGAATCTTTGGGCATTCCCAAATGATGTGATAAAAAGTACCTTCTTGCCCACAGTGTCCACGGCACATCGCATCTGATCTATTTTTACCAACGTGGTGCAAGACATGTAAACCCTATGTAATATTTTGAGTTACACCAGTCGTAAACGCATCCTAATGGCCACCTCCCTGGGTGAAGCCAAAGCCTCCGGCCAATCGTCTTCTTGCATATCTATTAAATCCGTTTCCCAGCGTTCCAGCAAGTGCAAAAGTGTATCGGTTGATTTATTGATACATTTTTGTTATGTGAGGAGATCTCTTTACTGGTGAGATGTTCCTCCAATAATCTATTCTCTAGTGGGTACGACTCCGGCAGGTCCTCTCCGCAGGGTAGCACCACCTGCAGAACATGGCAAATTTATATGTACCGGAAAGTCTCAGTTGGAGCCAAATTATAAGTCTTTTGCAAATCGCAAAGGGAGTTACCCCCACGCTGGAGCAGGGATCTCCCACTGTAGAGATTGCAATTAAATCCCATTTGTCAAACCCCTCTCTCATCGGCTTCGTTCCCAAAAGTTTGGAGTCCCACAAAGGTGTGGCTCACATGATCTTCTTCCTCCTTCTTAGTTTGCGTAGTTTTTTTTTTCTCCAATTTTTTTTATTGCTATGCAGCATCAGAGACATGAACGAAATACACGTCTTGTAAGCTTATATATCAATGCGCGCAATTGGTTTTTGTTTGTTATTAAACACCCAGCAAAACTTTCATCCATCTTATCCCTCCCTCCTCCCATGCAGGCAAAAGGCGAAATTTCCAAGACTCATTACGACATCTTTAAAAAAACACAAGAGAACAAGGCGTGACAAATGTGTGACAAAATAAGGTGTACGTCCCTTTTACGTTTAACTAGTATTGCATATCATACCATTATTTAGTCATGCTCCATCATATATTGGTCATTATCTAGTGGGGGTCGGAGAGCAATGAGCATCAAATACTCATTCGGGGGTAGCCAGTAGGGTAGGCGTGTCACCCTGCACGTTTAAATATGTTAGCATCTGCCTCCATGCCTGCAGATCGTCTTCCAGCTCCTCATCGCGTCTGACCCGTTTCATCCGGACTTCCTCAGCTGTGGCCCATTCCATCATGTCCCTTAACCATTCCCTAGGGTTCGGCTGCAGCCATCTAATAGCTATGCGGCGTTTCGCAAGCACTAGTCCTAAGTTCAGGAATTTACGGCTAAGTTTCTTTTTAATTGGTGCTGGTAATAGCCCCAATAGCAGTTCCTTTGGGTTACCTTCCAGTACCCACCCTGTCGCTCGTGTAAGTTTGTCTAATATCCCCAGCCAGAACAGCTTGATATCTATACACTCCCATACCACATGGAAAACTCTGCTTTAGCCTTCCTGCATCTCACACATTCGTCTGACCTGGTGTGGTAGATGTTATGCAGTGTTCTTGGAGTAAGGTATAATTGGTGTACAAAATTACATTGTATTAACTTAAATCGGGCATTTGTGCTGACCGCGCGTGTCCCCTCATGTTTTTTTTGCCACTCTCGCTGAGTGAAGTCTGTTTCTAAACTTTCTTCCCATCTAGACTGTGCTTTTGGGGTAATAATAGGGGCGTCATCTCTAATGGCTCTATATAAATGTGTAATGAGTTTACTACCTTCTGTCATGTCTAGGAGTCGGGTCAACATTCAAGATGGTATGGCTTCATCCGGGAAAGTCGGCCAAATCTCTCGTGTGGTGCCAGCATTTTATTATATTGCAAGTATTGTCCTGTGCCTAATGCAAAGGAGTCAATGGCATTGTCTTTAGTTGTGTATTGGCCACCTAGGTAGAGGTCTCCCAGCACTTCGCAACCCCTAGCCTTCCACTTGGACATAAACATAGTGTTTCTCAATTTCTCTGTACGGCTTAAGTATCCAGATGAGCATATTTTGTGCCTACAGGGCCCGACGGAGGACCGTCGTGACCACCCGTTCCCAAATGCGGCCCATTAGTCGGATCAAATATGGGTATTTGTCTGGGACACGTGCCCCCATCATAAGGAGCACAGGCAGGGTAACTTGTCCCTCCAGGGTTCCCAGCAGGCTTTTTTCCCAGTTTTCCTCTTCATCAAACCAGTGCACTGCATACTGCAAATTTGCCGACAGGTAATAAAATTCTAGATTAGGAAGTTCTATGCCTCCCCTATCCCATGTCTGCTGAAGCATCTTTAAGCTAATTCATTTTCGTTTAGTGGACCATAGAAGGTCCACCATGAGCTTATCCAGTTCACGTAAATATCGTTTGGGAATCTCATACATGGAGTTCTGCATAACATACAGACAGCGAGGCAGAAGCACCATTTTAATCAGGGCGGATCTACCCATTATTGACAATGGAGCCCTTTCCAGACTGAACCGAATTGTGTATTCCGTTTAGGACCCTACCTAAGTTCAAGTCCAGGAATCGATGTTGATCTACAGCCAATCTAATACCTAAATAGCGAATCCCTTCCTGACACCAAGGGAGGGCAAGCTGTGGTAAAGCATGGGGAGGGGGTAGTCTTGCTAGTATTCCAAGTGGCATAATTTGTGATTTTTGGGCATTTACTGTAGGGCCTGAGGCTGCCGTAAATTCCAACAGTGCAGTCTGCAGCACTGATATTGCCTTCTCTGGTTCCCGTAGGTATACTAAAATATCCTCCGCATAGAGGGAAACCACATGAGTGGTACCCCCGACCGAAATTCCCCAGTGGTTTAATCTGTTATGCAGTAAGAACGCTAATGGCTTCATCGCGAAGAGCAATGGGGTTAGGGGGCATCCCTGCCGGGTGCCCCTACAGAGCGAAAATAAATCTGACACGTGACCACCTCTAGGAATTCGAGCTGTAGGGGCGGAGTATTGGAGTTTCACCACTTTATATATTTGGGCCCAAATCCCAGTCTTTCCATAACTTGCCATAAATAGTCCCACCTCAACGAGTCGAAAGCATGTTCTGCATCTAGAAAAACAAGCGCGTATGGGCCTGTCTGGACCTCAGGTGCCTGTAGAATATGGAAAATTCTATGAAGGTTAGATGCTGTACTTCTTTTAGGTATGAATCCTGACTGGTCTTCGCGTACCAACCCAGGCAAAAATTGGAGTAGTCGGTGTGGCAGTAGTCCGCTGAGTATTTTAACATCTACATTGAGCATGGAAAGGGGCCTGTAGGATTTAACTTCGTCGATAGGTTTACCAGGTTTAGGGATTAACACTACCATTGCTTCTCGCAGTGCATCAGGGAGATGTCCCATCTTATAAGCCTCATTATAAACCTCCAGCAATTTTTCGGTGAGTATACCTGCAGTTTATGACAAAATTTGGTGGGTAGGCCATCACCTCCCGGGGTTTTTCCTGGTCTCTGACATTTTAGTGATTCTAAAATTTCCTCTCCGGTTATGTCTGCTTCCAGGATCTCACTATCTTCCGCTGAGTGGTCTGAAAGGTATCTAGCCATGTAGGTGGCGTCGGTGATCATGGTAGCCACGGCAGGGGTTGTGAAAAAATAGTCTAATCTGCTAGAAGTACCTGATGCTGGAGTATAACAGGAAAATATCCTGGTATTGGGGTGTCTTTCCCTCCATACGTCTTTAAGACCAAGGCCGCTTAGCAGCATCCGTAGGCGCAGCGTCATGCATGGTTTTGTGTTTTCCTTTGGGGAATATCGGTCCAGTATAGAATCTAGTACACAGTTACAGTCACCTGCAAGGATAATGTCGGCAGTCAGGAGTGGGGTTCCATGAAGAATTGGGCATGATCTAGATTCGGTGCATAGACTGAAATGAAACAAAGGTGCCGTCCATCTAGCGATCCAGTAAGTATTACATAACGTTCTTCAGGATCAACTACATGTGTAGTGTCGCGAAATGGGGTTCCCGGGGCCACCCAGATTAGCGTGCCTCTAGCAAACCGTGAATACGATGTTGCATACAGTTGTCCCCTCCACCTCTTGCGTAGGGCTGGGAGGCAATCCCTCCATACATGCGTTTCCTGGAGGAAGGCAATAGCAATACGATATCTTTTAAGGTACGCATAGATTCTTTGTTGTTTTCTTTTTTAACAATATATCTCATTAAATTGTCATGGTACATACCGGGCCGTGGCCCGAAGGATACATTTTGAAGACAATATGCATAATTGCAAACATAAAATTATTACCTCTGCATAACCTGCAAATACAACAACAAAAACATTTCGCAGTTAGTCTCAAATCCCACAATTCTATGATTGTCTATTTGGATAAACATACCAATGGTTTTATATTGTAGTTCGGGTTGCTCAGTGACCAATTTTATTAGGGGAACACGTCATATCAGGGGTCCAGAGATGGAAGGGGGGTAGCTCTATGCCCCGGTAAATCGCCCACCGTGACCATATTTTCCTGTGCTTCTCGGGGAAGCCTCGAGGTTGGAACACTGCAATCCCAGCACTCATGCAATCATCAATGGCCTTTTTCCACCTACCCATCGTCGGGGGGACTCCCCCTTCCACAGCTGGGCGATATCGCGTTTAGCAATAGTAATGGCTAGAAATAGCAGGTGCTGCTTGTATCGGTTCCCCTCTATCCCATCAGTGCTATGCAGTAACAGCAATTTCGGGTCCAATGGGAGATCCCAGGACAGCATCTCGCTCAAACAGGCTACAATCCTCCGCCAGAATGGCTGCAGTGCTGCACAGCCCCAGACAGTGTGCATAAAAGTCCCTTCCTCTATCCCACATCCCAAACATATGGGGGACTGAATGGCGCCCATCTTCCAAAGATGGGATTGTGTGTAATATATGCGGTGAAAATATTTAAAACGCTTGAGACTGTAGAGCGATGACACTGCCGCGCCTTGGGGGCTAGCCAAGGCTTCGGTCCAGTCATCGTCGGTGATGTCGGGTATGTCCTGTAACCCTGCCCTTCTGGTCTTGTGTAGTATTGTATGGGTGTGCGTTGTCAGTGTTTGAAAAATCTGGCGGATCTTATGATGTCTAAGTCGCCCATTAACAAGCGTCCTTCCAGAGGGTGAAATTCAGGCGAATTATCATTCGACTGAATTAGGGGAGTGAGCGCATGCCGCAGCTGGAGATATTTATAAAATTGATTCTTATGTAAGTGAAACTCTGTCTGCAGCTATTGGAACGATTTTAAGGTTGTACCTTGTACTACGTCGCCCAAAGTGGATATACCCACCAGGTACCACCCTCGAAAACCCGCTAGGGCAGACACGAGCGAAGATGTGTATCGTGCCACAGTGGGGTCGACTGCGTCAGATGGCCACACCATCCCATCTGCTTGACCGTATACCTTCAAAGTCTGACCACAGTGCTGCTGGCCGGAGGTAGAAAGTCCAGGTTCTGCGTACTATATAGGAGCTGAAGGAGGGAGGTGTCCTCTATTGCCATATGTTCCAGCGCAAACGCTGGATCTGTTGGCGAATTATACCACCACTCATTTATAATTAGCAAACGGGAGGCCACATAATAGGCATACACGTCCGCTGCCGCAATGCTGCTGCAATATGTCGACTACTTACACGTACTCAGTGCAACCTGGACAGCCCCATCGCTCCAGAGGAATTTGTTATGTATGGCATTAACTTGTGCGAACCAGGCATGCGGGATGACATATGGGAAGTTCTGTAGCCTGTAAAGTATTCTGGGCAGTGAGACCATTTTAAAGATCGCCGAGCGCCTGTATAATGAGAGCGGGAGGGGAAACCAGATTGCCATCTCATCTTTAAGGCTAGTAATGAGTGGGTTAATATTGTGTGCCCAGGAGGTCTTTGGGCAGGGCGACATGAAAATGCCTAGATACTTAAATCCTGCAGTAGCGCGAGATAACTGCTTGGCCCATGTTTCACGTCCCTGATTCCCGCATACCGGGAATAACACTGACTTAGAGGGGTTAGTATTGAGCCCGATGGTCTGGCCGAACACTCAGAGAATCTGCAGGATACGGGGTCCCGAGAGCCACGGGTCGGTCATGAAAAATAGGACATCATCCGCGTATAGCGCGATGCGGTCAGATTGGGACGAGGACCACTCAAAACCTCTGAGCACCGGGTCGCTACGTACCCATGCCGCCAGAGGTTCCACGGCAAGGGCGAACAGTAATGGGGCCAGGGGGCAGCCCTGTCTCGTACCACGGCAGATTGGGAAAGGGGCTGAGTGATGCCCTGCAATCCTGACCGAGGCGGTTAACCCTGTATAGAGCAAGTGTACGTAGGCCAAGAAGCGCGGCCCCAAGTTAATGATGTCTAGGAGTTGGAAGAGATATGACCAGCTGAGGGAGTCGAACGCCTTACCAATATCGGCTAGGAGAATAGCTCTTGCCATGGCATTATGCACCCATCTAATGTTATGACGCGTAGAGCGGTGTGGCATGAAGCCAGACTGATCTGGATGGATCAGGTCCTGCACACAGGTCCTGAGGCGGTCAGCGAGGATTTTGCCCAAGAGTTTTGGCTCAAAATTAATAAGGAAGATGGGTCGGTATGACGAGGGATCTTCCGGTGGGAGACCTGGCTTCAAGAAGAGGACAATCTCTGCATGTCGCCAGTCTGGGGGTAACTTGCGTTGGTCGATAGCTTCATGCAATGCTTCTAGCAGGTGTGGACCTAATGTGTTCATGTGTGGTCCAAGGAACTCCATAGGGAATCCGTTGGGTCCGGGAGCCCGATCCGGGCGCATGACAGCCAGTGCAGCACTAAGTTCATCTGTAGTTATGGGAGCGTCTAGTTGGTCCCGCGCATAATCTCTGAGTCTAGGGGGGGGGAATATCTCTTAGAAATTCAGCTATAGAGGCCTCTGATAACTGCTCTTGGCGTGCATAAAGAGAGAAATAGTAGGACAGGAACAAGGGAACCCTACTCACGTGGAACCAGGGTAATAAACTTATTATCAAAGGACAAAGGCTCCTGTGGACACAATGAAGTAATCTCAATGTATATGAGCACAATGGCAATATATTGGGTTATAGTGATATTGGAGAGAGAAGGAAGCAAATACACCTCTGATTTGTTTTTGAATCAAAAATATTTATATAATCCTTGAAATGAAATACTGTTACAAAATAGTGCATTTGAACATATAGTTCTGAGTGAAAGGTGTCCCAGTGAAAAACGGAACCTAGAACATTAGTGACATATTTGTGAAATATATACAAGGTTTCCAATGGTTCATATAAACGACCATATACATATATATGTACAGTGTACAGCGCTAGATACAGTGATCAGTGCTAGTGAACAATGGTTCGTTTATGCAACTTGTCGACGGCGTTTCGACCCTGTGTGCAGTGTAGGGTCTCTTCAGGACCTTTGATCGTAGGGACACCTGAAGGGTAATGGACTGGCTCGTGTGGAGGGTGTGGCACCGTGCAAGGGATAAGAAAGGGATACTCACATGGGTCCCAGCCAGGAGCCCAAGTGTGAGGTGGGTGGTGAGCTGGCTATTACGTGAATACGTACAATGTGAGGATCCACTTGTGTGGAAGATGGCACGATCAAGCGCTGTCAAGACGGGTCGAGTTCCGATTCTGAGCACATGCATGGAGGCAGGCTACTTCCTTCTGTCGTCAATTACGACGAGGCCATACTTTTTCATATGGAGGGTGAGAATATTCTCACTTTGGTGTCTCTTATGGAGAATGAATCAACTGCAGCCTGTGGCAATCCTTCCAAGTAGCAGGACTGCGTGTGTCTGTCTGCTCAGGTACGATGACCGTACCTGAGCAGACAGACACACGCTGTCCTGCTACTTGGAAGGATTGCCACAGGCTGCAGTTGATTCATTCTCCATAAGAGACACCAAAGTGAGAATATTCTCACCCTCCATATGAAAAAAGTATGGCCTCGTCATAATTGACGACAGAAGGAAGTAGCCTGCCTCCATGCATGCGCTCAGAATCGGAACTCGACCCGTCTTGACAGCGCTTTGATCGTGCCATCTTCCACACACGTGGATCCTCACATTGTACGTATTCACGTAATAGCCAGCTCACCACCCACCTCACACTTGGGCTCCTGGCTGGGACCCATGTGAGTATCCCTTTCTTATCCCTTGCACGGTGCCACACCCTCCACACGAGCCGGTCCATTACCCTTCAGGTGTCCCTACGATCAAAGGTCCTGAAGAGACCCTACACTGCACACAGGGTCGAAACGCCGTCGACAAGTTGCATAAACGAACCATTGTTCACCAGCACTGATCACTGTATCTAGCGCTGTACACTGTACATATATATGTATATGGTCGTTTATATGAAGCATTGGAAACCTTGTATATATTTCACATATGTCACTAATGTTCTAGGTTCCGTTTTTCACTGGGACACCTTTCACTCAGAACTATATGTTCAAATGCACTATTTTGTAACAGAATTTCATTTCAAGGATTATATAAATATTTTTGATTCAAAAACAAATCAAAGGTGTATTTGTTTCCTTCTCTCTCCAATATCACTATAACCCAATATATTGCCATTGTGCTCATATACATTGAGATTACTTCATTGTGTCCACAGGAGCCTTTGTCCTTTGATAATAAAGAGAGAAATAGCGCACGAACTCTTCATCAACTGCCTCGGGGGATGAGCACAGGGCGCCATCAACGCTGTGGAGCACCGGAACACTCGTGGGGGAACTCTCCACTTGCAATAGCCTAAGAAGCATTTTACTTGATTTGTCCCCCCATTGGTAAATTCGGTGCTGCGATGCTAACCAGATTTCCTTCGCCTCCCCAACAAGATGTCGCTGTATGTGCTGTTGTGCCTGGAGTAGGTTGCGTTTAAGAGGTGGGCTTGGGTCTGTGATACACTGCGCCTCCAGGGCCCTCTGACGGTTCTCCAATTCTGTCAATAGTGCCGATTGCTTACGTTTTGCGCTGGCGCGAAAACTAATGTCGACCCCGCGGACGGTGGGTTTTGAGGCTTCCCATAGGATACACTTAGAAGGGGCTGAAGCCACGTTGGATTCAAGATAGTCTGAGACTGCTCTGGATAGAGTCTCCTGATATTCCGGGTCCCGCAAGTGCCAGGGGGACATCCGCCACCTGAAGGGAGGTTTATGGGAATGGATGTGGAGCTTACACTGGACCGGAGAATGATCCGATAGTCCTCTGGAGAGATGAGATATATGGGAGACCCAGTAGATGTAGCTGTGCGGAGTAAATATATAATCCAGCCGGGACAGAGATCAATGGACGGCGGACATATATGTGTAGCCCAATTCGGAGGGATGGTACTCGCGCCATATGTCTGATCATCCCAACGTAGTGGCCAAGAGGTGTAGTTTGGATCTAACTGTTTGGGGTTCTCGCCCGGGCTCACGCCTTCTATCCCTTGATGTCATAGTGTCGTTCCAGTTGCCTCCTAGGAGTGTCAAACCCTCTGGGAGTTCTCCTCATAGTCAAGATAGCTTTTCTACAAAAGTGGTGCCCAGTGGAGGAGGGGCATATATGCTGCCAAGGTTGATGCGTTCCTCATAAAGTGTGCCTGATAAAAGGACATAACGTCCTCCGGGATCTAGCCAATGCCTGGTGTGGACAAATGGGATACGACGGTGTATAAGGATGGCGGTCCCTCGTGATCCCCTGGTAAACCCTGCATGATATATTGTGTGATATCCGAACCTGGCAAGACAGGGAGCCTTGGTGCCCAATAGGTGGGTCTCTTGCAAGAAAAGGATGTTGGCCTCATATCGCTTAGCTTGGCGGAGAATAGCACCCCCCTTGACTTTATTGAGCAGCCCCCTGACATTCCATACTATGGTCAGGTCCCTGAGCGGGGGAGCGCATGAATTCATGGTCATCTACCCACCGTATGTGTGAGCATTAGGACTGACATAGTGAAATCAAGACTTGACCTCTGCGCACATGCAAAAACTAAAACAATACTAACATAAAACCCTGAGAATCCCCCAAACCCCTCCCCGATACTGCCTTAAACACGGAGCATCTGTCGCGGCGAAGGAAACCCCAAGTCCCCAACGGGGGGACCTAGAGCACTTCCTCCAATGATACCCAAACCACCCATATAACATTAACAGTAAATAGAAATGTCCGGGGCAGAATGACCTTGTGGCTTGACATCCACGCCAGCTTAGAGTTCCATACGGAGCAGGATATTACCTATAAACGATCAACAGTCATGAACCGAAGTCAGGGGGACAATGCCCGCTGTTTAGGTTAGGATGCTTCTTCTGGGCCGGAGGAACGCCGATCAGAACCAGATCTGTATCGTCTTTTAGATTTATTTCTCTTCGGTCTGTTCCGTTGCGAGCTCTGGGATGAATCCGATTCCAGCGGTGGTGGAGTGTGTGACCTCAGATGCGTTCACTCATCCGTCCAGGCGAAGACAGCCTCCGGTGAGTCGAAGAAATGGGATTTAGAGTTATAAATGACCCGCATGGGGGCCGGGTATAAAAGCATATATTGAATGTTGAGGTGCCGTAACCTGCGCTTCGCTGCCATAAAAGATTGATGCTGCTGTTGTACTAGGCGAGTATAATCCGGGAATATCATTATAGGCCTGGAATCCAGCACAAGTTTGACTTTGTGGGTTTTGGCGAATTGCAAAATGGAGTCTCGGTCGGCATAATTCAGGAACTTTGCGATGACTGGTCTCGGGCTTTCACCTGGGGGCGGCTTCTTTGTTAATGCACGATGCGCTCTCTCCACCACAAAGCATGTGGATAATTTATCCACTGGCAGGAGACCTAGTAGCCATTGGATGAGGAAGTGGGTCATGGATGAGCCTTTGCAGCCCTCCTGGAAGCCAACGAAGCGCAGGTTATTGCGCATCGCGCGGCCCTCCACGTCTCCCACTCTAGATGCCAGCTCCTGTGTCACCACCGTGAGTTTGTTAACTTATTTCAGTAGAGTAGTTACATGATCCTCGACTGTTGACACACGTGTTCCCGCCTCGGTAATGCGATCCACAGCATTTCGGAGGTCTTGTCGTAAAAAGGAAACCTCGGATCCCACAGCGCCAATCTGGGCGTCTAGCGTGTTTCTTGACTTGGTAATTGTCGCCAGGAGCGTCGCATTGTCAGGCATCTTTCCGCCCTCATCTCCTCCCACAGCACCCCCTGGAGTCGTGGCATAGTGGTCGAGGGTACTCTGTTTAGTGCCGGTGGCGCTTGGCTTATCCTTACCCATGGCGGTGGGTGGATAGGTGGCAGAACTGGTGCACCCAAGGATCTCAAGGCGGGGGGACGCTTCCTTCGTTTTTTCCCCCCGACTGCAGGCCACAAGGCACTACCGCCAACGTCACTGCGATGTCGCTTAGGGATTGCGTTGCAGGTCGGGCCTCACGGAATCTGGTATGTCCTAAGCGGCAAGCCGCACCAGGCCTAGCCCGGCCGCCTCTGCAGCCCCTGACGGCCGGCCAAGTAGGCCCCCTAATGGGACCAGACTCGCCAGACCCCCGGCCTACAACGCGCCCCCACATGTCTTCAGCACCCCAGGCACTGCCTCGCCACAGGACTCCCGTATAGGTATCTCTCCCTGATCCGATGGTATAGTGCTGAATGCGTCTGCAGGGTGCTTGGTGTCCAGCCCACGGAGAGGATCTCAGCTCCCGGCACCGTAGGCCACCCCAGCCCAGGACCTATGATCCGGGCCCGTACGCCAGGCGGCGTTTCCCCCCGCCTTGCAGGGGCCTGTCGCAATCACTGGCTAGACGCGTCTCCAGCCCGTTCACCATATGGGGGAGGGGCGCCGGGCCTGCCGCGGGCGCCAGGGCCGCGTCCAGGCCATGCAGGGCTAAGTGTCACACCTTAAAGCTCCCCCTGCTCACCAAGGTGCTCAACACGGCCAGCCGTCGTCGATTCGCGGGGGCACCGCACCATGCAGGGAGACACAAGCTTGGCGGGGGGCATCCCCATCCAAAGAATTCTTCTGGGAGACGCCCGCAGCCAGGCAGGCCCCCTCCAGCAGCAGGCTCACACTCCTCCTGGGCCGCAGCCGCAGCCTGCCCAGGCTGCCCCAGGACGGTGGATGCCCCCTCCCTACCTCCGATGCAGCAATCTGGTCTTTCCGGCCCGTCGGTCCGCACACAGGATCCGAGGCGGGGGTGTCGGGCAGACTCCGGCCTCCAATCGGCCCGGGCTCATGCCAAGCAGCAGATGGTGTTGGATCAATGTGCAGCAACCATAAGTCGTCGCTCTTCGCCTCCGCGGATTTACATTTCATTCCCTCTCTGGGTCGTCAGCATAATCATCGGCTCATCCGATGCGCTCCGCTGGACAGAATTATGACGGATTTAAAGGCTTTTGTGGCGTGGACGTGCGGAGCTCAGTTAAGTTGCATCCGCCATGCTGGCCGTCTAAGCCACGCCCCCCTTTGTCGTTTTCTGAACTGCGCAAGCCCTCTAACATTCCATGTTATGACCTTAAGCGTCCTATCCATACTTTATGGTGGGTCTTTTGGGACACCCGCGCCTCTAAGCAAAACATAGTATACCATCTCGCCTTGGTCAAGTGTAGACCCTATTCGCCTGTATAGCCCTGCCTCCCAATAACGTTCAACAGCCCCAAAGTTATCGTAACCCAGAACTCCCCCCGCACCCTCTGGGCAGTGCCACCAACCTGTCCCAATTTGCAACAAGCGACCATGCCGGCAGCTGGCCCCGCCCCATACCCATTTTTCCCAATTTAACTGTGTCAACAACAGGAACATGTAATTCTGAACACGCTGTGCTAGGGGTAGTTCACCACCGCCAGTGCCGGGAATTTATAAAGAGCAAACAAAATACATTCCGCTCCTACCCCCTGCTAACCCGATGTGGTCATACCACCCCGCAGTTAATGAAATTGCTGTGAACTCTAGTGGGGAGTGCATTTATATGACAAGTTCACCCCTTCTATTTCTTAATTATGAGAACAGAAGCACCCCTGATGTAGAGCAAGTAAAGAGGGCCTAAAAGCAACCATACAAAACAAATCAATAGGGCGCTTCCTCCCCCTCACCCCGCCCCTCGTTCTTAGTAATTATATCCGCTAGGCGCAATACAGTATTGATCATTATCAAGTTGAGGAGATACTTTAATTGACATATTTAAACCAATATTGCCAGTTAACTGCGCTCCATTCAAACTTGCAGCATTTAACCAGAAGACTTCACTATTTGCCTCCCATCAGTGGTATCTGAAAACTCTTCAGGGTTGCAGTGTCTAAATGAGCCAAAGGTTAACGTTTTTTGTTGGGCGGCAACTTCGCGCATGTCACGTCTGAGCAGACCTCTATGCCCCCCTGAACCAGTCGCTGATGTGAACCAGAGGGTTTCAGAGCCCGGCATCGCTGGTGTGAAGATCTACACTTCAACAGTGTGTTAGCAGGTGTCTTCAGAGTCCCAGATGTATTAAGGAGCAGCCCTGGCAGCGTGTCGACCCAGTCCGAGGCTTCCGCTGCCGAAGTGAAAAATAGAGTCTTACAATACCCTAAGTTTGGCGGGGAACATGAGGCTATGGCGTAGGTTATGTTCCTGAATTCTTGCTTTAACTGCTAGGAAGGCTCGTCGTCGCTCTTGAACATTCGGTGTGTAGTCCGGGAACACGAGATAGGATGGCCTTCAAAGTTTGGAGCGCCTTTCACTCGTACATGTTCTAAGATTGCGTCCCTGTCCCTGTAATTAAACATTCGCGCAATGAGGGCTCTCGGCGGCTCCCTGGGGTGAGGGGGGCGCGCGAGGGCCGTATGGGCACGTTCCACTGTAAAGAATTTAGATAGTAGTTGCGGGTGCATGATTTTTCCGATCCATTCCTCAAGGAACAGCTCCGCGGACTGCCCCTCCGCTTTTTCAGGGAACCCACAAAGCGGAGTTGTTTCACCGAGACCGACCCTCCGTGTCCTCCACTCGGTCTTCCAAATGAATGGTCAGTTTTTGTAGGGAGGATACCGTTTAACTGAGAGTCTTAACATTCGACTGTAACTCTGTCACGGCCTTCCCAGCATTGGTCACTCGATCCGTAACACCGCCTAGATCCGCCCTCAAGAGAGTCACATCCGCAGCTACAGCGTCTATTTTCTGGACTAGCTCTGTGCGTGTGGTCTGAATGGCCAACATGAGGTCCGAAAGTGTAGGTTCTTTGGAGGGGGGGGGGGCGTCATTTTGTGAATGCAAAGTTGGGTCCACCTGTTGCTCTGTGGTCTGTCCGGTCGGAGCAAGTAATTGAGTGTAATGATCAATTTTATTTGACTGGGCAGGTTTGATGATTTTGTCCTTACCCATGCTGGCTGCAGAGTTCGCCCGGGGAGAAGCCTTCCCCAGAGTAGGTGTAATATGTTATGTCTTTAGAAGGAAGGCGCCACTGTTCGTGGATCCCTGTTGTATTTGGGGAACAGGGAAAACAGCAAGGCACCTTTCCAGTAACTTCTTGCGAATGATCAAACACATATATAAAGGTTCAAGGCTAGTAACCAGCAAGCAGTCATTGGGCTACCCGAAGTATTTTATCCCCCAATATTTGCAGGTTATATGAAATCTGACCTGTCCCCTCAGAGCCGGTATTTGGGCCTCACCATTTGTCACTTCACTCCTGCGTCAGGTCTGCAGGGATATGCAGTAGGGGTGGAAGGGGGGGGAGGGATCCTCAACCCCCCTAATCAATCGCAAGTCTTGTTAATTATGAAAGACCCATGCCATCCACAGGGTAAGCCTTGCTGCCTCCCAGCTCACCTCCAATCTCTCGGACCGTTCGCTCGCACTCTTCTGTTGGCCTGCAAGCATCTCCTCCATCCACAGGCCTGCAGTATCAGGCCTGTGATGCCACAGTACGGGTGGCTGCAACGAACTCCCTTCATCCGCAGACACAGCGGGGTGCACCAGAAGGCTTCTGTCTCGGCGGGGGGGAGATTTGCGGCACCGACTCCTGCCAATGAGGCTGCACGCCACACCTCCTCCGCTGCCTCAGCGGTGCTAATTATCGGGCCTGCTGCAGTCAACCCTCCATGTTGCAGAGCGGGCGCTCCCCACACTCCCCATCAGGGCAATCTACGCGGAGAGCACATTTGGCGCCTCACCCTCCGCAGGGGGAACCGCCGCACGATTCCCGGTGGGGCAGGCCGCTCACCGCAGCCTCCCGTCTTGCGGTTCCGGAGCAGCAGCGAGCGACAGGCCTCGCACCCTTGGATCACAGTTGGCCTTTGTCGCTTCACCGGCAGCCCTGAGAGGCGGGTTCCGCATCACCTAGTCCTCACCACCCGGGCTCCAGAGCAGTCCAGTTTCCGCTGGGGTCGTTACCTCCCTGGCAGGAGCCCCTTGGGGAGGGCGGGTAGTTGGGGCCCAGACAAGACAGGTAGGCCCAGCATTCACAGTCTCTGCCGTTTGCTACCTCTCACTTGTTCCGCCGTCATTCTCGTCTTCAAGGATTCGCCGCACTTGCGCCACGATGCAGCACAGGGGTGTGAACTAATCATAAGTGTCGTTCAGAGCAGGATGTGTTCGGATATATGGAGGCTCGGTCAGAGCTTGATCAAATGGCGTCCGCCATTTTATTTATTTATTTATTTAGTGTTTTATAGAGCGTGAACGCGAGCCGTTAGGGTATCAGAGCGCTTTATAGGGATAACCTGTTGTATACAAGTATGAAATAGTCAAAGAAAGAAAAAACATAAGTAGAAGTAGGTGAAACATTTGGGAATAACAGGGTATATACACTGTTCAGATCATAATGCAGAGAAATCCAGCAAATACATTTGTGAGAGTACAAGGTCAGTACAAGATGGATAGCAGCCAGTGAGTCCAAACTCTAGCGGCAACAAAAATGAGCAAAGCCACTGAGCGGTGTGTGCAATGCACGATTTATGGGAGAAACTTGTCCATTAGGAAGGTTTTGGCTTCCTTTTTAAATATTGACAGAGAGGGAATTTTTCTGATGACAGATGGCAGCGAGTTCCAGATTCTTGGTGCGGCCCCAGAGAAAGCACAATTGTAAGTTTTTTCCTTTCGGAAGCGGGGTGACTTGAGCACAAAGTCTCTGGCGGACCTGGAGTTTCTGGCTCCTCCAGAAACCATGATTTCCTGGGCGAGATATGCTGGGGGTTTCGTGTGTACTGCTTTGTGGGTGATATATGCCAGTTTGAGTTGGATTCTGGCTTCAAGAGGAAGCCAGCTCAGCGCCTTCAGATGCGGTGAAATGTGGTTGAATTTTTTTGAGCCTGTTAAGAGTCTGGCGGCGTCGTTGAGGCAAGCTTTTAGGGGGGCCGTGGAGATCTTGGGCAGGCCTGAAAGGGTTGAGCATCCATATTCGATTCTCGAGATAACTAATGCCTGGACTGCCATTTTTAGGTCCGAGGCATCAAGGAAAGGTTTTAGTTTCCTCAGGTAGTTCAGGTGAAACCTGGCAGTTTTAGCCATCGAGTTGATGTGGTCTCGCATATTCAGGTTGCTGTCCAGGGTTATGCCGAGAGATTTGGCAGATTCCACTATGGTCGGTGTGCAGTTTAGTGCTGTGATCGACTTGGTCCATTCCTGGATGTCAGTGTTACTTTTAGGGGGGGAGATTAGAAGGAACTCAGTTTTTTGTGCATTTAGTTTGAGCTGGTTGCAGGCGAGCCATTGAACAGTCAGCTTTAGGGCCTCATTCAAAGAGTAGATCTCCTCTAGAGATGAGATTTTGATGTAGATCTGGGTATCATCGGCATACATGTGGAAGGAGATGTTGGCGGTACATAGTAATTCAGCTAACGGTTCAAGGTAGAGATTGAAGAGGGTTGGGAAAGTGTTGATCCTTGGGGGACTCCGATCGTTATCGGGGAAGGAACAGATAGATTACTGTGGACTAAGAATCTCTGGGTGCGGTTCCGGAGGAAGGATCTAAACCATTCGAGAACGGTTCCCCTTACTCCCATCCTGAATTCGAAGCATTCAAGTATTTCTCGTGGTTGACTGTGTCGAATGCCGAGGATAAATCCAGTAGAATTAGGAGACATGTTTTGCCTTGGTCAAGGGCTTGGAGAGCATCATCCACAATATGAAGAATAGTAGTTTCCGTGCTGTGCCCAGGCCTGAACCCGGATTGGAATTCATCTAGCACATTAAAGTTGGTGATATGTTGGCTCAGTTGAAGTTGCACACATTTCTCCAGAGCTTTCGCTAGAAGTGGGATATTGGATATTGGTCTGAAATTGTCTGGAGTAGCAGGATTCAAAGTGGTTTTTTTTAAGATGGGGAGGACTTGACCGGCTTTTAGAGAGTCCGGTATGGACCCTTGTAGTAGGGAAGCGTGGATTATTGTACTCCAAATGGGAATGATAAATTGGGAGGTCGAGGCCACGCAGCTGGAGGGGAGTGGGTCATTGAAGTGGTTATTCGGATTTAAGGATGATAGAATTTTCGAGATGGAATGGTCATCATATAACTTGAAGTTGGACCAGTGCGCTTGGTTCTTGGGTGTTGTCTGGGGGGGAAGAGAGGAGAGATGGGACCCGGCAGGAAGAGGTCGGATGTTGATGGCGGAATTAAGTTCTTTTCCTAGGGAGGTAATTTTGGCTGTAAAGAAGGAGGAGAACTCCTCACAGGTTATTAGGGATTTTGAGGTTTCTTTGGAAGTTTTAGCCAGTTTGTTAGATTGGTGTTTGACCATTTCAAAGAGCTTACGAGGTCTGTTCTTAGCGTTTTCCAGTTCCGATCTAAAGAACTCTTTTTTGATTTGAGGATGTTCCTGTTGTAAGCATTTCTGGTCTGTCGGAGAAGTTTTAGTTGGGAGGCTGAGGGGTGCTGTCTCCAGGTTCTGTTAGCCGGGGGGTTCTCCTTTCATTGTTGAGGGATCCGTTGAACCAGGGGTTTTTGTCTTTAACTCTGGATCTTTTTTAGCTTTAGCGGGCGAGATCATCAATTATGTCAGACATAGTTGAGTTGTAGTGTTATGTAAGGTCGTTGACCTTTGAGAGATTGGGGGGGGGAGGTAATTCTTGCAGCCTGCAGCCAGCTTCTCGAGATCTAGGCTCTTTGTGTCCCTGAGCCAGAGTTTCGGTTTCACAGGTTGCGCTAGCCTGGTCTTGTTTGCCTTCCAGGCCACGCCCCCTAGTTTGCGTAGAGTTGTATGCCAGTGATGGACCGTCAGTTCCAACGGTCCCTCCCGGTGGAGACTGCACGGGGCCATATATTAGTGTGGGCGGAGTTCCTGTAGCAGCGCTATGCCCATCTCTGCAAAGCCACAAAAAACTCAGTTGCATTACGCTGAGTTCCGCAAGCTGGCAGAGTTGCTTGTCCCACCTGTTCGTGTGACGTTTCTGCCGTATGGCAACGCGGATTGCGTGTTTGGGCGGAAATAAAGTGCAAACTGCACCACGCGGTCGCGCATGGGCACGATCATCTTGTTTCTTACTCTGTCTATGGTGCTGGGGCCTACTTTTTGATCCTTCTTTAATCTTTTGAATCCTTGATTTCTAAAACTTTTTAATGATCTTTTTTATTATCTTACCCTCTGTCTTCCTAAGTGTGTATTTTGCGTTTTTTTCTACTTTTTTGTGTGTTTTGGTGAGTTTTATAGCTTCGGACCTTGTTTTTGGAGGTGGCAGCGCTCGTTTTTTCTGTCCAGTGCCAACTTCCCTCCACCATGGCAGCAGGCGGCAGGCCTGGGCCAGGCTCCGGGAGCACCAGCAGCGCTGAGCGAGGGTACGCCGGGCAGTGTATTGCTGCTCTGGGGTCTGGCGCACCCACAATCAGCTGACGCACCGGTGGTCCGACTTCTTCGACTGAGGGCAGGACCTTCTGGACCTGCTAGGGGTTTAGGTTGCGGGGTTTGGTGAGTAGCTAATTATTAATATTATTATTACTTGCGTGGTCTAGGTTATTGCTAATATTTTTTACCAAATAGCAAGCATGCTGCTCACATGCAGGTAAGTTACGTTTACAAATCTTATATTATGTGATCATTATTCTAGACAGGTACTTGGCGCTACCTAACCATACTTGTTTGCGACTTGGTGCTCGCTTGAACTGATTATGTAAAAACTTAAGTAATGCAGACAAAAGAGAGACTCCTTTCCTTTGTCCTGTCACTAAAATAGTGGTAGTTAGTATTAGTAATTTAGCGGGGCGCGTCCTCTCATTTCAGTTCTTAGAACCTTTTTTGTAGCTCATACAGTGACAGGCAACCAACCAATTTGGTGTATGCATGCGTCCATCTATGCATTTGAAGACAAAATGCAGACTCTGGGCCAGATGTACGACCATTGGATTTAGCGCCTCGCAATTTGTCGCAAATTGCGAGGCGCTAAATCCAATGTACAACAGTGTCAGAGACACTGTTAGCGATTCCCAATGGGGTCGCAAAATGCGAGGCTCATCAATATTCATGAGCCACTCGCAATTTGCGACCCCATTGAGAATGGCCAGCCTCACAGGGATGGTGGCCTGCTGGGGTCAGCAGACCACCATGTCTGTGACTGCTTTTCAATAAAGCAGTTTTTTTTAAATGCAGCCCGTTTTCCTTAAAGGAAAACGGGATGCATTTAAAAAAGAAAAAATGAAACGTTTTTGTTTCATTTTTTAAGGGCAGGTAGTGGTCCCTGGGACCACTGCCTGCCCTTAAAAACTATTTCCCCCTGCATTCACAAAGGGGAAGGGGTCCCCTGGGGACCCCTTCCCGTTTGCGAGTGCTTTACCACCCTTCTGAGAAAAGTGGTAAACTGCGACTGTTTTGCGACCGCTATTGCGGTCGCAAAAGAGTCATACATACCTGGAGGACTCGCTATTAGGAAGGGACGCCCTCGGAACGCCCCTTCCTAATAGCGACTCGCTAGTCCTATTTTGCGAGTCGCAAATAATTTGCGACTCACAAAATGGGAATAGTACATGGCCAACTCGTTTTTTGCGGTCGCAAAGGGGTCTGAAACCCCTCTGCGACCGCAAAAAACAGTCGTACATCTGGCCCTTAGTGAATTGGCCCGTCAAAGGGGGTTGAGAATGATTGCGAATGAGATTGGAACTTAAAAGCAAACATAATTTGTTGCAATTTATTAGTAATTCCAATGTCTTTGGAATAGGCGGGCTAGGTAGGTTTGGGAAATGTGGAATAAATAGTTAGGACGGTCCGCAATACTAGTCAATCTGATTTAGGCAAGTTCAATGTTATTGAAATTGCCGTTTCCTGCCAAAAATTCTTTTTGAAGAGATTTATTTACCACCAATCATTTTTTGTCTCTTTAATTATGTCTTACATCAACATCCAGGGGCAAGAGGTCGTGCAAGGCGGGAGCTGCCTCCCAGAGTGAAGAACGCTCCTCGGCCGAAAGGCTCTGATGACCCCAGTAAGTCCTGTTGTCAATATTAATGTATATTTACCTAATTCTTACCGCTCCTTATTTTGAACTATTTATTTCTACCCATTTCCTAACTTTATTTTTTCCCCAAATCCTCTTCGATCTATCCGTTTCTAAATTCTTATTAACACTGCATTATCCCATTTACTTATTTTCTATATTTCTAGTGTCTGTATTTTACCTCAAACTGTCTCTGTCTGTACTAGTCTGTCTGTAGCTTCCTTTCTTCTGGTTTTTCAGTCAGCTTTCAAACCTCTCCCCTTATATATTTTGTGGACTGCCTACCGGTGGTACTGTAAGACTCAGAGAACCCATTGGTCATGGTCATGTACTACTACTAGTACTACTACTCTGCCGTGCAGATTGCATGCCCAAGTAAGGTATTCTACGCATGTTTGTTGAGATGAGAACACTTTCTTTTACTTTCTCATGTCATTGCTCAATCAGTAAAATGAGGGAGTGGCCATGGTCATGTTTGACACCCCAAAGTTGTGTCTACTTCTTCTTATCTAGGCCTACTATTATTACCAGCAGTTGATGGTGAACTGATTACTGTGCACCATGGCTGGAATGAAGTATGAGGAGGAGGACGGTCTTATTGCATTTGCCACCCAAAACCTTATGTCCAGTTGTCCCCTCTTATTTCTTTTCAAAAACTCAGATTCATCAATAGCTCTAGCCACTCCAGTCCTTTACAGGTTGTCCTCTTGAGAGGTTTTTTCAAAAATTGCCACAAACAAAATACCCAACGTGAAAATTTTGATAGAAGATACTGTATGTATCCGAATTGTAGTGATGTGTGTGATGTATTTTAAATTGTGCTATAAAAAAAATAAATAGGGGGAGGCATAGCTGGCATCCAAAAAATGTGTAATATTTTTTCTAGCTGCACCGACCACCAATGCTGGGGCCAGCGGTGATGACGGCGCCAGCCAGGTAGCAGATGCGCAAGCTATAGGGGGTGAGCCAGCGGCAGTGGCGGGTGGTGGTAAGTCATATTGCTTGCTTATTGACAATTTTATACTCGCTGCAAGGGTGTATTCTGTACTGTTGAGACTTGTGAACAGTTGAACACACACCTCTTTACTTAGCATATACACCAGGAGTTGAGTAACTAGTGGCCTCTTCTATCTTCAACACAGCAGAGAAAGTTTGATGAAGAGTCAGACCTTGATGGGTTGATGGAAAAGTGCAAGAAGGATGGAAGGAGGAAGGACGGGTGAAATGTAATATGACTGGAAGAAAAGGATACTTTGGTGAACGGATGCATATACCTTCAGTGGAAGATAGGATGCATGCATGGGTGGGTGAAGGATGGATGAAAGGTGAAAGGATGCCTGCCTGCCTGCCTGGGTGGTTTGATGGGTCAAAGGATGCATTAGTGGTTAAATGACAAATGTATGTTGGTGAAAGGTTTGAGAATGAGAGCAATGTTTGGATGGATGGATAGTATTCATAGGTGAAGAATGGATGGAGAGAATGTAAAACTTAAATGGTGACTGAGTAGCAAAGCCAAGGGTGAAGAATAAAAAAACTAGAAGAACAATGCAACGATGAATAGAAAGAATCCCTGGGAAGAAGAGTAAACAAGGAATGTTTTTTCTATCAAGGTTTTTGATTCAAAGGGTTGAGGTGGTATTTCAGACTGCTCCCTTGACTCACAGTAGTTTTCAAGCGCAACATATTTTATGTATTCTTCCTAGTAGCCACCCAATTAATGTATAGGCCCCTTTACAAATGTCATGACAATGAAAAAAAAAAATAGTTGTGTTTCCCTCCACTCCCAGTGCCCACTTGTTCACTTCCTGGTACATAAGTAACTCCAGTCCTTTCCTAACTTCCTTGTTCTTCTGTCCCAGCCTTCCATAAAATTTGAAAAAAACATTCTTTGCATGCGCCACTTTCCTCTGGCCAAGTGATATATTTTATTATTGCTTCCATAACGTATTATGTCAGTTCAAATTTTTCCCTTTCAACAATTACCGAACAAAGTGACTCACTATTAGCAAAAACTTAGGCACTTGATGATCAGTGAAACGTCTGCCTATGCGGCCTATTCACTCTAACTTACCTGCAGTCGACTAAGTTAATAAATATTTTCCTTACTGCCAAGCAAATCTATTTTGTTGGGAACAAGTAATGTCAAATGTGGTGACAGAGGGTAAGGCCAGGGAGTAAAGTGGGACTAAAGAGTAGGTGACTTTGCATTTTGTGGATGGGATAGTCTGTGATGGAACGTGCCAAACACAATATCATGTTCCTTAATCCTGTCCCTGTACTGTATTGCATTGCTTTTCCCATGGGCAGACAAGAGAATGTCTGTCTGCATAATTGTCTTCTTTATAATTAGTTAGTAGTAGACGTATATCATTCAAAGTAACTATTTATCTGCCTTGTTGTAGTAAGGGTGAAATTGAGGCCTTTAACAGAGCATGGCCATTATAGAAAAAGAGATAAATGTCTAGTAGAGCTGCTCCACCTGCAAACAGTAGCAAAGTAACGTAACACGAGTATGTCTGTCTAGGGCGCAAGCTGAACTGGCATGCCTACAAGAATACTTGTATACTTCATAGTTCTTAATGCCTAAAACTCTTATCACATCAAAATCGAGTGGCCCAAGGATACCAGCAAATGTTATGTACTGCTAGTGCTACTGTGCAACTATATAATTTTATGGGTTTTGCTAAGAGTATTGGTTACAATTTGTCTTTTTTCTTTCTTAATATAGCTACTACTTCCAATCCATCACAACCCAACAGGGAGGCAGCAGCCAGGACCCGGCAAAGGAAGCTTGATGCCATCAGGGCTGAATATCAGCGGCTGGTGGCCGAGGAGGAGGAGGCGGCAGCTGCTGCAATTGCAAATGCCCCGGGCCCCAGCCAGACCCCAGTGCCTCCGGTAGTCCGTCACCGTGGTCACAAGGCAGCTGCCCGTCGCCATTCCACCACTGCTACTCCCCCCTATTTTAGAGCCTTTCAGCGCTGCATGCTCCAGAGGCTGCTGCACATGGAAGCCAGGATGGAGGAGGGTTTGGACAATTTGGAGAGGAAGCTCCTAGCCCGCCGCTAGGCCTCTTTTGCCCCTTTTTAAATCTTTTTTTGGTAGGTGGGACTTGTTAGGGAGAGGGTGGGAATTGGCGCATTTTTGCGGTTTTCTTATTTCTTCTTTATGGACAATTATGTTTTTTGGACTTTTGCTTTGGACTGAGCTTACTTTGGACATTGGTTGGGGTTATGGGGAGGGGTGGGCCAGTTGTTGTGGGTTTACTAGTTTATATTTGTTAGGGAAATAAAAAATGTATAGTTGTACATATGATTTAAATCTGTTTTGGGTGGTTACTGTTTTACTTCGCAATGCTGCCTTTACCGCAGGACCACAGACAGTTTTTAAATCTGCTGATAGTGTAACAACAACAAAATAGTTATGCAGTACCCTCACTTGTCCTACTACTCTTTTCTCCTAGTCTCTGCAGTCTGCAACTATATTAACCCCTAAGGACTCGGAGGGGGTGGGTGTGTGAATTTCCATTGTATATAGATTATTGCAGTTCAACAATGAATCCCCCACAGTTCTTCTCTTACCTGATTAGATGAAGCGATGGCTGCATTGTTTCCGAAGGTGCCAGGTGGTGGTAGTAGACAGTAGTATCACGCTAGCGCACTAGTTGAATAGTGAAAGCACCAAATCCAGAAGCGAGGTCCCACTCCCTCCTAGCCTAACTGAAACTGTAGGATAAGGAATATTCGCAGGGAACTAATTATACTGAAATAAAAACTGAGTTAATGCTGTTATTATATGCAACCTTTACAAAAAAAATTAAACAGTCACCAGAGACTAGCCTACTAGTACACAAGAAAAAGAGAGACAATAGAGAAAATATGATAAGGAATGGAAAATTAAAATAATCAGAATGGTGAGCTAGTAAAAGTTACAAAATGAAGTTGACTCGAGCTACGAAATGGACAAGCGTAATCTTTGACGCAATACAGTGCCTGAAGGATAATGCTGGCAATTATGTTCCTCTGAAAAAAAAATTAAATATCAAATACTGTGCATGGGTGGCTAATCTAAATATAATATTGCCAGTGTGGGCTATACTTAGAGCTGAAGAAGATCCTCGCCCTGCACTGAGTTGGTGATGCTTTCACCACATCCGCCCCACCAAGAGTGTGTGATCAATTAATGATGTAAATTTAATTTTGTCACACCTCAATAAATCACACAGAAGAAGGTTAGGGGTTCGATGAATGGATGGGAGGGGGATTTGAGGGATAGGTATGACAAAGACCAACACTACACAAGGACAACATTCATCTTGGCAGCCAACCATCATAAATCTGTTATGGAAAGAAAAGGAAATGGAGGAATGATGATGAGTAGTACAGGTAAACCAAATCAAATTGTCCGTCTGCCCCCAGAGAGACCCAAATTACATTATGTTCTGTTGTACTGAGCTTTGAAAGATAGCAAATAAAATTAAAATATCTGTAGGAGTCAAGTGAACAAACATAAACACCACAGTCAGTTCTAATGATTAAAGAGAAAAAATGATACTGTATTGCCAAATTGGGAGTTGCAACTGCATTCCTCTTGGACTGTCTGTCAATCTTGGGTGCCTGGCAGATGCGGTTCGGTAAGGTAAGTGTGAGTATGTTCTATTGTTTTTCCAGTATGGCGCAGGGTAAGAGAGCCTGTAGATTAAAAAACAAAAATGATATTGAAGAATCAAGCAGAAAAAAGTTAAACTGCATAAGGAGTGCACTGAGAAGACTCAGATGCAGCATGGCTAAATGTCTGTTTCCAGTTGCCTTCAACAACAGGCCCCCCCACCCAACCACCACTTAGCTTCAAATTTGAGCCAGACAGCACTGAGCACACACACACACCCAGCAACGTATCATTTTCCCAATCAAGTAAAAATCAATGCACCGCTGTCACTCACCACCACAACACAGATTTGTGTAGGTCTGTTGTTTACCTTTAGGTGACTTCAAAGTCATCACCAAATTGGTTGGTTTCAATGAATTTGAAAACTTCCATCTTCTTCTGGTGGCAGTTCTCGAAGTAGTCACATCGACGCCCGGAGTCATTCCATCATCTCTGATCCTCCGGAGTCTGACTTCGAGTATGGTGTCTAACTCCGTACCAACTGTGTCCCGAGTCTCGACTCAAATGCAGTAGATTGGCCTATAGTGCAATTTTGTTGTTGCACAACAAGAAGGGAAAGATTGAGTCATTTTTTGTATAGACTAGATTTGTGTTTGCATTATCTAAGGGACTGGTCGGGTCTGATTCTTTGAGGATCATAAAGCAGAGAACAATCAAACAAAGCAGTGTGGACTGTGGAGTGGACCCGGTGAAGGAATCTCGCTATCTCTCTAGGGGAAGGAAAAAAATTACCTTCAGGGGAAAATTGATCAGTCGTCGGTAGGCCACCAACATTGTAAATCCTCACAGTCACATTTTAAGCGTAATAGTTACAGATAAACAAACACCCAGTGTCACATTGCCTGCCACCACATGAATCATCTCTTCTCAACACATATCACAAGTTCATAGCAAACAACAATCCCATTTGCCTGCTCTTCCGGTGTGCTCTCAGTGATCGGTACATTGCAAAATGCAGATCCATTTGTTCACAAAGCAGAGAATGGCCAGGGTAAATAGAATTATAATGTCACATGTGGGGCAGTCCCTCTAAGGTAGGAAAGGTTAGATAGTCACGGCCCAGGGTTGGAGACAGGCACACATTTGTTTGTATTCTCCATCCAATGCCCTTGAGGGAAATGGGTGTGTGGGGGCGGGGGGGGTGAGGAGTCTCGACTTCTTCACTGCACACAGTTGCAACTCCAATCCGGCAATAAAATGTGTCTAAGAGTAAGACGGTGGGGATGAATTAGTCAACAAGACACAAACAAATAATAAAGTAAATAATAATGTTCCCTAGTAGCTATATCTTTTTTTTGGGGCGTCAAAGTAAGAAAGAAAGCAGATCAGCGATAGACTAGAGACTGAAAGAGAAAGTTTTATGGTTGTTGTTGGCCCAAGCCTAGTAGTCAGGAAAGTAGAGCTCGTCCTCAAACTCTGGTGGTTCGCCCAAAAGTAGGTAATCTAACACACTACTTCCATGACCTGAGTCTCCCTCATCTTCCTCCTGTGGTACTTCAGGTATGGAGTAATCCGGTGGTATTAAAGTACTGATTCATTTTGATCATGGTTAATCTCTCTACATTTTGGGGCAAGAGACTGGTCCTTCTCACTGTGACAATGGCACCAGCAGCTCTGAAAACACGCTCAGCGGAGATACTGGCTACCGGGCAAGCCATATAGATTATTGCCAGACTACTGAGCACTGGCCAATGGCATTTCTTCCCATACCAATACACCAATGGGTTTTGATCAAGGTAGACCTCTGTTGCGTCATCCAGATAGGCTTGGACCATTCGCTCAATGTTCATTGCTGGTGCTCCACCTTGCTCGACCTCTTTTGCTTTCGCCTCTGCACTGGACTTGAGCCCTGCCAGTACAAACCACTCAGTTGCAGATTTGGGGGCTGATGCTCCTGGTCTTGTTGTTGATGGTGTTCTTGTTGTTGGTTTTGGCTGCTGTGAGCCATTAGCACTGCCCTCAGGCTCGGAACTTGAAGGCTGCCTCGTAGGACTTGTGGCTTGGAAGAGTGGGCCTCTAATTCCATGCCATTCTTTTTCTAGCTCACTTCCTTGCTCAGCTATCCATGTTTTGTATTTTCTAACATCTCCGTCTGAAAACGGAATGAAAGTGGACTGTAATGGTTTGTTTTGTGGATCAAGAATTGTGACATAGATGTAATGTTTGGAGGACACAATGTCTCTTTGCACCCTTGTATTAGCAGACAAGCGAAGGATTAAGCTCTCCACTAAGTCATACGCATCTTTTTTTTCCTCCACACCTGTGGACATTGCAGACACCTCCTTTAGCTGTTCCTGTAGCATGTGCAACAACAGGGTTGCTTGGCCCATGGTACTGTCCTCTTTGCTGACTTCCCGTGTGAACACCTCAAAAGGAAGCAGCATCTCTGTCAGGCATTTGACTAGGCCCCATTGGTCCATCTCAATGATCATGCCTTTCACAGTTGCATCCCCTCTTTGCATGACTTATTCATTGATGGATCTGTACTGCTCAAACAGGCGTTCAAGCATGTAAGAAGTGGAGTTACAACGTGTTGGCACCTCCGGTATGAGTGCTTTAACTGGCATTCTATTATCATGCTGAATGATCCTCAGCTGTTTCCGGGCTTTAAATGAATGGCTGAAATGTGCAGATTCATCTGCAGGTGGACAGTAAGTTGCTTACTTGGTCTTCTTTTTTGAGAAAGTCCTGTACAATGATGTTGATGCAGTACGCCAAACACAGGACCCTGAAATAACCACCATCAGCCGTGGCCTTAACTATATCACTGCCATTGTCCGTGGCAACAAATCCAGTCTTAAGCCCTCTTGGTCGCAGCCATTCAAAGACCTGGTTGTTAAAGTCTTCCAGAATGTTTGCAGCTGTATGGTATTTCGCCATGGCAAACATGGCTACTGTTGCATGCTTCCGAGCAGCATTAAAAATCTCAGCAGTGTCCACACCTGCAGATATTTTTTTCTCTTGCCCCCACAAAAGAGATCCAGTGTGCAGTGATGCACATGTAATCAGTGGCTTGGCAACTAGTCCACATGCCTGTTGTCAGGTGGATACTGTGAACAGCACTCTGCTGCAAAGCTTGTCCAAGCAATTCCAGCACATCATTATGTAGCGCTGGAACAGCAACTCTGGCAAAATAGGACCGGCTGGGAACCTTCCATTTCGAGCAGATGGCTGCCACAAATTCTAGAAAACCCACCCCTTCCACAAAAGAAAAAGGGAGGATGTCCAGCACTAACATTTTAGCCAGCTTTGCATTGTACAAACGTGCCGTTGGGCGGTTGTGTTCATACTGCTCCCCCCCCCACCCGGCATAAACATGGCTGGAATAGTAGCCTGAATTTTTTTCTTTCCTGATGCCACTAATGTGGGTGACTTCTTGAGAAGAGGCAGTGGTAGGCAGAATGTGCTTTTCAGCAGGGCAGTCCTCTGTTGCCTTGGTGTCGCGACCAGAGTCTTGTGCCATTGCGATGTACTGATGTGGGCGATACTAATGCACTGCTGGGGAGAGGAATGCTTTGCGTACAAAGGTGTCTTTCTGTTCTTCACCTTCCAACATGATCGGATCGGGTTCGGATTCTCTGCTCAGCCGGCTTTCACCCCTCTTCAACAACATTTGCAGTTTTTTGGCTGCTAAGGTGCGTCTCTCAACGGATCGTGTGGTGCTTTCTCAAATGGGTTGTCTGGCATCCGGTACCATAGTTTGCACCAAGCTTACCATGACTAACACTTGCTCCGCAAAGGGAGCATATGGCAATGTTCACCTCCTTCTGGCTGACCGAAAAGAAGTCCCAGACTGGGGAGCTCAACTTTCTGACGCTGGTGCCACTGCCAATGTCGGACGAACTGGTGGTAGGTGGGCGTTTTGACGTTTGACTCTCTGCAGTACCTACTTCTACTGAGGTGGTTGTGGATGTAGATCGCTGCTGGGACTTTGCAAATATGGCAGCTGGTGGTGGTTGGATCTGTGGTGCCACTGCCACATCCCCGCCACCCCCGGGAAGTTGGGATGGGGTAATGTCGTTTTCCACTATGGCTGGGCTAACATCCATGATGACTGGATCATTATCATCCTCCTCTTCTACATCTGCCTCCATAACACTAAGGCTTTAAGGAACCTTCCTTTTCCCTAGCCTCGTCTCTTGGCGGGTCTCACTCTGAGGCGGGATCCAAGTGGTGTCTAGATCATCAGAAGGGGGGCGTGAAGAAGATGATGATGCACCACTAACCTTCCTTTTTCTAGCTGGAGATCTGGAAGACAATGGATCTTTGGAAAGAGCATATTGCTCCACTTCCTCAGCATGAAGCTCACTCTCTTGAACTGCTCCTATATCGGGATGAACTACTATTGGTGGTTGTGGCTGTTGTCCACTTCTCGGAGTTTCCTACAATGATTGGGTACTACTTTGCGATAAGTCAATTTCAACATCACTGCTCGTCCGCTTTGACGTGGTTAGACTGGCTGCCTTTGTGACAGACATGGGCTTGGGCCTAGATTGGAGTGGGTCCACAGATTTGGAGGTGCTGCTCCCAGCTTGCTCCCCAGAGGCCGGTGCGGCAGGAACAGTTTCTTTTCCCCGAAAAAGATCTGGGACGACAATGACATACCAGTGGTGGTAAGCTCCTTCTTCTCACTGGCCAATTTCTTGGTAACACCTTTCTTTGGGGCGTTCTTGAAGCGGTCAGTTAGCAGTGGCACTTCGTTTCACAAGTTGAAGAGATGTCTGTGATGTGTGGGTCACTTACGCACCACCCCATGCACAGGCCTTCTTTCTGGCAGTACTATGGGTGATGTTGTCTCTTGTGCACCTAAAAGAAATGAAGCAAGAAGGACATTAGTGAAATGTGGCATTGTTGCTGTTCAATTAGTAGTACAAACACACACAATATCATTTAGTTTGGTCACTCCCTATTATAAATAATTAACAATACAGTGTATCTACTATCTATTTATAAAACAGAAAACCACACCAACATAAACTTTTATGGTGACTGACTGTACACTCAGGAAGGATAAGAGAGAGCAAAAACAACAACAACAAACAGATGAACCTGTTTGCTTTATGTGAGTCACGTGATGTCACTCACATGTGATGTGGCACTCAGGGAGGGGCAGCTGACAAATGACAATGGAAGGAGAAACAGCCGCGGCCCATGCAGGTAAGAGCAGTGGGGCTGGGGGGGGAGGGGATTTCGACAGAAGATGTAATTATATATTTAGTTTCCCCTTGTCATAGTCTGTCGAAATCCCCCCTCCACCCGGCCCACGCTCTTACATGTATGGGCCGCAGCTGAGGAACAATCCCTAGACCATTAATGCTATTGTGCACCTATAGCAGACATGGGGTTGATTGATGCCAGATGTAGTGGAAAATGGTATGAACAAAAAGCATTTATATTAAAATTTAAATAAAATGTGAAAAAAATAAAAAATATAATTTACCAATTAATAAAAAAAAAAGGGAAATATTTAAATTACAAAACTTAAACATAAGTGAAGTTATCCTCAAAGATATAATAATGTTATTAAACTATCTAATTCCTCAACCATCCATGCAGCCTATGGCAAAGGAGGGACACACTGCACACTGGCTGGACGCACAAAATGGCTGCCAGCCAGTGACACATTGTCATTCACAACGACAACAACACTGAGCAGGAAGGCATTGGGAACAAAGAGAAGACATGCAGGCCTACGGGAAAGCACACTGGCTGCCTACACAAAATGGCCAGCGACCACATGGTCACAAGAGAACACATGCAGGCCTATGGTGGAAAGCACACTAGCTGTCTAGTGGCAACAAAAAATGGCCACCAGTCACATGGTCACAACAACAAGAGGCAGGAGGGCGAGGCCTGGAAAACAAAGAACACATGCAGGTCCATGGACATTGACTGTATATAAAAATGGCCCCTAGCCACATGGCATATGGAACAAAGGCAAATGGTGGCCTATGGCAAACATACACACACACTCACCAGACAAAGGAGGCATGGCAAAACAGAGAAAACATTAATTCAGCAATGCCAAAAATTAAAAGGGCTAACAAAAATGTACAACACACATCCTCCAAAGACATTACCTACACTGTGTGCTCGAAAAAAACCTGAAATATCACAGCAAAAACACATTTTGTATTTTAATCCAAATCCATCCGTGGCCTAAAAACAGTTGTATCATGCACCGATGACTAGTACTGGGCCTACTGGCTAGAAGGCCCATTGGCAGACTAGGCCACATCGTAAACTAAACTAAAAGAATATTGCACATGTATTAGGAAACATGGAGAAAATGTGCTAAACAATGCAACATTTTTCCTGTACAAATAAGGAAAATTACATGCATAACAACAACAAACAACCAGCAAGGAGGCATGTCCACAAACAAAGAACAAATGCAAGGCTATGGCAAATGCACACTGACTGCCTACAAAAAATGGCCGCCAGCCACATGGTCACAACAAGAAACAGGAGGCCTAGAAACACAGAACTGATTTTGTCCTATGGCAAAAGCACACTGGCCGTCTATTCAAAATGTCCGCCAGCCACATGGTCACAACAACCAGCAAGAAGGCATGGCAACAACAAAGAAGACATGCAGGCCTATGGCAAAAGCATACACAAAATGGCCGCCAGCCACATGGTCACAACAACAACAACCAGCAAGAAGGCATGGCCGCAACGAAGAAGACATGTAGGCCTATGGCAAAAGAACACTGGTTGGATACACAAAATGGCCATCAGCCACATGGTCCCTACAAGAAGCAGGAGGCCTAGAAAACAAAGAACGCATGGTCACAACAACCAGCAAGAAGGCATGGCTGCAACAAAGAATACATGCAGGCCTATGGCAAAAGGCACACCGGCTGGATACACAAAATGGCCACCGACCACATGGTCACAAGAGAACACATGCAGGCCTATGAGGGCAAGCACACTGGCTGTCTAGTGGCAACAAAAAATGGCCACCAGTCACATGGTCACAACAACAAGAGGCAGGAGGGCGAGGCCTGGAAAACAAAGAACACATGCAGGCCTATGGCAAAAGAACAATGGCTGCCTACACAAAATGGCCGCCAGCCACATGGTCACAACAACAACAACCAGCAAGAAGGCATGGCCGCAACAAAGAAGACATGCAGGCCTATGGCAAAAGAACACTGGTTGGATACACAAAATGGCCATCAGCCACATGGTCCCTACAAGAAGCAGGAGGCCTAGAAAACAAAGAACGCATGGTCACAACAACCAGCAAGAAGGCATGGCTGCAACAAAGAAAACATGCAGGCCTATGGTAAAAGCACACCGGCTGGATACACAAAGTGGGCGCCAGCCACATGGTAAATAACAACAAGAGGCAGGAGGTCTGTAAAACAAAGACAATATGCAGGCCTATGGACAGTCCACTGACTATACAAAATAGCCCCTGGCCAGTGGCCATATGGCATGTGGAACAAAGGCAAATGGTGGCCTATAGCAAACACACACGCACACTGGCCAGACAAAGGAAGCATGGTAAAACAGGGAACACAGCATCAATTCAGCAATGCCAAAAACAAAAATTAACAGGGCTGAAAAAATGTTTACTTTACAACACACATCCTTCAAAGGCATTACCCCACCTAGTCCTATACAAAACAAAACGTGAAATACCACACAAAAAAAACACATTTTGTATTTCAATCCAAATCCATCCATGGCCTAAATGCTGTTTCAACAGACAGCACAGAAACAGTTTTTTCATGCCCCCATGACTATGACTGGGCCTACTGGCTGGAAGGCCAATTGGCAGACTAGGCCACATAGTGAATTAAATAAATATTGCAAATGTTTTTTTTAAAAATGGAGAAAATGTAGTAAACTGTGCAACATTTTACCTTTACACAATAAGAAAAATGAAATGCAAAGAAATCACTAGGCCCCTACTGAAACAACAGGCCTCCCACCAAAATACATTTTAAAAATCTCAAATACAAAGTCCTTAAATCCAGTGGGATATGCAGCAGACACAGAGTGATCCTTCGAGCTCCAAATCCAAGTGACCAGGAGAGGGACAGAGCACTGGGAGGAGCCTGGAACAGGAAGTTGGAGACTCTGGGGCACTTCTGTTCAGTTGGAAAATAAGTTTTAAAAAAAAGGACTCCTTGCACAAAAAAACCAACGCAAATGTCAATTTGAGTAGATTTTTACCTCGAAACCTAATTTAGGGAAGATTTTGATGCTTCTTGAGGAGATAATCTTCCCCAGATTGCAGCCGCTGTACATCCTCCGCGTTCGGGATCGCGTATGACAGAAAATATATGCCGGAAGTCGCTGGTGTGCCAGAATGACGTGTTGGCGCCCCAAAATCTCGTGGGAGCATGTGACCAGTTAGCAAATCTTGTGGCGCCCGCAAACGGCCCTGAAAATCGTGTGGGCGATTGCGAGCGCCCAGTAAGTCGCTTCCGAGCGCGTGAAAGGACATTTTAAGCACTAACCTAAAAAAACCTTTGCTCTGTAGCAGAGTGCGGAGTTTAACAGTAACTCCACGCCGAATTCCGCAAACTTCGCGAACGGAGCATATTTTTACGACCGGGCTTAGCCGTATCGAGTGCTCGTTGGTAGCCTCCCGGCTGGAGAACCACACGGTCCATGCGATAGGCTGGTTCATCCCTGATGAACCCATTGGTTAATAGTCGCCAATTGCACCGCTCTATATTAAGATTGGAGATCGGGCAGATGTTACCAACTTTGTGTCAATTTCACCTGAGCTATACGTGGGGGTCACCGTCCCATAACAGGGTCCTGATCTCACCCTCTATCGCCTTGAAATAGGTATCAGGCACTGGAAATGGAGTGTTCTGTAACACGTAAGAAAAGCGCGGTAGCGCCATAATTTTGAAGAGTTTTGCTTTCCCCAATAGAGATAGCAGGAGGGACTTTCAGTGACAAACATCGCTTTTGGGGAGAATCAGAGGCTTTTGTAGGTTTCTAGCCGCAAACACATCGAGGTCAGTGGTGATGAAGATGCCCAAATATCGGAACCCTTCTGTTACTATCCGCGCCTCACATTCCGGCGGGAGGCGCGGTGCAGGCCTGTGGAGGACAAACACCACTGATTTAGACCAGTTGATCATATATCTGGAGTATTTACCAAAGATAGAGAAGATATCCAGTAGCTTGGCAGTTGCGGAATTTGGAGCGACCACGTAAAGGAGGATATCGTCAGCATATAACAATATTCTGTCCTCCTAGTCTTCTGTCCACCGTAAACCGCAAATCAGCTGGTCTCCCCTAACCCAGGCTGCCAACAGTTCAAGAATTAAGGCAAATATAAGGGGAGACGGGGACAACTCTGCCGGGTTCCTTTCTGGAGGGGAAAGACTGGAAACACCCTGCCATTTACCACTATCTGTGCCAAAGGTTCAGCATAAAGCAGTTGCAACCAGGACAAAAAGCCAGGGCCAAAACCAATATGTTTAAGCACAGCAAAAAGATATGGCCTCTCCACTGTATCAAAGGCCATGCGTGCATCAAGTGACAAGATAGCTGCATCTTCGTGGACTCTGTGTACACGTCTCAAGACCACGTGCAGAAGTCGTAGGTTAAGAGTCGCACTGCAAACTGGCATAAACCCTGATTGGTCTGGGTGGACCAATTTTAAAATGAGTAGAATCAGGCGAAGTGCTAGAAGCTTGGTGAGAATCTTCGCATCAGCATTCAATAAAGAAATAGGTCCATATGAGGCACACTGCTCAGGTGGTCTGCCCTCTTTGTGTATTACTACCGCAGAGGCGAGCCTCTGTTCTTCGGGGGGTGCACCATTGAGCCGGCTTTCTTCAAACATTTTCAATAAGTAGGGCACTATAGTGGGCGCCGTGAGTTTATATAGTTCTTTAGGTAGGCTGATAGGCCCCAGTGCCAAGCCCAAATTAAGAGCTCGAATAGCCTGTTTTACTTCATCCTCTGTGAGGTCACTGTCTAGGAGTGTCACATCCTCAGGTGAAAGGGTCGGGAGCAGTTGATCCACCAAGAAGTTGAGGGACTCATGCTCTGTGGTCGTGCCCCAAAGGAATATAAGCGAGAGTAGTAGGTTGCGAATGTATCATGGATAGCCTGTGGATCGCACAGACGCTCCCCATCTTCCGAATCTGTTGCCGCCACTCACCGGCTCGCTCAATCGCACCTATCCAACCATATGAGCAATTTTCCTGCCCTCTCTCCTAGTTCATACAACCGGTGTTTCGTAGCTCTATATCTAGCCCTGGCCGCCTCCGTCACCATATCACTATATTCCTGCTACTTGAGGTTTAGAGAGTGTTACGTTTCGTCATGCTCATCTCCCACTAGCTGGGCTTCCAGCTCTAAAATGTCTTGTTCGAGCGCCTCTACCGCAACTCGCCTGTGCCTCACCATCAAAGAGAGAGCCTGACCCCTAATTTCTGCCTTATAGGCTTCCCAGAGTGTCAGCGAAGAGGTGATGGAGAGCTAATTATCCTTAAAGTAGTGTGTTGTGTGCTGCTTGAGCTCCTCCCTTAAAACTGGAAGGTTAAGATACCAGTGATTTATACAGATCGTGCCCCTAGTACGCAGAATGCCTAGATGATACCTCGCCCATACGGGGGAATGATCAGAGATTCCTCTTGCCAGGTGCCGTACATCCCGGAAATTCAGAAGAGAGGAACTGACGACATAATAAAAACAATGCAGGAAACACTTCCATGTGCCCCTGAGTGAAATGTAAGGTATTGCGCGGTAGGGTTAAGGGTCCTCCAGACGTCAACCAAGCCCAATGCAGCAAGGAAGTCTGCCAGTTGGGTAATCGAAAGTACTGGCTGCCTCGGGGGGGTAGCGATCTCTATTATTACATAGAGTCATGTTAAAGTCCCCCCATCAGGAATCCTCCATCAGGCAATTGAAGCATGAGGGCGCCCAGGCCTGGGAAAGTAGCGCCGTGCATAGCCAGCGGGTCATAAATGGATATAATACTAATCTTCTCACCCTCCCAAGTACCCCTGAGGGCTGCATATCTACCTAACTTGTCGGACCAGGACTTATCAACAAAGAGGGGGAATCGCGTTTTGAGGAGTAATCTGGTGCCCCTGGAGCCGGAGGTGTAGCCTGCTTGAACCACCATTTTTTAGCCCCAGCGATCTTTTGCCTTGCAGGCATTACCCATAAGGTGAGTTTCTTGCAAGAAGATTACATCAGGGGAATGTCGTTTAATATATTGGAGTACCACTTCACGTTTAATCATGTCCCCCAACCCGTTCACATTCCAGGATAATAATCGGTGCTCAGGGATGGACGTGTCTACCCCAGTGGCCATTCGTCTCCGTAAGGTGTCGCCCCCATTGTCGAGCCCCCCGCGGCGCCAGTCCAGAGTTGCACCAACCCAGCCAGCTCGAATCATTCAGTGTGGTCCATGTGAACTGCCATTCTCAAATCAATGTAAAAATGACAAAGAAATACATAAAACCTGTTGAACAACCCCTGCCCCCCTTGCTCAGTCCCCTTGATTATCAGTGAAAACTTGTAGAGGCATAACCAAGGAAAAGACCCCTCCCCACATCCCTGCATGACAGACCCAAAACTGCCCGCCCCCAACTCTGCACAGCGCCTGTCGCCCAACCCAAAATAGTAAACTTTAGTGACTATGAACCTTCCTACGTACTCGTCAGCCATCCCCTTATCAAAGGAAATTTATAACGCCATCAGATCTAATAGATTGATATTGTCATCCCAAACCTCAAACAAGTCAATATCTCAAGACAGCGTCCTCTGCTGCCTCAAAAGGAGGCACCAAGCACCGGCATATCACCCAAAAAGACTTTCACCCGGGCAGTCAAAGCATCTCAACCCCAAATCCCTGTACCAATTCAGCGCTGTTCACCACAGTCATCAGAGGAGAGCACTGCTCCCATGAGTTTGAACCTGAATCAGGCAATTAATCCTCCTGCTGATGTTCTGTATCCCCCTCCAGCATCGGGCGTCCCCCACGGACCGACCGTCAGCTGCCTCTGATCTCTTCCTCTGCCTTCCACGCATCGCCCCATGGCCGGTTATTCCAGCTGTTCTCCATCCCTCGAGCCACTCCCACGCCTCTTCCAGCGTAGTGAAGAACCAAACTCTGACCTCCGATTCAATTTGCAGTCTAGCAGGGAAAAGCATCAAGTATTTCACTCCTTTCTCTCTCTGGCCTTTTTTACCTTTAGTAAACTGCGTAGCTGCCTCTGCACTTTCAGTGTGAAGTCCAGGAAAAAGGTTATGTGCGCATTACCATCCAACGGAGCCGCGCGGGCCGTCTGGAGCACGACATCTCGGTCTAGAAAATTAAAGAGTTAGGAGATGGGCCTCGGTGGTTGGCCGGCCGCCCCTCTGGCACTCTGTGGGCCCTTTCCACAGAGAAGAAACTTTGAGAGTCCCCGGGGCTGGAGGTGCTTGAGAATAAGGTCCTCCGCAAATAGATCTGCAGCTTGCTTCTCCGCACGTTCAGGGACTCCCAGTATATGGACAGTGTTGCCCTGGGATCTACCTTCATAGTCTTCACGTCACACTTCCAGGAACTTGTTAGAGGGCTCCTGTTCACCTACTTGACTCTTGAGGATCTTTGTGTTTTGAAGCAAAGTTGCCACAGAGTCCTCCACCTCTTTGACTCTGGCCCCCATGTTGCGAAGATCCGCCCGCATCAGTGAGACCTCCGTTGTTATGGAGCCCACGCGTGATTCCAGCACAGTGCGGACTCCATGTATGGCAGCCATAATATCATGAAGCGACAGAGGTTTCTCCAGACGTCTGCCGGGGTCATGGAGGATGACTGATCTTGGGAGACCTTCAGAGCCCCGGGCCCTCTAGGGAGTGCAAATTTGTCCATTATCGTTTGGTGGGAGCCCTGCACGTTTTTTACGCCTGTCATTCCGTTGGTGGAGGCAGGATGGCACCAGCGTGGGGTGGAGGAGTACACCGGCATACTCACCGCTGCCTGCCAGCTGGCGCCCACAGGTCCCCAACGCGGCCTGTCGGGTTTCTCCCTGTGAGTCCTCCTCCCCACACAGAAACTGCAAGTCAGCGGCTTTGTAGTCGTATAGCTTTCCCCCCCCCCCCCCGAGGTCCAGTTCCCGTGCAGTACAGAGTAGAGTAGCTCGGGGTCGCCCAGGTTTTGGCTCCCTTAGGACCCCCGCTGCCAAACGAGGGTCCGCTGGGACTACGGGGTCACAAGTCCCAGCCAAACAGTCTCGCTCATACGTGATAAATGAAGGCCCTTCTAAAAACAGAAGTCGGCAGGGCCCAGTGTAGCTCCACTCCTCCCTGGCACGGCAGCACTCCCCCTTGGGTTTCCAGCAAATGCACAATGTCCCCGAGCGGCTGTGTTTCCTTGCAGCACAACTCGAGGCGTTACCAGCGCAGCCTCTCATCCTTCAGAGCCAGTCCAGGTTGCAACAGGCCTGCTGTTGTAAGGGAGACTCACCACTGCCTATCCACTAGCGTGCCTTTCACCTCTTGTCTAGCCCCTCACATAGTCTGGTCGGTTAGGAATGGACGCCAGCAGACCGGTGCCGCTTGACTGTCCTTTGTCGATGAGCTAGGGGGCAGGCGCCCCCTCGTAGCGGGGGAGCGCACAGCACAAGCACCTCGAATGGCTCCGCAGGCTGCAGGCCTTCACAATGCCTGTCATGGATAGCAGTTCACCCAATTAGCCTCAAGCCCCCCGGGGAACAGCAGAGGTGGGAGCAGAAACAAAGTTGCGGCAGCCTCGGGCCCCCCCCTTGCCAGAGGCCCTGCCGTCGGTATGGTGTGCAGCTAGTTTCTCTTGGTGACCAGGTAAGGCTACGAGGAGGTAATGGTCAGCCAAGGGTCTCCGGCAGCACTGTGATCCTGGATATGGTGCCAGCCCAGTGGGCACCACGCCCAGGGCCCACACCACATGGAGATAGGCCAGCAGCAAGGAGGCCCCGACCGGACCTCCCGCAGGGACACACACCCCATCAGTATGGGTGAGCCCGTGCTGCCCGGCAGAAATCCACGCTTAGGATAGCTCAAAGACTCCCTTCTCCAGTGTGCTGCCCACACTCCTCTGCACCACGGGCAGCAGTAACGACTCCTCGGGGTCGCTCACAGCACGCCGCACCTGCAGCTCATAACAGGCTGAGCATCTCCGTCGGCCGTTAGCTCCAGATCTTGGTTCGGTGGAGCGGTGAGCCACCAGGAGAACCCACAGCCGGTGGGTTTTATAGCGTCAGTTGCTATTGGGCATCGCCGACCAACACTTCCCCCGCCTGAATGGGTAAATGGAGGCCGCAGCTCTGCTCGGGCACTCAGGCCGCACCGCTGTTTTCACCTCAGGGGTGGTGGAGCCCTCAAGCCACCGCACACATCTCCTCCACAGTGTTAACAGGACACAGGCATAAGGATCGCTGAGATGGCAGTCGGATAAACGTACGGATGTCGTGGGATTACTGCAACAGATGATGGAGCTGCTTCAGTAAGTGGCCATCTTCCTCGGCGACACACCCCTGGGTAAGGGAATGTTGTTCCAGATCCTGGGTGCATAGATATTAAAGGTCATCTGTCTTGTTTTTAATATTATTTACACTTCTTAGTCGGCAGTCTGATGGTGTTCTTGCCGCAGGTGTGCCCAGATCCCCATGGATTGTGAGCTTGTCTGCAAGATAGGTAGGGCTACTGGTTATGACGGCTTTGTAAACGATGCACCTAGTTTTAAAGAAGGTGTGAGCTGGCAAGGGGATCCAATGGAGTTCAATCAGGATGGGGGTGTTGTGATCATATTTCTTATGCCCTGAATGAGACATGCTGCAGCATGAAGGATATCCCTAAGGGATGCCAGTGTGGTGTCTGGGAAGCCATGGAGTAGTACAGCATTACCGCAATCCAGATGCAAGAGTACGAGGGCTTGAACAGCAGTTCTGAAGTTGCTTTCTGGAAGAAATGGTGTGACTTTCTTTAGAAGAGAGATCTGGTACCATGTTTACTGTTGTGGTAATGTGTTCCTTGAGGGTGAGGTTGGTGTCCAATGTGAGCCCAAGTGATTTGGCATTCGATGAAAGGTGGGTTCCTACCGCTGTTAAGATTCAGGTCATTGGGCTAGTTTTGTACTGCATCTTATTTATAATTCTTGGCAAATAACAAGAATTGTGTCTGGGTTGAGTTGCGCTTCAGGTAGATGCTGGACATCTAGGTCTGGATGATGTGCAAGCAGTGTTTCAGGAATTAGATGTCTGAAGCAGAGGAGACTTTCAATTAGAGTTGTGTATCATCTGCATATTGGTGAATAGTGATGCTGCAGAGCAAGTAGAGTATCAAGGAACCCCATGTATAGGTTGAAGATAACAGGAGACAGTATAGAGCCCTGGGGGGCTCCATAGGTGATAGAGATCTTTTGTGACCTCGAAAAACCTATGTGAATGAATTGGTGTTGGTTGGAAAAGTAGGAGGAGAATAAGTGCAGGAGTCTCCAGGGTGCGCATAAGAGCAGGATGGTCAACATTGGAGGCCCAGGGGTCTTCACCATTATTTATGGTCAAGAGGGCATCAGCTATGATGTATAAGGTAGCAGTTTCCATGCTGCAACGTGACCTGAAGCCAGACTGCTAGTCGTGCAGGAGATGATCAGCATTGTTGTGGTCTTAGAGCTGAACATAGATTGCTTTTTAGGTCGAGCCTGAGTCAGCGCGCATGCGCTGCTCTGCGAGACTTGTTGTCCTGGAGTATGGAGAAGAAGCCCTGCCCACTCTGCGCCCATATTTGTCATTGGTTTGTGTCATTGTCCTTCGTAAATGCTGGCTGCTGATTCCTTAGTAAGCTTGTTAATCCCTCCTTAGTACCTCCTCGTCTTCTATTGTAAGCTCCCATGGCGACTGGCCCCTTTACTTCCGTTGTTACAAGGTACGTGTTTTTAAGTCTGTGAGCACTCTTTTCTTGAATGAGTTTCTCTACGGGCAGGCACGATGTGCGCTGCTTCAGCTGCTTTATTTTGGCGGCGCACCTCACGGTAACTACAGCGTCTGTATTTTCCATGCAGCCTGCTCATTTTAATCTGTATACGTGCAGGCACGACGTGCGCTGCTTCAGCTGGTTTATATTGAATGGTCTTGCCCTGTGCCTTGTTGTTTGCCTGCTTCTTGTTTGTGCGCGGTTTCATCTTTCTTCACGGCAGCTGTCCGTCATGCATAACTATAATTTATGTACATTTCATAGCGGCGAGGGGGGCGAGTACGCACCTTTAACAAGCCTTTTTATTATTATTTTTTTAGAAACGCTATATCTCCAGTCGGGCTGATTTTCACGCTGATTTTGGAAGGTACGATAAACCGCAATCTATTCAACTATTATAAGGCGCACTTCAAACCTGCGTTTCCCTTTCTACCGCCAGTCTCTCCCAACCCTCCAAAAAGAAAATGACATTTTACTAAAGTTCTAACTTGACGCTGTAAAATAGAAGACGTTCACTGTAAATGTGAATAAGAAGGCGTTTTTTAATATAAGAAAACGCCTGGCCTTGAGGACCTGCGCTCACTATCAATTTCTTCTAAAAACAGACAGGGTAAAAAAGTTGAATTTTTTTGTATATCATGGGGTCAAATTTAAGATGATTTTGGGAGGCCCGGAGTCTTAACAATTCTTAAATGTTCTGAGGGCATGAGTGCCCCTTGCTGCATTTGAGTGGGTGTTTCTCTACTCTCTAAGAGCTTGGTGGGAAGATATAGCCTTCTGGGGTAAAAAAAAACAAAAAACAAAAACACACACACCCTCCCCCCCCATGCTTAGCGGTGGTGACTGAAAGAAGCAGCCTGACTGATAGGCAGATAGACGTTGTGGAGCGGATGAAATCTTTGCTCTTCAAGGCGCTTGAGCATTCCACATCCTTCCTTTAGCGTGGTAAAGCTTTAGCTGGCCAGATCATTTTAGGATTCTGTCTGCTACCTGAGATAGAGAGTTTCTACACGGATGTGTTTATTTATGGGTTTACTCTGTAGTAAAAGTCATGAATACATATTTTATATACTACTGTATTCCATGCCTCTCTGTGGCAGGATCTTGGGGAATATGTTTTAGCTACTACCTCTGCTAACATTTATTTGATATATATCACTCTAAGCATCTGAACTCCTGCTTGGGGACACACAGTTCAGCAGGCGCTAGACTGCAGCAGCTCAGAGCAAAGAGAGGCCAGATGGAGAGAAGTTTGAACTATTTATGAAAAGACTTAGGAAACATGGAGGGCGAGGGGCCTGATTGGGTTTGCAAGGCAGAATGGTCTACCATACAAGAGATGGCTTGTTAGCATAGAGGGGTCAAGTCAGAGAGGACAAAGGAGCACAATGTGAAATTCCATCTCATTTTACACATCTGCCTCCAATACTGCTCGGTTAGTCTAATATTTTCATCCTGCATGCTTCTGACCAAGGGGAGGTGGCCTTTGGCATATTTGCTATCTTCCATAATTTAGTTTCCCAGAGTGCGGGGGCTTTGCTTCTTATTGGTCTCACCGCTCCACATGTACAGCACTGGTCATGGGCAGGGCCACTGGAATTATGCGGCAGAGGAGGACCAAAGAATGCGGCAAGGCTGACTACATTATTCAGCAACAATAGGTAAATTATGCGGCACAATGCGGCACAATTTGTAACAGTATTACTTCAATATTTTGTCTTTTTTACACCTGTAATAGTGCATGAGAAAAGGGTTCACAGTAATTAGTACCAATTTAACACCCAAATACAACAATTAGCAACTGAAAGATGAATAGTCTACCTCTGCAAAACGTATTCCAGTGCGAGGGAACCCGAGTCGCCATATTTTTTGTAACTTTTGATCCGTTTGAGCTAGAAACAAATATTTTTTATGTTAAAGCGGTTTCTTGTTGTTTGCCTGCCTCTGTTTGTTTGTGTGCTGCTTCATCTTTCTTCACAGCCGCTGGCTGTCATGCATAACTATAACGGTCCGTCATCAGGCTAAAGCAGACTCTACAATTTATTTACATGCAGGGTAAGAGCCTCCCCAGCGGCCGAGTGGAAAAGATGTGTTGTTTTTTAAAATGCACACATTTAAAGGCTAATACAGCTACTTTATAAGTGGGAGCAGGTTTCAGTGCGGGAATTAAAGTAAACCTGCCTGCTTGTTGTTCCACTTAGGATAATGTGCTGCATGGCTACACACTTATCAGGTCCCGAAGGCGAGACCTATTGGGTATGCCAATGCTTGTTCAATTATATAGCCAGTGTATGGTAGGTGAGTGATGGGCTGGTAGTTGGTGGGGCCATCAAGGTCTAGTGTAGGTTTTTTTTTTTTAGGAGTGGGAGGATCTGTTCTCTCTTGAGAGCTTCTGGGAAGATATCTTGAGTGAGGGAGGCATTAACAGTGGTAAGTAGGGGTAGGAGGGCATCTCCAGAGAGAGCTTTGATGAAGAACAGCAGTAAGACATCATCTTCATAAGAGGTGGCTTTGAGGGAGTGGAGTATGTCAACGAAATGCGGGAGTGATAGGGATTTGAGTGCTCACCGTTACAGAATTCTACGGGAAGGGGTGGGTGTAAAAAATGAAGCAGGCCTGTTGCCATCGATATGCTGCCAGATTTGTATTTTTTCATGGGAGAAATGGCTGATAACATAGCACTTTACTGTGAGGTGAGGAATAGGTGGGTCCGGTAAGGGGTTGATGCAGTGCTTCATTGTCTTGAACAGCCTTCTGCTTCTGTTGGTGGCTTCATTGATGGTGTTGGTATAGTACTTAGCTTTGACTAAAGGGATGAGTTGTCTGTGTGTTGAGTGGAGGGACTTAAGTATCAAAAGGTCTTTGGGAGTTCTGCTTTCTTTTTTTTTTTTTTCTTTCTTAAGGGTGGATGGTATATTGTTAACAATAATGAACCAGGGTGATGAAGGTTTTGGCTTGCACTAGCATGTTATTACTGGGACGTTAATTTTCACATAACTTTCCCAAAAAAATGTTGTCATTATTTAGAACAGTGTTGGCGTCAGACGTGGAGTTGATCATGTGAGAGATTAGTTCAAGCATTAGGCGTTCTATGGAGAAGTCTTTTGAGGTCCTGAAGGTTTGGTCTTTTCTTTTGCGTTGACCTTAGTTTGTGGTAGGACGCTAGGCGTGCATATAGGGATGGCAAAGTTGTTGGTCCAATCCAGAGGTATATGCGGATTGTATTGGATTGCTTGTGATATTGAGAAGACAAGTTAGAGGATGTGGACTTTGGAATGTGTTGGTTGTGTGACATTCTGTACCATGTTGAGTGTATTGAGGTTGAGAAGGGTGTCGCTTTTTCTTTAATTTTTTTTTGAGCCTGTGTTGTCTGGGAGGTTGAAGACAACCAAGAGGGAGGTGTGGATATGTCGGATGGACAGGTTGGTCAGGAGGGCTGAGAATTAATCGATTAAGTCCTTGTTCTGCCCAGGAGGTCTGTAGATAAGCTGGAAGTTGGTGTTCTGAATGGCAGAGATTGTCTGTGTTGCAGTGAGAGGAAAATGGCATGTCAATCGCTTCACAAACTGAGTGTTATTTGCTTGCCTAGGGTGCAGGACCAGGAGGACTTATGGGTGACGGTGAGGCCTCCTCCATTTTATGTGTGTTGATGGATGATGTAGCCTTTGGAAAAAGTGACGTCTAGGATGTGCAAAGATGTGGGGGTAAACCATCTTTCTGTGAAGCAAGCTTGTGATATGCGGTGTCTGGTGCATAGAGTACAATTAAAGCCAAAGTTTTAGTCCACAGTGCCCTTGCTACACTATTGATAGCTTTATCCTTCAGTGGGGCCTCTTCTTCTTGGTCTTGTAGCCCTGATCCACTCTTGCAAGGCCAGGGGGAAAAGAGCCTCTTCTGGTCCTTGCATCTCTGGCTCGTGGCTGCGAGTCCCATGGGAGTTGGCCCAGTGGAGTAGCTTTTTGCCATGGATCCTGATGCAAGCAAAGTAAATTAGCCATCCTCCTACCTGCTGGCCAGAAAAACACAGATATTATTTGGCTGCATTGGGTTCCTAACATCCCTGAGCCCTGGTGCCACGACACTGTATACACTATTAATAGCTACACCCCAAAAGGGCCCCATTTTAGGCATGGTCCAGCAATGCAAAAAAAAAAGTGCACCTCTTCTCCTGGGCCTTGCAGTGCTTGCCCCGGGCAACAAGACCAAGGGGAGGGAGGAACTCTGTGCCTTTCCTGTGAGGCCCATGGAAGTAGCATAGCGATGGTGCCATGGGCCCTGGAGCAAAGTAAAATTGTCTCCCCACTCCTGCCCGTTAGTTGCATAATAAAATACAGCCTTAATTTGGGTGCATTCGGCACCCAAATCTAGTATTTAGGGACGCCCCTGAACCTTGCCTCCTCAGATTCGAGGAAGAAAGAAGAAGGACCGGAGAGCAGTGCTGACCCAGGAAGGAGAAGAGGACACCAACTGCCTTGGCCCTAGCCCTATCAGCCTGTCCCATCTACAGCCTGTCCCGTCTACAGCAAGAACCCCGGAGAGTCCAGCAGATAGCGACCCACAGAGACCAGAGTACCTGCCCTGTGACCTTCCCACAGACTCGGTCTCCCATGAGCACCGGATTCGCTCAAATAAACACTCCCTTCCAGAATCCGGATTCCGTCGGCTCTGCGATTTTGCACTCAACACCCATGGCCCTAGTTTGAGTGGTCCAACACCCCAAGGAGGTCTCCCCAGCGATCCTGACCTGGGATCTGGTGCTCCCTGACCTCCCTCAAGACTTCAGACAACGCCTGCAGCCTCAACCTACCGCGACCGGAGCTGGTAAGAAAACCCGATGCCAGTAGACACCCCTGCACCCGACGCCCCACGGCCTTGGGTGGCCCAACCAACAGTGTCCAGGCATCCCCCAGATCCCAACTTTCCTCTCCAGCCGGTGGTCGCCTTCAGGAAGTCTCCCTGCCCAAGCCTGCAGCATCTTTCCGAAACTGAAGGTCTCCATTGGAAAGCACAGGGTCCCCGACGTCCGTTTTGCACCCTGCACCCGGCCGCCCGAGTGCCGCTGGTGGTGCAGCTCCTGTGGTGGTTGTTGGCCCCTGCAGTACTGACCTTAACCCCAGGAGCTTGGCTCCCACAACCGAGTGGCCTGCTTGTCAGCAGTCCCTAACTGAAGGCCCCCTTAGCCCCATTGGCTAACATTGGGACCGTGCAGTCTGCACGCGGCAGCCCCAGTGCCGCTGGTGGTGCAACTCGAGGTGCCCAGCTAGACCTTGGGGAACCTTGGTCCTAACCCCCAAAACTCACCCTTGTAAGTCATGTACTTCCCTTCAAAACTCTTAACACTTTTTCCCCATAGGAACCCACGTAAAGAGATTTTGGGCCTGTCTGTGTTGAACTGCGTTGTATAACAAGAAGGGAATCCTATTGCAAAGTATAAAAAGTCGTACTTACCTTGTATGTAGAGATCCTAAGGTGTGGTATGTAGGCATACCACCCCCAGTATTCAAAGTAATCCTAAAGTAACTCAAGAGTAATCTGAAATTACTTACTGTATGATTCCAACTGCATTTTGAAAGTGATACATACCTATTATAATTGTAATTTCAAGCATAACTGCATTCCCTTGAACAATCTTGCATTATAAAGTATATTTTACTCACCTGTGCCAAGTCCTGCTTGGTTCTAAAATAAAACATAAGTATTTCTTTTTTATACTTACCTCATTGGTCTGGATTCTGTCTCTGAGTGTGTGTATCAGTCCTTGATTGAGTGAATACGATAAATGCTTAACACCCTCTGGATAAGCCTAACTGCTCGCCCACACAACCACAAAGAGAGCTATTAGCACTTACCTACTATAGCCTCTGCTATACCTCTGGGAATTCCCTGGATTCTGTGCACACTATACCTTACTTTGGAATAGTATATACAGGGCCAACTTCCTACAGTTGGGCAATGCACCAACATTCTGCCTTTATTTTACTGTGCAGCCAGTGGATGGGGTGAAGGTGTTTTTACATAGTACCCATGTCCACTGGCTGCTCAGTAAAGTGCAACACTAATTTGGGTGCAATGGGTATTTAATACCCCTGGGGCTGGTGCCACTGCACCTGTTGAACCAACAATGACTGTGCTCCTGACATGGACACAAAGTCAAGGTACAGCAGCTGCAGTGGCCTAAAAGGTATTGGGTACCAAATGTACCCAAATGCTGTCTTTATTTTACTGTGCAGCCATTGAATGGGGGCGCTGGGAATTTTTACTTTGTACTCCTGTTCATTTGCTGCACAGTAAAGTACATCCAGTACTGTGGTGCATGGGCACCCAATACAGCTGGAGCGTGGTGCCATTGCACCTGCTGCACTATTGATGGTTATGCCCCTGACATGGGCCCATGCACATAGATAGGTCACCCGGGCCTCGCGTGCATGGTCTAGCCCTGGGAGGCCAGGTGAGAGGCCATTTTTACTCAGCCTCGCAGCCACAGTCTACTGCTACAAAGCCCAGGGGATGAGGCACACTACCTCACTGCTATAGTGTAGTGCTGTGAGGCCTGGGGGAGGAGAGATCTTTTTCCTGGGCCTTGCAGCCATGACCCAGTGCTTTGAGACTCAATTGAGTGAGCCCTTCAGACATTGTCTAGAGCTGGGAGGCCAAAAGGACAGTGTCCCACTGCCCTTGGCCTGACAGCCACGATTTAGCACTGCAAGGCCCAGGGGAGGGAGGCCTCCTCCACTGGACCTCACAACCATTGTCTAGCCCTGTGAAGTGAAAGACTCCTTCCATAAGGCCCCAGCTTTAATCCAGCGCTGTGAGGTGCAGATGTGAGGGATCACCTCCTGGCCCTCATACCAATGATCTACCGCTTAGAAGTGTAGACTCTACACTTCTAAGCGGTAGATCTACACTGTAGAGGGTGTCCTTTTTCTCTCTCCCTCTGCTGGGCCTCGCAGCTGAGAAGAGAGAGAAAAAGAGAATCTGAAGGCGCTGGGGAGATCTTATTATGCATACGTACCACAGAGCAAAGCGTGGTCTTCGATTTGGAGGTGTGACAGAAAAAGGAAAAGCGCCTCTTATGTGTAACCTCGCCTCTGCTGGTCAGCTGCACTGTCGCCTATTGATCTTGGATACTCAATCGGTGGTGGTCAGCAGTATACTGTTGTATGGAATGTTAGGTATGTCACGTTTATCTCTTGTCATGATGGAATGTGGTGGAGATTAATGGTGTGGAGCTGGTGGTGAAAAGACAAGCTGCACTGTTCCTCACCAGTGGGCTATTACATTGGCACTAGTAATAAACCCTTTAATACTTAATCTCTTCCTACCTCATCTCTTCTTTACAATGCCGAGTTGGTGCTAGTGTCTGCCCACTGTGCTGGAAGAATATTTGGACGCAGACCAGCAGTGTATGAAGTTAACTACTTTTGAGGAAGAAGCGTTGCTGTCCCAATTCCTGCACGCGCTCGGGGTGTGCGCTGTGCTTGTAACACGTCATGCGTCAGACAGTGGGAGACCTCAAGGTCCATCAGCTGTAGAAACAAGCACGTATTTGACGTCCTTGGGAGGCTATTTTGGAGCAGTTTGTTCGCCTTCACTTTTTCCCAGCCTGTGGATGTTTTTCGGCCATATTATGTTTACTGCATATCAACGCACACTAGCATCCAGTTCTGCATGGTATTGTCTTGCAAAGTGCAACGTAACAGCACTGATTTGAAGGTATCAGCGATTTTGGGCAGTGTCTCTTTCAGTGATGCGGACACTGTATGTTTGTGCAGCGCGTCTACGTTAGTGATACGCACGCTGGAGTCAGCAAAGGAATTTTTACGGCATGTCCTCATTTATCGGTGATACGCACACCTTAATTCTATTTGGTGACTTTATAAAACTTCATTTTGACATTTATCTGTTCAGAAATCGAATTTATGTGTTATTAGTTATTTTGTAATACTGAATATTGTAGTATCAGCATATAGTATTCTCTTTTGCTATTTATTAGAGTGTTTTTGTGGTGCATTCCTTTTTATAAACATGGCCAGTTCACAAATGTGTAACCAACTGTCCATATTTTTACCTGTACCTAGGAAACCAGTACTGACTTGGAAAAAGTAGTAAGGGGTTTTCGGCTGAAAGTAAAAAAGCATTGTTGTTCAGTTTTCAGGGTACATCGGCGATTGGAATTTTTGAGAACTTGCCACCAATACCTGCACCTGGAGGTCCAGGGGACAGTTGGGATGTCTTTAAGGACGCCGTTGCAAGATTAGAGAAACAGTTTGTGGATGAACCTAATGTAATGATCGAGTGGCACAGTTTTCATAAAAGGAAACAACTTGGGGAGGAATCGGTGGAAGAATATGTAGCTGCACTGAGAGTACTGGATGCCAGTTGTAAATTTGGTGCAAATGTAGATACTTGTATAAGGGATCAATTTGTTTTTAACTGTGATTCCCCAAAAAATCCAGGAGAAGTTGCTGGCATATCGTTATCCTACATTAGCTGAGGCACTGGACATAGCCAAGGGACTAGAGAGATCTATTTAGACTTCTAAATTGTTGACTTCGGAGGAGGTTAATGCTGGTGCCCCAGTGTGTGTAGTTCAAACAGGGAAAAGATCTGTAAAGTCTAGTGGTGTCAAAATGGGTAGACTCAGTTGTTATAGTTATGGATCTAAAATGTATCTTGCTAACAGTATAGATTGTCCTACAATGAGAAGGAGATGCAACAAATGTAATACATTTGGTCACTTACAGAGTGTGCGCAGAGGCATGAAGACTGGGCATAATGTGAGTGTGAACTCTCTGGGTGATGTGAGTGGCAATTTGGAAAATGCGGTTCTCACACTGTATAACCCTCATGTATGTTATGATGTTAATACTGTAGGTGTGGATTCAAAGCACCTTTGGGAGAAGCACGCATTGGGGAGGTTGTGTTGATAGTAATGGCAGATTCTGGATCGCCGATTACTATTCTGTCTGAAGTCAGTTTTATTGAAAAATGGGAGTGTGTGAAGTTGAAAAAGACAGATGTTAATCCAAAGGCATTTGGAAATTTGGAAATTGACATGTTGGGCGACTTTGAGGACAATTTAGAATTTGAAGGGCATAACATCCTTACCAACATTTATGTTGCTGTTAATGGAAAGGATATTGTGGGATGGAATGATTTATGAAAATTGGGTGAAATTGTGTGTCCAGGTACTGAATGTCCCATTGTTTTGAGAGATCTTGCAGTGAACCAAGTCAAGGTAAAGGTAAAGGTGTCGAATGTTGAAAGTATCGTGTCTAAACACAATGCTGTGTTTCAGGATAAAGTCGGGCAGGTGAGGGGTTTTACTCATCACAATAAACTTAAAAATGGTACTATTCCTATTTAGCACAAGGTGCGGGTGGTGCCATTGGGAGTTCGCCAAAAGTTGAAAAAACCACCTGGATGGACTATCTGCACAAGGTATCATCGAACCCACTGATAGTTAAGAATGGGTTTCGGCAATTGTTATTGTGCTTAAGAAGAACAGTGACTTACGACTGTGTGTTGACTTGAGGTTTTTGAACAAAAATATTGTAATTGACAGTCATCCCCTGCCACAGATACAAGAATTGTTGGCGGCAGTCAATGGTGCTAAATATTTTTCCATAATTGATCTAGAATCAGCGTATCACCAAGTGGCTTTGGATGATGCATCAAAAGATTTTACAGCTTTTGTTACTCCATTTGGAGTATATAGATTTTTAAGGATGTCGTTTGTGCTGGCCTCATCGGCCAGTGTTTTTCAGAAGCTGATTGATGTGTTGTTTCAGGACTTAAAGGGGGTGCAGGCTTTTCAAGATGACATACTCATCTTTGCCAAGACCTGCGAGGAGCATGACAAGTTGTTGGATTCTGTTCTTGGTACACTGGAGACCAGAGGCTCGACTGTCAGTAAGGAAAAGGGCACCTTTTTTGTAACAGAAATTGATTATTTAGGACATAAAATTTCAAGCGAGGGAATTTTTCCTGAAGCAGAGTTAGTCAGTGCGTTGAACAATGCGATCAAACCATATGACAAGGATTCTCTTCGATCCTTTTTAGGACTCGGAGAGTATTATGCCAGATTTGTACATGGTTATGCTGTTGTGGTGGAGCCGTTAAGACAACTTTTGAGGAAAGGAGTATCCTTTGTATGGACCAAAGAACATGATGAGGCCATTGAAAAGGTTAAAAGACTTATTGCGCAAACCCCGGGTCTCAACACTTTTGATCCCAATGGTAAATCATTTGTGACTGTTGATGTTGGTTCCATTGGGTTAGGGGCAGTGTTTAGTCAGATGGTGGATGTCAGGGAAAGAGTTATCTTGTTTATATCTAGAGCACTTGAAGGAGCAGAACAGCACTATTGAGAAAGAGCCCTTGGTTTGTGTTTGGGCAGTGGAGACATTTAAAAATCTTTTTGTGGGGGAAGCCTTTGTGTTGGTCACTGATCATAAGCCATTTGTGTACATTATGGATTGAGTGAGATCTGGTAAACCTTCCTCTAGGCTTATAAGACTTATTGCAAGATTACTGGAGTTCAGTTTTGAAATATGTAATATTTCTGGAGGAAAAAATATCACGGTCGACTGTTTGTCATGGTTGCCACCTAAGGATGAGAGGAAGGAGGCAGTTCTAGACCAGCATGAGTGTGTAGTTGTAGTAGTTGTGTTGAACAATTGCAATGGTACTGTATCAGAGTCTGAATGGGTAAATTTGACTAAAGAAGATGAGCAGTTGGCAAAAGCTAAACAGTATGTTGTTAATGGGTGGCCACCCAGTAGGAATCTAGATCCAGGATTACCTAGTTATGCTCAGGTGTCCAGTGAGTTGAGTATAGAAAAGGACATTCTTGTTAGGTATGATCTGTTTGTCCCACCTTTGGGTCTCAAAAACAAACTCATTGCTTTAGCTTATTTTGGACATCCAGGCGTGTCTGGCACTAAATAAATTGCTTAAACAGTATTGCTGGTGGCCGGGCATGGATGCGAGTGTTGAAATGTTTGTGGATGCTTGCATGGTTTGTGCGCATTCTGATAAAACATTGGAAAGTGTCATGTGAACCAATGAATTTAGATAACTGTCCACAAAACCCTTGGGAGAAGGTTTCTATCGATTTTTCAGGACCTTAAGATGTACTTGGAAGACAAAATTGATTCTTGATACTGTTGAGTGACATCTTTTTAAAGTGGATTTACCATGCTTTTGTTGATAATCCCAATACTGATGAGGTGATCACATTTTTGGAGCGAGTCTTTCAAATTGAAGGTTTTCCCAAAGTGATAATGTCTGGTAATGGGGTACAATTTGTGTCATCTAAAGTATTGCTCTTTCTGAAAAAAATGTGGTATCCGCACTGAGAGAGGGCCCTTATATTGTCCCAAAGCAATTGGTCAGATGGAAAGGGCAAACAGATTTATTGAAGATGGTATTTAGGCTGCTCCGGATAATCGAAGGGATGTTTCAACTTTTTGACAGTGGCGGCTGGCATCTACCGGGATGGGGAAGGGAGGGGTAAATATTATTAAAAGTAAATAAATAAAACTTACCTGACTCAGCGTGACGTCCTCGCTCAGGATCTCTTCGTCACTGCAACTGGATGCTGGAACTCCCTTGCCCAATCCTGGCGCTGCTCACATGCTGCATTTGAGCAGTGCCAGGATTGGTGGGAGCAGCCTTACTTGGCGCTCCACAGCGCCCTGGAGACCTGCACTGTCTCTTCCAGCTGTCTTAAGACGGCTGGGTTGAGAGGTTTAAAGCGTGCACATGTGGCTGGCCCAAAAGACGTGCGCACTTTAAACAGTGCACAGCCAGCCCACCCTCCTCCCTGCTGAGTGACATGCTGCTGTCACTCAGCAGCGGCCTCGCCCCCGTCCTGATGCTCAGCTCGGGATGGGGGATGAAAAATAAAATGGTAATTAATTACCATTTTATTTTTCATCTTTGGCGGGATTTTTAAGTGGGGCGATGCTACTCCGCTCTAACGGAGGAGCCGCCCTTGCTTTTTGAGAGAAAAATTGTAGAGTCCATACCAAGCCACATTCGGCAACTGGTGAGTCTCCTTATTTTTTGATGAGGGGAAGGCAAAGTTGTGCTTTTTTTAACTCCAAATTTTGGAAGTTACAGTATTAACAAGAGCTATGATGTAGTGTAGTTCCTATTTCCCTAATAGGCTCTGCGCATTGGAATAATATAACCTATAGGTTTGACATAGGACTAAGGTCGGTATGTCCCCATCGATTATATTAAACTTAATTACCTGTGCCAGCTAGCTCAGAGGCCACTAGAAACTCCTTGAGAACAAGAAGGGAGTAGTTTCTGGCAACCGAAAAACATGACAACTTTGTTTCCCTTTAGAAGCGGAACACGTCTCAGAATCGTGGAAACAATAGATAACAGTTTCACTCATTCAATCGTGCATGCTTAGTTTCTACAGAGTTACACAGAAAGGAAAGACGGGCGTTTCAATAAAAGGGTTTTATTGAACAGTCTTGTTTCTCGTGTAAGAGATGTGATCATAACAGCACATAAGACAGTATGCAAGATAAATAATGTACAGCGTAAGCAGTAGAAATAAATAATACTGCGCTAGCATTATCTTTTAGCATATATTCACGTACATAAATAACATGAGCTAAGAATGCGAGTACTCATACGATGAGTCTCTAAGCTAGTTCTACCCCAATGTACCTAACCTAGTCTAGGTGTAGGGAAAGGTAGAAGTAGGTGGAGTATTCTCTAGTATGGTATACTAAGAGTATGTTAAGTCTAGTATGCCAAGAGTCCCTCTAGGATCTAGTCAGCTCCATACCTTGAGAATGAGAGAGGTGGGAATCTCCTGCCGGGTCTGGAACTCCAACACCCTGCGAAGGGAGTCAGAACACTGGAAGCTGGATTCGTCTGCGTGCAGGAATGACAGCGTCTTCATAGTGCGTCAGGCCGGGATACGGGCTCCTCTGAAGTCGAGGTCTCCTCTAACTTGCTTGGCCAAGGGAAGGTATATTTATACCTGGTAGGTGTCGTGGAATGTTAGCATTGACGTGAAGTCGGACAGAGGAAGACGTCAGGAATGAACCCTTAAGGTATAACGGTTCATACATAATAGATGAGTTCTTGGAGAAATCAATAGTCCTGTGCTAGGGAACTCCCGAAGCTTAAGGGTCTGGTTTCTAAGAACTCGTTGTGACGTTAGGGTGGATTGATGTCGGTGACCATGCCTGTATTTGGAGTGCACGGCTAATGCCTAAATAAGGACAGGGATTCTATGCCTATATAAGGGCAAGGCGAATTGTGCCTATATAAGGACATGATTCAGGAAAACCTATATACGGACCCCTAAAGCGGAATACAACACCCACTCCATCTTCGATTGAACGAAAATACTAAATGCTAAACATTTTAAATGCTAAACATAAAATTGAGTACCACATATTGCTAAAAACATTTCTAAAAGCATTTTAAAAGAAGCTCAAAACTGTTGAAATGCTATAGGTACTGTACATTAAAGCATTATTTTCATTCAAGCATATAACGGAAGAAGAATGCAACGTGAATGAAACAGTAATATATACATATGATGAAATGGTCGATAAGTTCTTAAAATCAAAGCCATTTGCATATCATGAAAGTAAATGAAATGTTAGACAAGTAAGGTGACAATGTGTCCCTGGAAGTATTCAAAGAAGTCCGTTTTATAAGACTAGTTCTACTGTAAGCAGATTGTTAATTTGCCATGTCATTTCAAAAATTTTAAAAAGAAAAAGTTCAATTCTGGGAAAAGTTCCAAGTTTGAAAAATATGAAGGCCAAATTTCATTGTTGCCCTGGTACACTGTGAGCCGAATCAAAGTCAGTGTATGGGTCTGGCGTAAACATTAGATCATCTATTTCCGTAGCCAAAATATCATCCACCAAAGTTGGCGACATTTGGAACACCTCGTTCAGAAGGTTAATTGCACAGAGATGAGAAACATCGCCTTCAGCAGAAGATGCAACGTTCGCGTCCGTTGTTACCTGTGTGCCCGTTGATCCATCTCGTACCTCAGCAGCAGCCGGAAGTGTCTGTGAGATCTCAATGAATGCCGCCATCAGGATTGGAAGCCTCTGGGGACAACACACAGCATGGGCCGTTATCAGGTCCAGCAGAGTATCGATATCAGTTGGCATGACTGATGGGAGTGTTAGACAGGTGTCTAGCATGCATTCTTCACCGCAAAACAGGCAGCGTAGAACAGGTAAGATGCAATCTTGCCAGATTGGTCTGAATGACAGGAACCACGTTGTATTAAGTTTCCGTAGACGAGGCATGCCCAAAAGCTGTACTTTTCGCTCACGGCATTTCCGTTCAAGGAGGGCTCTCTCCACATCGCTCGGAGTGATGTTGGCGAAGAGGCTTGCCATAGCGTAGTAGGAGGAATAGAAACAGAATTCCTGCAACAAGTGCTAGAATTAACGGCACACCACCAAACACCGAATGTGCGAAGTTTGGGATGATTCCGAGGACAGCCTGGAAAGGTGCTAATAGTCCGGAATAGATGGTATTAAATACATGTACAATTCCGCTTGTATCTGACATGTTAAAGATACGTCCTATCATTTCCACGAAATGTACAGGGCAGTTTGTACGAATTAAAGCTTGTATCTCAGCCGAAGTCCTTGCAATTTGTAGATCATAGGTTTCTTTGGCCGAGGTCAAAGGCACTGATTGTTGTATAAGCATGGCTTTCATTCTGCTTAAAGTATCAAATCGTATAAAAGAGACATTCAACGAAGGCCACAAAGGCGACTCCCTGACTGTGTCTATTGGGGCAAACAATACTTGCATACAGCAAGTGACCCTGGAGTTGACCGTTACTAGATATGGGATGCCTGGCAACATGCCACAGCAACTCTGATCATTCAACATGAGGTAACTCCCATTAGAAAGTTGTCCAAACGTTGGATTAATCACAGCAGCTGGTGTACCCTGCTGGTGGCAGGACAAGTTTGCCACAGAACCATTATAAGCCCCGTGTAAAGAAATGTCCTGACAAATCAGTGAACCGCTTAGTGCACTTTCACAGTGTGTACCGCTTAGAAACACTTCACGATCCTCACTCCAACATCTATAGGTGTAAGGTAAATTCCAGGATGTCTTAATGTATTCTTTACCCAACCTTTCATATTTGCCTGCTTGCATCTGTTTAAGGCAATACTGAAACTGGAACGTAGTCACAGGTAGACTAATTTTGCCATGAATAAGCCATTCCGTAGCTGGTTTTTCTGCCACTGTGAATGGTAATTTTTCAAGTTTTTCAATGCTCAGTACTGTATACTTTGCTCTCCTTTGTGCCAGTTCGATCTGTTTATCAGTTAGATTGTATTCTGCAAACAGAGCCGATGTGTTGATAAAACGCCAAGGCACATAGCCCGCACGCAAAGATTGCAGCGTCCAGCTTAATAACACAATAGAACGTAACTGAGACTGGCCTTGCTGTAACATGGCTAAATCTTGTTCCAGTATGTCGATAGCAGAGGATACAATACTGTCCAATGAATAAATTCTGGAGGACAAAGTTGTTAACCCATTGTCGACCACAGAGAGAGTTTTCTCTAAGTTAATACGATCAAGTTCACATATTCGTTCTGCGGCCTCCATCTGTGACACCTTCCATGCTTCATTATAAGCAGCATAAATGCCGGCATATATGAAACATTTTTGACGCAGTTTTCTTGGTCCAAGCAAGAATTCCCTAAGGTCTGCGTCTTCTTTAAGTAAAGATAAGTGTTGTTTCACATCCTTTAGTGTAGATTTTTGCAGCCAATCGAGGCATAATTTTCCTACACTGTATGTTGTTATTACCCCCGGATGCTGTCTTTGGACGTATCGTGGGTCTGGCCTGTGAATAGTAAACCCCTGTGTTTTATTCAGGAATCTCCCTTGACAGTTGTTTGTGTCTGTGGGCCAGATCAACCATTTTCTCCAATCATGATTTGTTCTGTTGAGTTGTAGTATTGTGTCAACTGTAACCACCGTCTGTGTATTGTTATCACTTGCAGGTGTCGGTACAGAAGGTGTTTTCAGGTCTTTGATCTTGGCTAACCCAAGGCAAGACGTTTGTTGGACCGTGTCATTCAAAAACATTATTTGCTGAGGGACGATACAGGCTCTAAATAAAGCTTCTATCCCCTGCACTTGCCAATCTTTAGTACCCCAGACAGATTTTGTGTCTATTGTGTCTTTCCATAAGTCGAAACCCTGTCTAAACAGTTGGGCAATAAAAGCTGCAGAGTAAATCTGTTTTGTATTTGTTAACATAATTTTCAGTCCTGTTTTGTTTACATTTCTATAGTAAAATGTTTCTGGATCAGATGTATTGTATCCTGAAAAATATGGAAACTTCTTAGCAAATGTTTCTGAACTACCTTTCGGTGGTGTAGGACAATGCTCCCATTGGTTAAACAAACACATTTCTAGGTGTTGCAGATTTATGCAAAAAATGATGACCATAGTGGTTTATAGCAATACAGCTGTTCATAGTCTGATGAACCCTCTAAATATTCATTATTAGAAAATGCAGCAGATTTTTCTAGGTCAAACATCATATTATTTACAGTTTCAAAGTCCCAATCATCAGAAAAGGTACTGGATGAAACAAAATCACTTAGTGAGATCTTAAATAAATGTGGAATGTTAAAATGTTCAGTCGGGCCAAAAATATCAAAATCAGTTTTGTCCCACACTATACCATCCTGTATAGGAACGGCTGTGATGTTCACTGCAGTCAAGTCTCTTGTTTCACGTTGGGATGATTTGTGAGGTTTCAAAAGTAAGTTCACTTCTTTTTTTTCAATGTCCAAATGGATGTATCTCCCATTTATAAGCACGCTCATAGTCATAACCAAAGCTAGCCACAGCAGGAAGAAAAATATTCCAGAAATAACCCAAAGTTCAATCCATGGTGAAACTAGATAAGTCTTTTTCAAAAAATGCAAAAAGTCTTGTACTTGCTGTTTAAAAGTTTTTGATGCTGGCGACGTCTCGGGCTCACTCGGATCCTCAGAAAACGTATCAAAGTTAATAAAGTAGCCAGAAGCAGTTCTGTCAATTGTTGGAATTGCATCAGGATTTGTAGAAATCGCTGGAACCAGTTGATCACTTGTTACATTGGTGTAGACAGGTGTATTTGGACGAACTGTTACTTGTGTTTCAAGAGGGATGAGTTCCATAGCATTGTTGCTCAGTCCTTCATCTGTTAATGCTGAATTCTCGATGGTTATCAGTCTTTCAGTCTGAACCTCTTGGATAGTAGCGAGAGGAGTGTGTCTGCTACTAGGTCAGAGTCCACGAGGCCTACTATTTAGTATTGGCCACATACTGTGGTTTGATGAGGTCGATGGACACAAATCTTTTCTCCTTTTTTCCAGCAAGGGGCGGCAGAAGTACTGTTCTTGTTCCGTGTATGGCTAGGACAGGTACTGGTTGTCTGTAAGAAGGTCCAAATTCCTTCTTGTCCGCAATCTTCTCTCGGACTAGATCCCCAACTTTCGGAATCCAGACAGGCCTTGCTGGGAACGCCGGTTTTTCCCCAGTGGTGGTTGGCTGCAGGAATACGTTGCTTTGTTTCGATCTTAGTTCATTTAGGTCCTGTAAAACAGCCAAACGATCTTTGATATCAAAGGGTTTATTTTCCACCACTGTGCCTCTACATTCCAGATCGCGCACCCACATTCTTGTCCCAAATAGGACCTCATATGGAGTGACCCCCCCTAGAGAACTTCTTGACAAATTGTTTAATGAGCGTTGGACCCCATTAAGGTGTTTAACCCACCCATCACCCGAACCTAATACCCTAGCTGTTATAGACTGCTTTATGTCCCGGTTTTTCCTTTCCACAACAGAATTTCCCTCAGGATGAAACGGAGAGGAGTACCGCAATGCAACGCCCAGACTGGCCATGGCGTCTTTGTAAGCCCGAGAGCTAAACGCAGGGCCCTGGTCAGAATGTAGCGTGCCTATTGCGTATGTGCCGATAAAGACTCGCAAATCTTTTATAACAGTTTGAGCGTCAGCCGAGCACTGAGGCCATATCCATAGGAACCTTGACTTAGTATTTGTGGGATTGCACTTGTCCATGAGGACGCCTGTGCATAGATAGTCTAATGCTGTCTAACAATGGTGTCTGTACTGGGCAGCTACATTCGTAGCATGGTGTCTGGTGGCTTTCTCGCTGTAATTTACAGTCTATGCAATTATTGATGAATATGTGTATTTCTGTATTCATCCCAGGCCACCAGTACGTGTCTTTTAATGTCAATATTGTTTTAGAGATCCCTTGATGCGACAAACCCTCCCCCAAATGTGTTTCATAAATCAAAGCAGCTCTACGTTCCATGTTTGGAATTACTCTATCCCCCACTCCAGGGATTCGAGCAAAGGAACGTTGTTCGCATCAATTACATAAGAGTACTTGAGTGGAAACTTTTTTGGTAACGCTGCACCACTGCCTTTGCTCGTAGCATTGACAGCCAACATTATCTCACTGTCTATTTTCGTTTTTGAACGAGTGATCGCAGCTTCGGAAGCCGTCTGAACAGCCCCCTTTGCGGCTTCGTCAGCCAATGAATTCCCTGCAACGTGAACGCCATCACGTTGATGACTCAGTGTATGGATCACGTGAGCCTTTGGTAGTTCGCTTTTTAACTGAACTACTTGATCCCAAAGCGTTTTATGCTTTATTGTGCCACCTTTTGCATCTTTGAACCCGTTTTCAAGCCAGGTTTGTATATATTCATTATACGACTGCACACAGTAGAAAGAATCGCACACTATTAGTGTGGGGAATTCTCGATCTGTACTTTCAAGTGCCAGTTTGAATGCTTGTAGTTCAGCTCGCTGAGCTGTGCAATCTCCTAGAGACTGGGTTTTTGTGACCATAGGTCTGAAGTTGCCATCGCGCACGCGACCTTTAACGATTGCGCACGCTGCACTGTAAGCTTGCTTACTCCCTGTTGCGGGTTGTGCGGATCCGTCAGTGTAAATTATGAATTTGTACTGATCGAGAGGCAGAATCTCAGTGGGCAGAGGACATTCATGTTCATATTGCAGGAACGCTTGTGTTTTTAGATCGGGATCAAAAACATATTCAACATCTGTTGCAGCAAGAGAATTAACCCATTGTATCCATCTAGGATGTAATGCTTTAGCATTTGGAATGCTCGCTTTAGTTACCGCCTCTAAGGCGACAATAATGCGTTTCCCTTGGGCTAGAGCTCTTTCTTTTGTTACAGCGGTTTGAACTGCTGTCAGAATTTTTTCTGTTGAAGTGAAGCGCATTTCTGCTTGTGTATACAAGTGTGATTTGTATGCAATTGGTACTTTTTCACCCTCATTAAATGTTAAGTAGGTGAATCCGCATTGACCCGAAATTATTCGGATCACTAAATTGCGTTGACTTACGCGTGTTTGTAAGTGATTTGTTGCTAACATGTTAGCCTGGAGTGAATGCAAGATTTCTGTGTGTTCTTGTGTCCAATTTTTGATTGAAAAATCAGGTTTGATTAGTGCGTAGAGAGGTTTAACCCTTTCTGCGTAGTTTAGAATGTAAGTTCTTCCAAAATTTAGGAAATCCAGGATGGATTGTAAATTTTTCAGCGTCTTTGGAGGTTGGAGCAGCGCACACCTTTCTAAAAAGTTGGCTGCCAAGCTGTTGCCTTCACTTGAAAGCTCATATCCTAGTAACAGGACATTGAGATGGGCAATTCTGGACTTTTTGAAGTTGAATTTGTAGCCCTCAGAGGCGAAGCCCAGTATAATGGTGCTCACCCTGTTCAAGTGTTTGTCCAGGTCATCGTCTGTCAGATAGATGTCATCGACATATGACAATGCCTCATTATCATAAATTTGTAGTAACTCCGTTACTCTCGCTGAGAATAACCCCGGGCTGTTCTTGAATCCTTGTGGGAGTCGACAAAATTGACGCTGGGTCCCCATTATTGAGAAAGCTGTAAAGTACCTGCTTCCAGGTGCTATGTTTTGACAAAAGAAACCATTTGAGATGTCCAGTGTGGTTTTATATTTTTTACGCACAATGTTATTCATTAATGCTGTGCTATGTGCATTTTGCACTGCAAAAGTTTTTGAACAAGTGTTTAGGTGTCTGTAATCCAAAACTAGACGATAGGTATTGTCTGGTTTGGAGACAGGAAACAATGGATTGTTCATTGAAGAGGTGCATGTTTCAATCACCCCTGGTATTCAAGTTGATCTAAGATCTCCCTGACCTGTTTTTAGCTTCTTGCTTTATTGGGTACTGCCTTTGTGCAGTAGGTTCATTTTTCAGATGTATTTTATGGTGAGGTGAATCCTCATCCCATCCTACATGATTTTTGAATAATTCTGGGGCCTGGGCAACTGCCCATTTCCTGGCATAAGTATATTTTAGATGAATTGGAATATGGTTAGAGAAGGCAGGCATAATAATGTCCTCGCCATGTGGGCACTCCCTGACAAATTGTGGTGGCCAGTCTTTTTCTGCTAGAAGTATGTCATAGCCCCTTGAAAGTTTTCCCCAAAAAGTGCTTTCACCTGTCTAGGTATGTCTCCCTCCATCCGGAGTGTTATTTCATATAACTTTTGTGGAGTACTAACCCTGGTGTCTACAGTCTCAACTATAATGTACTCATTCAAGTCCACTATCTCCAGAAGTTCCTTCAGGTTCTGGCGAGCTATTGTGACTTCTGCTGCACTGTCCAGCATTGTCTGAGCCCATTCTCCGTTCTTGAGTTGTGTTCTCAGTATCCTCGGCATGTCTGACCTTCAGACCTGCTACCTTCTTCTTTGAGAATTGAGGTTTGGATTTACTTTTCGGAACGTGTTTGTCGTCTTTCGATTTCACGCGTTCTTCTCTATGTTCTGACCGTCTTCTTCTTTCCGATGTCTGTGACGAGATCTGAAAGGTACGAGAGGAACGTGTATCAGTATCTTGATACCCGTCAGGCTTTTTAAATTATCCCTATTCCTGAGGTTATACCTCCTTTCAGAGGGCTCCTTTTGAGGAGACCTACTTGAGATTGAGAACGTTTCTCTGAATTATTTTTATTAGTTTCCCACTTCTTTTTAGAAGATGTAGGAGTTTGTTTAATAGAGTCCTTCTCAGGACTTTCAGATCATTTTGGCTTCACTGGTCTTCCACCCAAACTATCTCTGCCTAATTCTGCATATGATTGTTCTATTATTCTGGGTAGCTCAGTTTGATGTTCTGTAACATCGAATTCCCTTAATCGTTGGCGGATCGCCACTGCTGCTGCCTCCCCTTTAATATTAGATAATATTATTGTTGAGACCTGGTCGAAATTTTTCAGTAATTTCATACCTAAATTTAGAGCAGGCTCTGCCCCGTATTCGTTTTGAATTTGTTTCAGGACATCTGGTATTACTGCAATTGATGGAATACCATGTGTTTTAGTATAGATGGCAGCAAAGACTGAGCCCCAAGTGGTACAGTCTTCCAGTTGTGGTGTGATCCCCATCGGTAAACAGATGGTTAGGATTCTGTGTTTCTCATACGGGGTAGTATTTGGAAATACTGCTTCGATTTGAGTAATTTTTTGAGCTATCCAGAATGGAATTTGCTCACGTTTTGTGGGCATTTTTTCCATGACTGCGTATAGAGTCTGTGGTGTAATTTTTAGTGTATTCCCCGGTTGAGGAGTTTGATTTGGAAGTGTCAATGGTGGTTGGACTGTGAAAGTCCACATGACATATTGGACTAGTTGTCTGTAGATTTTTATTAACTCTTGTAGTTGAGTAAGTAGTTCCTTGTCTGACATTATATCGAGGTCAGGATGAGGAGTGTAGCCGGCTAGGATCGGCCATGTTGCTCCTGGTCTACCTAGTGGACCGAGCCTGGTAATGTTTCTGTGATGTTTTAGGGAGCCTTTAAACCAGAGCTGATGCTCCTGGTATGTTAGTGGAATTTCAATATCCTCGAAAGGAATATATTCCTCTGGTGGATCATCTTCTTTGTAGAAGTGAAACAGTCTTGTTACTGAATTTGATTCAGGAAATATTACCCATGAATAGAATACCTCTGTCTGAAAGGATTCGTGTGCCTCGATCACGAAAACTGCTCTACCTCCTCTTGGTGGTAGGCCGTGTTTTATAGGTTTTAGAGTGATGGCTCTTCTTAAGTTTGGATTGATGTCTATGACACCCTCCTCGGTTTCAATAAAACCTGTGATGTTATAAGCTGTTTGTAGCGGGGTCGAAGAAAGGGGCAGGGACGTAGGTTTGTATAGACAGGGTTTTATTGTATGGAGTACACGCCTCCTGTTGGAAGCCAGAGTTCCTCTTAGAGTTAGGAGGGGCTGAGGTGACTCTCTCCTCCTGAATGGCGTCTCTGGACGGTGGTCGTCTTCGGGGTGTTGCTGCCTGGTCCTCCGACCTTCCAGTCTCTTCCCGGTCTCCGGTGGCTCTCGGGGAAAAAGGGAGGGAATGGGGAAATGTCGTGAGTGTTATGTGCACTGTGGTGCAAAGGAGGGAGGGGGTGCTGAAGGGGAACACTTCAATCCAGTGCCGCACGTCTAGGAAAAGGAGTGTGTGTGCAGGGAGGGGAGTAAACCTCAAGGAGGATCAAGCAGGGACTGTCTCCCTTAGCCGTCGGGTCTTCCCCGCCTCCCTACCCAACCCGCAAACCGCCCTCGTACCTCTGAAAGCCACGCTCCTCCTGGAACGTGGCTGGGCGAATCGTGGTTCCGGTGGCCTCCTGGCACTCGTAGTGTCTCCGCTCCTTCTCGGACGTCCTCGGCACTCGCTGGTACTCCCGCTGCTCTCCGTTCCTCTCCTTCCTCCGCGTCCTCTCATCCTCCGGTGGTGTAACACACCTCCTTCCGGGTCTCCGTCCTCTTTATTGGCCGGCTCCAGTCCGCGTCATCGATAGGGGAGGAGGCAGGTGACTCCGCATCCCAGTTAAAGGGACAGCATCCTTTGTCCACTATGCTTCCACACGAGGGGGGGGGACTGTTGCCTCCAGTCCTCCTGCTGCTGTAAGAAAAGAGTTTGGTCTGTAGCAGGCGCGTCATACCAGTGGGTCAGGTGTCCATTGCAGTCCCCTGGTTCCTCTGCCCCGTGACACACCTCCTCCCCTGGATTCTCCCGCTCGGGAGAGGGAACACCCTTGACAGGTAGTCCGCACTGCCATTGTCCACCCCTTTCGGTGCTTCACCTCGAAGGAGAATGGCTGAAGAGAAAGGAACCAGCGGAGGACCCTGGGGTTGTTTGCCATGTTGAGACTCATCCATTTCAGTGGGGCATGGTCAGTATATAGGGTGAAGGGAGAGCCCTCTAAATAATAACGAAGTTTGTCCACAGCCCATTTCACGGCCAAACATTCCTTCTCGATGGTCGAGTACTTCACCTCCCTGGGAAACAGCTTCCTACTTATGTAAAGAATAGGATGGTCTACCCCTTCAGGTGACTCTTGGGAGAGGACCGCCCCTATCCCATGATTCGAGGCGTCTGTGTGCAATAGGAATGGCCTGGTGAAATCAGGGAGGCTAAAACAGGACTAGTGGTGATAGTGCGTTTCAGGGACTGGAATGCCTCTATCATGGGGTTAGTGGGATGTAAGAGGGCCCGAGAACCCAAGTCCTTCCGTAGTGTATCGGTCAGAGGGGCAGCTACCTCAGAAAACTGGGGAATAAAGCGTCTGTAATACCCTATCAGGCCGAGAAAGGCTCGCATTTCCCGTTTGGTACGGGGAAAAGGGGTCTCCATTATGGCTTTGATCTTCTCGTTTTGAGGGGCGATCAGTCCATGCCCCAGAACATACCCTAGGTATTTAACCTTTTGGTACCCCACTCTTGATTTTTTTGCATTCACGTGTAGTCCGGCATCTCGTAGGGCACTTAGAATGGTCCGCAGATGTTGCTGGTGTGTCTTCCAGTCCGAGCTGAATACGACAATGTCATCTAAATATGCGGACGAAAAGACTGGTGCTCCTGCAGGACGGTGTTCATCAGGCGTTGGAAGGTCGCAGGAGCGCCGTGCAACCCGAGCGGGAGCACCGTAAACTCATATAGCCCGTCGAGAAGGCCGTTTTTTTTCTGTCTTCCTCTCTTAGGGGTACCTGCCAATACCCCTTGGTTAAATCCAATGTGGTGATGTACCTAGCATCGCCGAGTTTTTCTATCAGTTCATCGATGCGAGGGATAGGGAAGGCATCGAACCTGGAGATCTCGTTAAGGGCCCGAAAGTCCATACAGAACCGTCGGCTTCCGTCAGGCTTGGGTACCATCACAATCGGGGACGACCACTCGCTCTTTGAAGGCCTGATCACCCCCATCCTCAACATGTCCTTTACTTCTTTTTGGATGGCATCTCTTCTGGCGGCAGGGATCCTGAAGGGGCGTTGTTTGACGATCTTCCCCACTGATGTTTCAATGCAATGTTCCGCCAGGGTGGTTCTTCCAGGAGTGTCCGAAAAGAGGGGTGCAAACGGGGTCAGCGTCTGTATCAGGGTCCTCCTTTCTTCGGGATCGAGCTCTTCGTTAACCACCAAGTGTCCTAGGGTGCTGGGGTTCGAAGAAAGAGCAGGTACCGTGAGGTGGGCCGCTTTGGGAGGTGGGCCCAACCACTTCTTCAGGAGATTTATGTGATATAACTGGGTACGGTTGGGCGTTAATTGTACCCTATAAGTGGTTTTTCCGACAATGTCGATGATTTTGTATGGACCTAACCACTCAGCTTGGAATTTCTTCGAGGAGGAGGGAAGCAAAACCAGTACCCAATCATGTAGACTAAGCGTCCGCCATCTCTTTCCTCGGTCGTAGAAGCTCTTTTGTTTTTCTTGCTTCCTTTCCAGGTTGGAGTAGGCTAAATCTCTGAGCTTCCCAATCCTCGTTTTCAGGGCCCGGGCATACTCGAGCACGCCCCTGGTTTCTGTTGCCTCCTCTCTTTCCCATGCTTCCTTGGTTATCTCCATGAGGCTCCGCGGCTGTCGTCCATACAGCATCTCAAATGCCGAACACCCTAGACTGCTTTGTACTTGCCCTCGGATCACATAGAGGGCGAGGGGCAGAATCTGGTCCCACTCTTTCCCGTTCACGTTCAGCATCTTCTTCAATGTGGACTTCAGTGTGCCGTTATACCGCTCCACAAGCCCGTCCGTTTGAGGATGGTATACGGACGTCTTGATGTGTCGCAGGTCCAGGAGTCTGCAGACCTCCCTCATGAGGCGTGAAACAAAAGGGGTGCCCTGATCCGTTAGGATCTCCTTGGGAAAGCCAACTCGAGAGAATACCTCCAGCAGTTTGTCGGCGATGTTACGAGTCGTGGCCGTTCGCAAGGGAAACGCCTCGGGGTAACGGGTTGCATAATCCACCATGACTAGGGCGTACACGTGTCCTTTTTTTGTACGGGGCAGGGGTCCGATCAGGTCCATCCCTATGCGCTCAAATTGGGTACCAATTATGGGAAGGGGTTGCAAGGGAACCGCTGGGGGTCTATGGGTATTTTTCTTTTGGCAGACCTCGCAGGACTGGCAATAGGTCTTCACATCTCGGTAAATCCCTGGCCAATAGAAATGTCGGACGACATTTTGGGTGGTTTTTTCAGCCCCGGTATGCCCCGCGGTGAGGTGGGAGTGAGCGTAGAAAAGCACCTGTTCTCGGAAAGAAAGGGGGACTAAGAGCTGGTGTGATTCGTTGGGTCCTGCCTGTCTGTACAGCAGTCCCTCCTTTATGATAAATCTGGGATATGTTACAGGGTGTCTGTCTTGGGTTGCATGTGCCTGCTCCCAGGCATTTAACAGGGTGGCGTCATTGGCCTGGGCGAACTTAAAGCTCTTGTCTCCTATCCATGGTTCCGCTGTTGTGAGAGCTGGAATCGGATGGTCTGTCTGCTTTGCGGTACCTGTCTGTCTACCTAGGGCCAGAGCGGCCTGATGGAACAGGGCTAGAAAGTCAGGGATGTCGGTACCGAGTATTAGCTCCTCGGGGAGACCCTCTAACACTCCCACTCTAATCTGTGATGAGAACCCGTTGGCTAGGGTGAGTGTTATGGCAGCAAGGGGGTAGGGCCTCACATCACCGTGCACGCACCTGATGTGCACAGTGGTATCTGGCAGTAGCTGACTATCAGGTACCAGTAGTCTCTGTATCACTGACTGACTGCCTACAACCAGAATCCAACAGGGCTTTTACTATCCTCCCGTTCACCTGTGCACTTACGTGGAACGCACTCCCCATCTCCGCGGTGTACAATATGGACTTCGGTATGAAACCCACGTCCATGGGCTCCTCCGTGGTTCTCTTCCTGGGGCAGAGACGGGCGATGTGGCCCCAGTCCCCGCATTCGAAACACTGGGGACCCTTGACACTCGGTAGATCAGTTTTTATTGGTCTGTTTTTCAGCGGCTCGATGACGGGGCGGTATTTCCTTTCGTTCTTCTGGGAGCTGAAGCGGTTGGTCTTCTCCAGGTCCCACATTGAGGGTCGGGGTTGTGCCCTTGAAAAGGAGGTAGCCATCTCAATGGCCTGTTCAGTTGTCAGGTGCGTGTGCTGACGCAGCCACTTTTGTGTGTGAAAAGGGAGGGCGTCCAAGTACTGCTCCAGATATATTTTATCCATGATGTCCTCCTTGGAGCTCACAGTCGGGGTCAACCATTTATCCGCTGCCATCTTGAGCCTGAAGAACAGCGTTTTGGGGTTTTCCCCTTGGGTACCCTTCTCTTTCCGGAATCGCACCCGGTATGCCTCCGCGTCTAGGCCCAAGTGGTCCAGTATGATCGCTTTGATGTCCTCATATGGGGTGTCTCCGGTGGCGTTGGCCACCTGGTACGCGGCCTGGGCCTCCCCCGTCAATAGAGGGGCTAGGAAGAACGGCCACTTCTCCATAGGCCACCCACAAGCCCTGGCCGCTCGCTCAAAATTGAGCAGGAAAGCGTCTGGGTCCTCACCAGCCATGTATTTTTGTAGGGATATCCCCGAGGGTGAATGATGTACCGCCCGGGGCTCAGGCCAACAAGGCAGAGGGCCGGTCGGCCATCATCTTCTGTAGACCATCCATTTGGCCCGTGATTGTGTCTTTGAATACATCGCGGTCCGCCTGTGCTGACTTCATTTGCCGCTCCACAGCCCATCCCAGTTTTTCCTGCCCCTTCACAAGGTGTTGGATGAGTGCGTCCATCTCGGTTGTGCAGATGGAGTCAGTAGATCCTACTTCTGACACCAGTTGTAGCGGGGTCGAAGAAAGGGGCAGGGACGTAGGTTTGTATAGACAGGGTTTTATTGTATGGAGTACACGCCTCCTGTTGGAAGCCAGAGTTCCTCTTAGAGTTAGGAGGGGCTGAGGTGACTCTCTCCTCCTGAATGGCGTCTCTGGACGGTGGTCGTCTTCGGGGTGTTGCTGCCTGGTCCTCCGACCTTCCAGTCTCTTCCCGGTCTCCGGTGGCTCTCGGGGAAAAAGGGAGGGAATGGGGAAATGTCGTGAGTGTTATGTGCACTGTGGTGCAAAGGAGGGAGGGGGTGGTGAAGGGGAACACTTCAATCCAGTGCCGCACGTCTAGGAAAAGGAGTGTGTGTGTGCAGGGAGGGGAGTAAACCTCAAGGAGGATCAAGCAGGGACTGTCTCCCTTAGCCGTCGGGTCTTCCCCGCCTCCCTACCCAACCCGCAAACCGCCCTCGTACCTCTGAAAGCCACGCTCCTCCTGGAACGTGGCTGGGCGAATCGTGGTTCCGGTGGCCTCCTGGCACTCGTAGTGTCTCCGCTCCTTCTCGGACGTCCTCGGCACTCGCTGGTACTCCCGCTGCTCTCCGTTCCTCTCCTTCCTCCGCGTCCTCTCGTCCTCCGGTGGTGTAACACACCTCCTTCCGGGTCTCCGTCCTCTTTATTGGCCGGCTCCAGTCCGCGTCATCGATAGGGGAGGAGGCAGGTGACTCCGCATCCCAGTTAAAGGGACAGCATCCTTTGTCCACTATGCTTCCACACGAGGGGGGGGACTGTTGCCTCCAGTCCTCCTGCTGCTGTAAGAAAAGAGTTTGGTCTGTAGCAGGCGCGTCATACCAGTGGGTCAGGTGTCCATTGCAGTCCCCTGGTTCCTCTGCCCCGTGACACTGTTAAAGCTGGGTGACCCGCAACTTCACCGTTGTCGGAGTCAGGCATTTTGTTTTTTGAAAAATGTAGAACAAGTTTCAAGGAAACAAAAAGATAAGGTGCACAATATTTTGGAACACTGTATCCTTCAACGTTGAACAAACCAAACAACTAATATATAGGGTGCTTCCCTATTTAGTTATGGCGGATATTTAGCCCTACCCACTCCGGACGTCTTATGGAGAATGTGAGTAGGGGTCTCTGAGAAAAGCACGAATGAGTTACTCAGTATCTAGCGTTAAATTACTACCTTACCAAACCGTTGGGCGCCATGTAGTGTAGTTCCTATTTCCCTAATAGGCTCTGCGCATTGGAATAATATAACCTATAGGTTTGACATAGGACTAAGGTCGGTATGTCCCTATCGATTATATTAAAATTAATTACCTGTGCCAGCTAGCTCAGAGGCAACTAGAAACTCCTTGAGAACAAGAAGGGAGTAGTTTCTGGCAACCGAAAAACATGACAACTTTGTTTCCCTTTAGAAGTGGAACACGTCTCAGCATCGTGGAAACAATAGATAACAGTTTCACTCATTCAATCGTGCATGCTTAGTTTCTACAGAGTTACACAGAAAGGAAAGACTGGCGTTTCAATAAAAAGGGTTTTATTGAACAGTCTTGTTTCTTGTGTAAGAGATGTGATCATAACAGCACATAAGACAGTATGCAAGATAAATAATGTACAGCGTAAGCAGTAGAAATAAATAATACTGCGCTAGCATTATCTTTTAGCATATATTCACGTACATAAATAACATGAGCTAAGAATGCGAGTACTCATACGATGCGTCTCTAAGCTAGTTCTACCCCAATGTACCTAACCTAGTCTAGGTGTAGGGAAAGGTAGAAGTAGGTGGAGTATTCTCTAGTATGGTATACTAAGAGTATGTTAAGTCTGGTATGCCAAGAGTCCCTCTAGGATCTAGTCAGCTCCATACCTTGAGAATGAGAGAGGTGGGAATCTCCTGCCGGGTCTGGAACTCTAACACCCTGCGAAGGGAGTCAGAACACTGGAAGCTGGATTCGTCTGCGTGCAGGAATGACAGCGTCTTCTCAGTGCGTCAGGCCGGGATACGGGCTCCTCTGAAGTCGAGGTCTCTTCTAACTTGCTTAGGCAAGGGAAGGTATATTTATACCTGGTAGGTGTCGTGGAATGTTAGCATTGACGTGAAGTCGGACAGAGGAAGACGTCAGGAATGAACCCTTAAGGTATAACGGTTCATACATAATAGATGAGTTCTTGGAGAAATCAATAGTCCTGTGCTAGGGGAACTCCCGAAGCTTAAGGGTCTGGTTTCTAAGAATTCGTTGTGACGTTAGGGTGGACGGATGTCGGTGACCATGCCTGTATTTGGAGTGCACGGCTAATGCCTAAATAAGGACAGGGATTCTATGCCTATATAAGGGCAAGGCGAATTGTGCCTATATAAGGACATGATTCAGGAAAACCTATATACGGACCCCTAAAGCGGAATACAACAATGAGAAGGGAGTTGAAAAAATCAAAGATAATTTGAGTGATGTGCAAGTTAAGGACAAGAAGTATCATGATGAAGTCCATAGAGCCAAACCTAAACTTATCAGTGCGGATGATTGGGTGAGTATTGCTAAACCTGTTTTGCAGCGCAAGGGCACATCAAAGTTTTAGGCACCCGTTCAAGTTGATAAGGTGACAGGCAGTGCAGTTTTACTGCACAAAAGGGGTTGGTGGAACAAGAGTTCAGTGGTGGTGCTTAAAACAGGGCAAGAAAAAATTTTTAAGGAGGTGGTTGGGGACAGTTCATGTTTGGATGAGGTAGGGCAAGAAAAAATATTTAAAGAGTTGGTGGTTGACAATTCATTTTCGGGTTAATGACAATGAGAAGATCGTGTTGAATGGTGAAAGGTGGGTTGGTCAGTAACAATCAGACTTGGAGGTATCTCTTAGAGGTTTGTCTGGTTCTGTTATGGATCACCTAGAAAATGTCTGTTTCTGAAGCATCTTTTGATGTTCCTTCTTCTGCTGAAAAGGAAGGTTTGACCACAAATTTGTCTGTTACAAAGGCATATTTTTCTGTGATGGGGGGCCTGGGATGAAATTCCAAATCAAAAGGGTGGTCAACTTACCTAAGAGGTTAGAAGATTTTATTTTGTCCTTATTTCTTGGTTTTATCAGAGTGTACTATTTGTGTTAACAGTTTTACCATTTGCATTGTTTAAAACAAAACATACATTTTGGCTATTTTTTTATTCCTGGAAATTTTTGTTGTTTGCTTTAAACTGTTCTTTATTAAAAAAAATGTTTTTTAAAGGACATGTATTGAATGTTAGGTATGTCATGTTAATCTCTTGTCATGATGTAATATTGGAATGTGGTGGGGATGAACAGTGTGGAGCTGGTGGTAAAAGGACGTGCTGCGATTTTCCTCACCAGTAGGTTATTTACATTGGCACTAGTAATAAACCCTTTATTACTTCATCTCTCCCTGCCTCATCTCGTCTTTACATATACCATCCTTGTTGCCAGTGTTTCAATGAAAACAAGCATTGGCATAGCCAAGAGGTCTCGCCTTTGGGACCTTATAAGTGTTTAGCCATACAGAATATTACCCTGGGTGCTGTGCTGTTACGGATTGAAGAGCTATACAATTACTACACACTGGGTCATGCAGTCTGATTAAGGAATACATGCTTGCCTCAGGAAACAGAATTCAATCTTGGTTAGTGCAGTGGAGAATAGTGACTTGTGTCTTTTTAGCGCTACGAGGTCAAAGCCTGTGTGTATATGTAAGTTATTTAAAACGTGCATTGCACACAGTATAATATAGACTGGTACAAAATGCACAAAAAGGTTTACGATAAAACGGGGTTTCTAAAATTATATTTTAGTAATACACACAGACTGTACATAATGCAATTTGTTTTATATACCTAAGCGCCGTGTTGTCCATTTAATGACTGACTTATTGTAGAAATAAAACAAAATAAGGCAAAGAACTGTAAGAGGGTTTGAAAAAGTCTCACAACAAGGGGAAGGTAAACTTAAAGCATCTGTGACACCCTTGTGCTACGTTTAATGGTATAATTGTTTTTTTAAATCAGAAAAATACACTGCAGAGATGGTGAACTGATATTCCCTTATGATATGGATCTTGGTTATATTTTGATACACGTGATGCGATATATTTAAAAAGGAGTAAAAGGGAAATGTGCAAGTAAAGCAATGATTGTATTTAAATTTGCTGTTGTTTCGGGAGAGAGTTAAGGCGGGGGCTTGGAAAGGGTAGGGTGCCTCAAATTTGTTTTCTGCACACAGAGCCAACAAGAACACTGGGAAGGCACGTTCACAACAGAGTATAGAACGGTTGTGGTCACAGATTGCCGCAGACCGTTTCCTAAAGGTGCTCCACTTCCTGGGCCAACAGTTCAACAGAATGCCCCAAAATTAAATACAAGAGAAATGGGAGAAGCACTCTACATAGCAATCAAAGAATACATTTATACAACTGATATGTTATGTTTAAGCAGTGGCGTAGCAAGGGGGGGGGGGGCGGACTGCCCGGGCAGCACGAGTTTTGGGGTGGCATTGCCCCCTCCCACTCTTACCTGCGGCCGTCGCGGGGCGCCATAGCAGGGATTGCCAGCACCCCCCACCCCGCTTTTACCTGCAGCCCGTGGGACGGCAAAAGCAGGGCACGCCACGGGCGGCCACAGGTCTTGCTACACAACTGTATTTAAGGGTTACAACTACGTGTAAATGCCAGGGAACAAAATATTTGCCTAAAATCATACAGTTTGTAAACGTGGAGGCTGGGGTTAAACCCAGGGTTTCTTGTTTCACTTTATACAAAATCAACCAATAAATGGTAATTATTTATGTCTCTGTTTTACCACAAATGTTAGTGCTTGGTTTTAAACTTGCCATTCACAGCTCTTTCAGTCTGAGTCTGGGACTTAGTAGCACTATAATGCAGGTGGGACTATTCCTCATTGCGCCAACCAGCATTCAGTTGTGCGGCTATGTGGTCATGCATACAGACATCTGCCGTGATCAAATTGATCAAATGAGCTTTTATAACTTAAACAAGTTAATTTCCCTCCAATTCCTTTAACTTGCTTTTATTTTTAATTACAGGTGTATGTCATAGTTTTTACGTAAAGGCAAAAGACAAACATAACAATTTCAGAATTTATTTTAGCCACGTCTCTGTCCCCGTTCTATGGAACTCAGGATCACAGTTCCATAATTTTGCTATGCACTTTAACCGCTGGCTGGGTTATCACATGTCAGAACCCACATAACAGTTCTAGGTGGATGTACTTTGGAGCTCCACCCCTTACACTCCACCTCCTCTGCAGAGTTCAGAAGATTCATAGGTCTAGGCACGAGCAGCTCTAGTATTTGTCTTCACATGCTAACACCTGTAGTTCCCAAAAAGGCACAAACAGAGCAACCGATGCCAAAAAGAAGATTAAACTTTTTTATAAAAACTGGACCGGATAACTACTCACGCACAGGCCTGCAGGAAGCATGAAAGTTTTGTGTTTTTTAGAGATCGCTGCTGTCTGTGGTATCAAGCTTAGGCTGCAATCACTCCTAAGTTTAGCTTCCTCACTTCCAGCATAATGCCATTTCGCAATGATTGTCAGTGTAGCAGGTGACTCGGCGCTCTAACATTACAACTAATGCAGCACTTTTGATCGGCGGAGTACAGCACTAGAGAGATGGTGGGGAAAAGCTCCTAGACACATAGGTGTAAGGCAGCCTAGGTTTTCCTTCTAACCTCCAGGCCGTGGCACGTTATCCTGTTAAGGGCATGTGACGTGTATAATTGCTACTGCTGACAGCATTAGCAAGCAGTCGCTTCAGGGACTAATAGTCTATCGACCACCAGGCCCAAGGGCCAATTTTATCCATGAAATTCAGACCTTCATGGAGTTATGTATAAATGATTCGCGTTTTACAATTGGAGGCGATTTTAATTTCCACCTTGAGCTTTTAACCAACGCGGATACAGATCACTTGGTTGATACTCTTAAGAGTTTCAATTTATACCAGTTAATGGAAGAATCCACCCACCTGGCCAATCATACTTTGAATGGGATTTTCACAAACAACCAAGAACTAAAGATAGACAAAGTTGTGCCAGTTATATGGTCAGACCATAAGGCCATTTTTTTCTCAATAAAAGTTCCCTTTAATAAAGCGACATGTAGAAATTCAGCCAGAACCGTTAAATACCGGCTGTGGAAAAATCTTAATGCGGAGGCATTGAAAGATGTTCTCTCTAAATCAAATCCTATTCCAGACAATAATGTCAATAATGCAGCAATCAGTTACACACAGCACTCCTTAGACTGGTACCAGAAAAAAACATTTAAGAGCTATAGGAACAACCCAGCTGCCCCATGGTTCTCACAAGAATTAAAAACTGTGCAACTGAAGTGCAGACTTCAAGAGCGCAAATGGAGGAAGAAATACTGTCCAGAAAAAAAATTAAGTATAAAACATCACTTTCAAAGTCTAAAGAATTAATTGAAGCAGGTAAGACCAAGTATTTTTCTGGAAAAATAAGCTCAGTGACAAATTCTACCAGGGAACTTTTTAAAACATTTAAATCTTTGTCCAAATGGAACAACAGTAATATCTTTAATCCTGACGAATCCTTTTGTAACCAGCTGGCTGATTTTTTCAACTTAAAGTTCACTCTATCTTTCAAGCTTTTTCCACCTCCTTGAACACGCAGAGTTTAGATGATGGTTCAGGGCAGGTGAGGTATTGAACCTTGGATTAGATCTGGGGCTTTCAGATACACCTCAATTTGAAAGGTTCTCTCTTCTCACTAGGGAAAAAATAATCAGTCTCATTAGTTCAATCAAATCCGGGGCCCCTTCGGACCCCTGTCCTCCTCAGTTAATTAACTCAGTGGCCAGTGCGGTGGCAGGACAACTTATGGACTTATTGAATGAGATATTGACTTCAGGGCATTTTCCGATTATATGGAAAATGACTTCCATCCTTCCATTGGTGAAAAAATCCTCTTTGGATCCAAAAAAGGTGGAAAGTTACAGACCCATATCTCGCCTCTCCCTTCCAGCCAAGATATTAGAGTAGGCAATGAATGAGGAAATACTAACATTCTTAGATGTTAACCAGTTGCTTGATTCTTCCCAATATGGTTTTAGAGCAAACCACTGCACTGAATCAGCGTCGGAGGAATTAAAAAGGGCAGCTGACAAGGGAGGTAGAGCAGTACTGATTTTATTAGACCTCTCTACCGCCTTGGATACGGTTCACCACGCACTTATCAAACGGCTTCACTTGCTTGGTTTCTGGAACACTGCTTTAACACTGTTGAGTTTGTTCCTTAATGATAGACAACATTGGGTACAGATGGGAGACGCAAACGCCAGGCATTTCTCTCTCCCCTGTGGTGTGCCCCAGGGGTCTGCTCTTAGCCCCACACTTTTTAATATTTTTGTTACTCTCCTTGTTAATCTTTTTAGCAGTTATGGTCTGGATGTATTCTCCTACGCCGATGATACGTAAATAGTGGTGTCTATTTCATTGGACATAACAATGGAGACAAGTAATTTCTGTAGATGTATGTCCCATGTTGCTAGCTGGATGCAAAGAAACTGTCTCAAGCTGAACTCCGAAAAAACAGAGGTTCTGCTTTTTGGAAATGAGACCACCTTTTGGGATGCACCATGGTGGCCTTCGGACCTAGGTGCGGTACAGAGGCCAGCTCAGAAGGCAAGAAATTTGGGAGTAATTCTTTACACCAAATTATGTTTTTCAGAACAAATCAATGCTGTTACTTCATTGGGTTTTTTTATGCTGAAGGTTCTTAAAAGAATCCTCCTGTTTATTCCTTTTGATCTACAAAAGAAGGTGATGATGGCCCTCATCTTTTCGAAGATGGATTACTGCAATGCCTTATATTTAGGTACTCATAAACATCTGATAAAGAAACTGCAGTGTTTGCAGAGGGCAGCAGCAAGAGTGCTGTTGAAAGTTCCTAAGTTCGCACCTATATCTCAATTAATGCACGGCTTGCACTGGCTCTCGGTGGAAAAAAAGGATTATTTTTAAGGCTCGGTGTGTAATCCATAAGGCCCTTAACCGGGCCGGCTCTACCTACTTCCAGGAACAGTTCTCCTGGTGTTCCCCCAGTAGGAACCTTAGATCGAGCTCTGCATGAAAGGTCACTGTCCTGAGAATAAACAAAGCAAAATGGGGTGGAAGAATGTTCTCCTGCTGTGGAGGGAAACTCTGGAACACTTTGCCGCTCGCTTTATGCTCTCAATCCACCTTGCAGCAATTTAGGAAGCAGTTGAAGACCTGGCTATTTACTCAATAGATCAATTGCTCCTTCTAGATTTGTCCATCGTCTGGCAGAAGGTTTCCATTGTATGGTCCGCTTAGCGCTAAGACACCTTCGGGTATTGCGCGCTCTATAAAATTATTTTTCTAAAAAAATCGACATAAAGAAGAGACATGTAACAAGAGCGCCTGGTCGCCATATTGGATAGGAGCTCGTACATTAATCTAGACACTGTATAGTCAGACCTTCAAGAAACCCTTAACAAAATCCATACTTTACAGTTAAAATAAAAATATTATAATATTCCTGAAGTTTCTTAGAAATGAGCACCATTTCTAAACTTGATAATAGAATTTAAGACGGCATGGCAATGCTGACGCTGCTGCTCCTACGGCTTGGGATGTACTGGTTGCTATGCCTGGGCAGTGGTAATGTGGTGTGGGCGGGGTCTCGGCATCAGCTCTCTTGTGTCTTTATTCTTTAGCCAAATAATGAGGTGTGTGTTTGAAAATAAAATAATACTGTCACCGGTGCATGTTCATTTTTGAGCCAAGACGATGAAAGCAACCAGTGTGTTTCTCGATTAAAAAACACACCTGCTTATGACCCTCCATGATGCAAATACTTGCTGCTGTGAACTTATTTGATCTGTGCTGAACATGGTTATCCATGTGTATTATACTGTGATACTTTGATTAGCATCTTCATGTTCTCCCAGACACACACCTCCTGGAGCTCACGGCCTCACAAATAGACACCTGTTTAACATGCACCTTACAGCCTATTATCATTCTACTATTATCATTTATTATCAGTTACTTATTTGCTTGTTTGTTGCTGCTCGTTTGTTCACTTATTTACCTTTACCCTACCTGTGCGGTTTCTCTCATAGATTCTCACTGTCTGCCATCATTACTACTAATGTTAGCGATACCCACAGTTATTGGCACACAAATATACCGCAATTGTATTTATTTATTTTATTTCTGTTATTTATTTATTTAATTTCTGTTGTATTGGTTCTATTGGAAAACTTTAATAAAAACGACCTGAATTTAAAAAAAAAAAACAAAAAAAAAAACACACCTGCTAATGGCTTACAAATGAATACCAAGAAGACAAAAATAATGACGATTGGTGGTACAAAATCAGATAAGAGAGTATGGAAGATTAATGGGTTACATATTGAAAATGTGAAATTTTATAAATATTTGGGTATTACATTCGATGACAAATTGTCTTTTAAACAGCATTTTATTAATCTAAAAGCTAAAGCTACAGCCTTGTCCTTTGCTTTTAGAAAGTTGAGAGATACGCTGGCATGTCCAGACCATGAGCATTTACTTAAGGTCATGAAATCAAAGTTGATTTCCTCTTTGGCTTTTGGCTCAATGATTTTTCTAAAGACGCAAACATCCTTGACAACCTCCAAATAAAAGTTTTTAAATCTGTTTTTAGGGTTTCAAGGTATATTGGGCATGCCAATGTAAGATTGGAATTTGGTCTGGAAAGACAAACTCTGATCAGACAATCTGCCTTTTTAAAATCGTTACATTCTTTTTTTTGTTCAGATCAGGAAACCTTGCGAACCAATGCTGGCAGGGGATAATGAAGTATGAGCATGCTAAGGGCTGGAGAGCATATTTAATGGAGAGTTTAAATAACTTTAAGTTGCCCCCCTTGAAGACGTAAACAGGAGTAAAGTTGTGTTTAAACAGACAATAAATCGATCAGCTAACTTTCTATCGTTTCTCTTAGACAAGGATGAGCTCGCCAAAAAGAGTCACTCCTGGTCAGTTATTAATTCATTCATTAAATTAGGACCACAATCATATCTCACAACCCATTTAAAATCCTTTTTAAGGGACAGATTTATGTTGTTACGATTTGGGAGATATCCCACAAAGGATGGAATCCCTTCATGGGAACGTATTTGGCCCACAAACAGCTGTAGGTTATGTGGTTTTTATAAAGAATCGTTCATGCATATTTTAACTACTTGCCCTCGGCTGTCAGAAGAGAGGAAAGCTCTATTAAAATCCATCTTTAACGAATTAGGGGTGAGAACATGTCGACAAGCTATAATAACTTGTCTCTCTGGGAACACACCTCGTCTGATCCCACAGTTTGTAAAGTTTGTCCTCTTCCCAGAAAAAAAGCTACTTTCTGAATGTGACACCTGGCATGCCTAGAATATTTATGACTGGTTTTACAGGATAATGTTGTAAAACTCTAAAAATGTTAAAGAAAAAATATGCAATCCCATAAAATTGTTCCTGAAGTTATGTGAATGGTCCTTAAACCAAAGTTTTAAAAGATTTTAATTGCTTGTAGTAACTGGGTATAATCCCAATACTAAATCAATTATTCGCTTGTGTGGGCTTGTTTTGACGAGGAGAAATTTTCCATTCTAATTAATTGTTAAGAATGTTGTTTGATGTTAGACGTTGCACAATCGCACTTTAACTATTGCTGCTAAATGTAAGCCTTGTAAAAGTGCTTCTTAACTACTGCTGCTAGTTGTAGGATTCTGCACAGGTACATTTTATTTATTGTATCTTAATTTTTGTACTTTTGTGTATGTATGTATTTTAAATTTGGGGGTGGGTAGGTAGTTCCTTTGAGAACGTTTTATCATCCATTTGGAGTAATGGTTTTCGTGATTGGTGCAAAAATGAATCCATTTTAAAATGTTCCTTTAAATTACTCACAAGAAAATGTATTATATGGGTTTTTGCTCTTTAAAGTTGGGATATTAGACCGATCGAATTGGTATATTTAAATGCTCTTTCATTATCGCTGGTAGATGTAATACACTGCACAAGTGCACTTTACAATGTACCTTGATATAATTCTTAATACAATGTAGTTTATGTGCTTTGTCGGATAAACAGGTGATTCCAGTCAGATCAAATTGGAATATTTAAGTTTTTGTCACAACCCAAAGTGTTTTTAACCTTGTTTGTAATGATTTTTATTAATCAACAAATAAAGCATTTCTTATTCTTCTTACCTGGTTGAAAACATTGGCTGTGCGCATAGCTGAAGTTAGCTTCTAGTCAGAGAGCGCTGAAGGTTGAGCTTTAAGCATTCACCACCTGTGGAGGGAGGGGCTCAGAAGAAGGTTTGTGATACAATGAATGTGGGTCAAATAACAAGAGGAAACCAGGGGAGCCCGAGAGTGGGGGAGGAGAGCGAGGAGGCCAGAAAACAGCAGTGGAAGCTCGGCTGTCGTAAATCGATATGAAGAGCTCATCATAGCTTCTCAGCAGAAAGTGAAACAAGCGTTCGCACATGTGAAGAGCAACTGTTAAATAGAAAAAAAGTCCCTAACCAGAAAGTAAACAAGCACTGGCATAGCCAATAGGTCTCGCCTTTGGGACCATATAAGTGTTTAGCCATGCAACAGTTGATGTTGTTGCACCAAGGATATTATGCTGCATAACTAAATACTTATAAGGTCCCAAAGGTGAGACCTATTGGCTATGCCAATGCTTGTTTCTGTTGGTGAGATAGGATTATCTCACTTGTATATGAATGGGGAGAGGACAAGGGACCAGGAGTATTACCGGTAAGTAATAGGGCAAAAGGCCCACAATGGAAAGAAAGAAGAGGTGTGGGCGAGCTCCTAATACCTGACACAGGTCATTTAGGAGTCAGGGGAATAGTCTACACTGCAGGTGGGTGGGAGGAGCTCCAGTGTTGAGGAGTGGAAGGAATGAGAAGCAGTTACACGAGGGATGCTTGGCAACCTGGGTGCTTTGCACATGCAAGTGCAAAACAAGAACTCCATGCACAGGTGGCAGAAATGTGTATGCACACCTAGACAACCAATGACCTCCCTCCCCCTTTAATTCCTCAGTCCGGTGTATACCTGCACTTCTTCTTTCCAACGAAAAGCCCTAGAAGATTGGTGAGGACGTAATACGAACGTCATCTCTGATTCTAAAGTGTATATCTGTGCTGGAATGATAAAGCCCAGCTTTCTGATGAAATGCAGTAGAATGGCACTGCCTTGGTATAAACCGACTTTCTGCAACACATGCATATTGTTTTTATTCAAGTGTTGAGAGAGAGACAGAGAATGAGTTTGCGTGCATGGGGGGTTTCAGTGATCCTCATAAAACTGCTGTATCTGTTCTTTGTAATAAGAAAACTTGCACTCGTGCTGTCCATGCTCTGCCTGCTATGCGTGGTAATGAACCGTCATATGGTCTTTCCTTTACACAAAAGCAAAAAACACTGTAAAATTGTATATACAAGCACTTCTCTGCTACTGTCTACAATTTTATTTTCAGAAATATTTGCACCCACCTATTCTTATATTGGTTATACCTCATTAGAGAAATCAGCAATCCCAGGCACTAAAATTCATTACTATTTTGTTCTCTTAGTATACGAATATTTAAAATCCATTGTAAGAAAAACATACATTTTTGTTTTGTGCTTTTTATTGACATGTTCACCTGCTCAAACCCCTCTACCGCACGCACACACAAACACACACATATGTTTGCTACCAAACACTCACACAGTTCAAGAAAGTTAACTGAGAATGCCCGGGACACCAGGCAGGCCCATCTCCACAGATACGTCCTTCAGTCTAGCCCTTTGCCGGCCCATGGATTAGCAAAGATGTGTTTTATATTAGTGACCAAGGGAAAGTTCATGCCCCCGGGGAACAGTTTATATTAGGGGCTGGCAGAGTGATTAATGGTTTATTTACAAGACGGACATGCAGACTGTCAGAGCTCCCGTCAGCCTTTGATGTAAAACACACTAAGAGGCATTCGCCATCCTTATCTGCTTGGAGCTCTGGAATAAGACATGAGGGTGGGTGCGAGCAGTTCACAGTCTGCTGCTGACATTGCCAAGCACTGGCACAATGAAAGGAAAACAAGGAATGCGCGTGTGAAAACGTATTGAAAGTTTAAAAAAAAAGTCACTGAATTCGACGAAATCAAGACTCTTGGGGGCGAACTGGCGAAGCCCTTGTGAGTAGACTTGGACATTTCAAACTCTCTATTCCAATCATTAAAGCAGAGGTTGCATAATTTGAGATTTAAACATACCGCCGGTGACGAATGCAGGAACCTCAAAGTCACAAGTTCGAATTCAGCCGCGGCAAGTTAACGCTTGAATATTTCCGATGGGAGCAAATGTGGTACTATAAATTGGGCAAGGGCGACATCGGTTATGTAGAGTGCCAAGAGCAATGGTACGCAGCGCTACATAAAACAAGAACAGGGAAAGGAAAGAACACAATAACAGAGAGAGAGAGCGAGCGAGAGAGCCCAGGAGTGCTGCGTGCGTGCGCAGTCTGCTCATTTTCAAGCACTGCACTCGTGCTTGTGGCGCGCCCCTGCTCGCTCCCGCAAGGTGGATGCCGCCACAAGCACGAGTGTGTGCTTGAAAATGACCAGAGCGACGGCTAAAGGTCCTCCTATGCAGCGCATGTGCGCTGCGTAGGCGAGACCTAAAAAGTGGAAGCAGACAAGTCCTGCGGGCAGTGCTTTAAATGGGCCGGTACTCACCGGTACTGAGTACCGGCACTTCTTAGATTTATTGCTCTGAGTACCGGCACTTCTCTACTGCCCTGGAGAGTACCGGTACTTATGAAAAGGTAGGCTCATTGGCAGTGCTGGTGAGCAGAAGTAGAACGTGTCTCTGGCAGCCAAGGCGCCGCTTCTGCAGCACCGATCTGAGCCCCAGCTGAGCTATTCAGCAGGGCTCATTTGAATAATGTCCGAGTGCTCACCATCATTCAGGCCCTGTGCTGTCAATCACATTCACACTATCCTGTGCGTTCCTGCAAGCACAGGAATCATGTCAGTCCCCTGGCAGTGGCAATCAGGCTACGGCCAGTCTGGCCCTGGTGGCAATTAAAAAAGCCATACTAGGTGAAGAGAAAAGATGGCTTTTATCATACCTGAGTCTTTTCTGTGTCTGCTATGTTTGTGTGTATGCCTGTTTTTGTAAGAAAAAAGTGAAAGAAAGAGAGAGAGAATCAAGACACTCTCAGGAGGTATTTTAAAGAAAATGTGTGGCACTTTGTACATGTCTGCTCTGCGACAAAGATTCATAAATAACGTAAAAGGGAGGGTTGGTGGGTGAGTGGATGAGTAAGTGGATGGATGAGTGAGCAAGGGTGGATGTATAGATGGATAGATGGATGAGTGAGTGAGTGAAAGCATGCATGGGTGAAAGAGGGTGGATGATTGGATAAAAGGGCAGATGATGGGTGAATAAGTGAAAGTTTGGATGGATGAATGAAAGGTAGGGAGGATGGATGAAAGGGTGGATGATGGATGAGTGAAAGGAGGGATTGAGTGAAAGGGTGGATAGAATAAAGGAGTGAAAGGGTTGATGGATGAGCGAAAGGATTGATGGATGAGGGAAAGGGTGGATAAAAAGATGGATGAGTGAAAGGATGAATGGATAGGTTTGGAGATGGATGGATGGATAGGTTTGGATATGAAGGGTGGATAGACTGAATGGTGAAAAACGGAATCATTGATGTTAGACTGAATAGACGATAGAATGTAAAGGTTAAATGGTGGACATCAGCAGGTAAATGGTAGGATGAAAGAATGAATGGATAGATTGATGGAAGAGACAAGAGATATCTTCTGGGGATGGTCATGACGAGTTGCTTCATTTGCTTGGCGCCATAAAAGCTTTGGTGCGACGTGGGGGTATTTTCAGTTTCTTCCTACTCGCGTGCTCAAAAAAATATAGTATTGTGCCAAACAGCAATTAACAGTATGACATTAAGAAGGTGCAACTATTGCAAAAAAAGGAAATGTTAACGTATTATCGCATTTCTCTTTCATTTTGTGTAATGAGTTAACCTGCTTTGTTTATATAAACACATTTCTCATGTGTTTTGGTATGTGCTGCAACTAATATAGAAGTTAAGTATCATCATGTCTTGCCCTTAGCCCCGCCCCCTCACTACACCTCTAGCTCTTTTAATGAGTACCTCCACTTATTTTTTCCCATTTAAAGCACTGCCTGCGGGTATACTCCACAGCCCACAAAGCACATACAACAAACAGATCATCCTGCAGCGCAAGCGCTGTAGGCTCCACCTAAAAAAGCAAGCAGTAAGTATGCAAATGTAGCAGCTGTAATCAGAAGGTGCATACACAACAGATCGGATCGTAGAATGTCGTTCAAAGGTCAGAACAAAACTTATGTTAACTTTCTAATATCAACCAGAGCACAGTGAACTTGGTTCAATGAGAAGAAGGAAACGGGTAAGGCGAGGGCATTATTAAACATATCATCATTATAGCAAGATCAGAGGATGGTGAATCGGCTCTGGGAGTCCGAATTGCGAAACCTGGTCCCGCAGTTTCAAAATCGGTAACTCGGCAGTTCGGACACTTCTTATTGCCATTTCATGGAGACCCCATCACACCCATCCGCACTGTGAATCCTACTCCTGCCCATGCTACTCGGGCACGGGCTTCTCCTGCAGTCTAAGCGTTTCCACTTGTCTGTCCTGTCCCCAACCAATATTGAAGGTAAGAAATCTACATGTCGGAAAAAAACACAATCAAAGCTTCCGCTTTCTACGTAGATCACGTGGTGTTCGTCGTTACTAAGGACGCTGAAATGGAGACTCAACGTGAGAACGGGAACTGACGTACTCATTACGGAAGGTGCAGGCCGGGTGGTTATCGTCGGCGGAAGTCTACCCCTTTGATCAGCTTCGTAATACACAGGGAAAAGTGCTAAAGCGGTCCAAGGTCTACTGCTCCTCAGTAGCAGTCTTTTTCGCATTACCTGGTCATAGGATCTTCTAAACTGTCCCTCCGGACGTCGCTAATCATGAAGATCGGGCGAATAACAGGTCGCGCACAAGGTATGCTATGTCCATATGTATCTCTGTCTGAAAGTGAGAAACCTGTATCCTTATGCGGCCTCTTTCTTTCATCTACAACTGTCCACTTATTTTGTGATATTTCCATGTTTTATGTGTGATTATGTTTGCCACTTCGAGTGACAGTTCATCGTGAGTACAATGAGTACTCAATGTTCATATTGTAAACAAATGTCACAAATATCTGCTTTTTGCACTAAACGGCTGTGAAAGAACGTTGGTAGAGCTGCAACGCTCATTGAGTGCTTATGTGCATGGTCATTAACCTGCTGCCGTTTTCTGACCAGATTGTGCGAAAACGTTTTTGGCACCACGGTAAGCTATATGCTATTTTTTTTCATTTAATGCATTTTTATATTACGCGGACTTAACCCAAATGTGTCAGAGCGCTTTATAATAGAACCAAGTACGTTACATGAGGAGATTTACATACTTACAAGTTACATATACAATCAGGATAGTTAAAAAAGTAAAAAATAAAATAAGAAGTAGCAAAAATTTGGTTAGTACAGGTATAGAATACATATTTACAACGTTGGGCTCGAGTGAATGCCAAACGGCCTTGATGGTCATGAAAAGGGTTGAATTAATCCTGGAAGTGTCTTTGGAAGAGAAGATATTTGAGATCTGTTTTGAAAGTCCGGATAGTGGTGGTGGTTTGGAGTAATGGAGGAGCGAGTTCCAGATTCTAGGCGCATTGCCTGAGAAGGATTGAGCCATAAATCTTTCCCTTTTGGAAGCTTGAGCAGTAAGTTTTCAGCATTGCGTGAAGGTCTAGAGGCGCCTGAGATTTTGAGTTTATACGCCAGGTATCGAGGGGTGGAAGTGTGCAAGGCTTTGTGGGTGGTACAGGCAGTCTTGTAGATTGACCTTGTTTCGATGGGAAGCCATTGCAGAGAAAACAGTATGGGTGTGATGTGATCATTTCTTTTGGCCCCATAAACGAAACGTGCTGCTGAATGGAGGGTGGATTTAAGAGGGCAAAGGTGGGTTTTGGGGAGGCCAGCAAGGAGAGAATTTCAATAGTCCAATCTAGAGAGAACCAGAGATTGGACCAAGGGTTTTAGGTCTTGCTCCGGAAAGAAACACCGAACCCCCCAGAAAAGACGAAGTTGTTAACGTGCATTCTTGGCGATGGAATTGATGTAGGAGTGTAGATTGAGCCTTTTGTCTAGCATGACACCTAGGGATTTAGCGCTGTCGACAACGATAGGTTTGTTGTTAAGTAAATTCAGCTTGTCCATCCAAAATTGAACAGGAGGAGGAGAGAGTGAGGTAGAGAGAAGAAGGAATTCAGTTTTAGAAGGATTCAGAATGAGTTGATGAGTTGACATCCAATTTTGGATAGAGTTGAGTGGTGTTGAGGATTGAGATGTCGTGTGCGGAAGACACCTTAAGCTAGATTTGGTTGTCATCAACATAGAGGTGGTAATGGATCCCAGATTTTCTTAGGAGATTTCCCAACAGTTCCAAGTAAAGATTGAACAAAGTGTGTGATAGGATAGAGTCTAGAGGATAGACCTACTGTCATTGAGTTTGAAAGGCTGGTAGCTATTTTGATCAATTGAGATCTACCCAAGAGGAATGAAGCACACCATTTGAGCACTGTGCCTTCCAAGCCCATTCTTTGTTTAAAAGTGTTCAGAAGAGTGTTGTGATTAACAGTGTCAAAGGCTGCAGAAAGGTCAAGAAGAATCAAGAGAGAAGACTCCCCTGAATCAAGTACACGCAGGGCATCGTTGATCACTTGAAGCAGGGCTGTTTCAGTGCTGCAGTCTTGCATGAAGCCAGATTGGAATTCGTCGAGAAGGTTGTTATACTTGATATGCAGGGAAAGTTGTTTAGCCACACATCTTTCTGTGATTTTCACAAGAAAAGGGAGGTTTGTGATCGGGCGGAAGTTGTTGAGGTCATTCGCATCAGCGGAGGGATTTTTAAGAAGTCGGATAACCTGTCCTGTTTTAAGGGCAGCAGGAAGGGAGCCTTGGTTGAGGAAGAGGTTAACCAGACTGGTCCAATAGGAAAGAGTGTGGGTGTAGAAGTCAGTGGCGATGTCACTAGGGATGGTGTTGAAAGAATGGTTAGAGGGTTTTGTTTCAAGAATGCTTTTGAGGAGGGCATCTTCAGTGATGTCAAAGTTGTGCCATGTGACTAAGGATTTGCGCTCCTCTAGGGGGGTAGGGTGAATGACCTGATCCACCAGCTATTTCACTTTTTCATCAAAGAATAGACCGAATTCTGCTGCTTTCATTGGAGAGTCGTCAAACTTGAAGGTGAGGGAGAGAGATTTGTACTTTTGATGAGGTCAAATAGTTTATTAGGTCTATTTTTGGCTGAGTCGAGGAGGATTCTGAAGTGCAACGCTTTTTCACTGAAGATGTGTTTGTGGTAGTTCGATATTGCTGAACGTAGATTAGAGAGATTAGTGCTGGAAGGAGATTGTCTCCATTGTTTCTCCAGGTACCTCAAGTTCTTCCTTTCTTCAGATAGGGATTTATTGAACCATGGTGCAGAAGGAGTAGGCCTTTTCTTTTTACTTTGAAGTGGAGCAACATTTTCAATTTTGACTGGAGAGGCATTGGTAGGTAAGATCCTTGACATCAGAGTTGGGGTCTAACATTGGAAGTGATGACATAGCAGAATTGCACAGAATGTGAAGGTCGATGTTCTTGGTGTTACGTAACCATGTAGTAGTCCTTTTAGGTTGGCCAAGAGTTACAGAGTGAGATAGGTGCAGAGAGAAGGGGATGAGGAAGTGGTCAGACCAGTCTACTTGAATTGGGTCAGCACTAGTTAGCATATCTGCTTTGGATATAACCAGGTCAAGAATGGAGCCCTTAGAGTGTGTCGGTTTCATGCAGTTTTGGATAAGATCATTTACTGAGAGAAAAGTGGCAAGCCTGTTGGCAGCTGAGTCTTCCAAAGAACCCCAGTGAAGATTAAAGTCTCCCAGAAAAATCTGTCTGTGTCTTTGAGAGTATTGGTCACTGGCAAAGTCGATGAATTCCTCCAAGAAGGCGGAGCAGTCACCAGGCGGGTGATAAATGGCATGAAACCTGAAAGGGGAGCAGTGTTGTACTTGAAGCTCCAGCGAAAGGCATTCGAATGCCCGGAAGGAGCTGTTGGGAAAAACCTTGAAGTGACGGGAGTTTATGAAGATAACTGCAACGCCTCCCCCCCCAACTTAATCTACTCTATCATTTCTGATAATGGAATAGTCGGTGGGTAGCAGAAGATCGAAAATAGTATGAGCGGTGTTGTTGTACCAGGTCTCAGTGAGGAAACGTATATCAAGATATCTGAGATTTCCAGCTTGTGTTTGTTTGCAGATCTGCAGTTGTGAAGCGAACAGCGCAACTCTGACAAGACTGTTTTGTTGAAGGGGGTGTTACAGCTTTTAGGGGCAATAGGGATAATGTTCCTGATTGATGGTGCCAGGGTAGAATAAGGCTGATGTTTAGTTCGGACAAAGGAGATGGTCGGAATAGTGCAAAGATTAGAATTAGCTGGAGAGGAGAGAGTGAGGGGTTGGCGTTAGAAGTCTTGTAACTAGCCAATAAATTAGAGATGCCTAAAGGGGACAGATTGTGTGTGGCTTTTTTGGGGCGCAGGAGCCGGGTACTCCTCAGGAGTTTGGGGAAGTGAGTGCTCGCCAGGGGGATTAGGTTGTTAGGTAAAGTGGATATTTTAGCACTTAGGAGTGAGATGGTGGCTTCAAGATGGGGGATAGAGGAGATGAGAAATCCTAGTTTGTTTTCTAAGGAGAGTAGGGCTGAGCATGGAATGTTAAGTGGCTCGATAGGCTCCGGAGGGAGTACAACTCTAGAGGGAGGGCATGGAGGGGGAGGAGTGTTGGGGTGTAGGATTAAAAGGTGGAGGGAGACTCGTGATGTTGATTGGTAGATATTGTCGGTGAAGCTGTGGTGGAGAGAAAATTATCTATATATTTCTAATTTAATATAATACCTAAAGTGAGGTGGGGCGTGGGGTGCTTCTAGCTCTTGTGCAACCCTGCACACTGTGAGCACGAGAGGTATAATGGTGAAGTAAAGAGCTGCTGCAAAAGTAGATAGATGCACAATGCAGCTTTAGAAACTGATTGCATTCACCGATGCTAATTGGAGGTAAATTATCACTTTCAATGAAGCAACCAAAACAGCAGATCTGAGGCCAGTCTGAGAGCTTCTAAAGCAGCCATTCAAACGGGCATCATCAGCCCAGTAAGAATAACGGCCAGTCTAACCAAGAGAAAGTGCAACTACAAGTCCCAGAATGCAAGTACTGTGGGCTGAAGAGTCCGGTGTGGCTGAAGTTGTTAGTTACGCAGCCACTTGAACGCTCTGTTTCACACTTTTTTGGGGATTTGCTGTTACTCTTCTCAGGACTTGCTGTTGCTATTAAAGCCTGATCTGAAGTATTATACAAGCAACAGAAATTAATGTCTTCGAGGTTTAGCGATCATTTAAAGGATCTAGCAGGTTTGAAAGGTTTTTGAAAGATGTAGTCCGTTAGGCACACTTATAATGTGTGTATGTATGTGTGTGTGTGTGTGTGTATGTATGTGTATATATATATATATATATATATATATATCATCAATAAAGATTTACCTCAAACGAAGGAGCCTAGAACAACGGGTAAGTAGTGCTTTCAAATCTTTAATCAGGGCTGCAGCGCAAGTTGGTTAGGAACACAGGCAATTGATGTACAAAGCCGACGCATTTCGGGACTCTTCCCTTTTTTCACAGGCTGGTTGATCCTGACATCCAAAGATGAATGGTGCACCTGTATGTCCATAAGTACCCCGCCCCAGTGGGCGTAACCGCATGCACGGCCTCATGGTACTTGAAGTGCTGCCCATGTTTTGCTGCAGTGAGCTGTCTTGAAGTCAGTCCATAAAAACAAAATAAAACCCCAGTGGGTTGCCAAGCGTCCTCCTTTCTTAGCGCACACACCTCATTGCCCAGATTATTGTAGCTCCCGTCCCGTTCTGATGAAACCAGATGGCGTCATCCGGGTCTGCGAGGACGCAGCGGGACTCCCTCACGGCCAGGCAACAGCCGTTACAATCCATCAACAAAGTTTTACCTCAAACGAAGGAGCCCAGAACAACGGGTAATTAGTGCTTTCAAATCTTTAATCAGGGCTGCAGCGCAAGTTGGTTAAGAACACAGGCAATTGATGTACAAAGCCGACGTGTTCTGGGCTCCTTCGTTTGAGGTAAAACTTTGTTGATGGATACTACCTCACGACGAATAACACTCTACCTCAGCCCTCAGAACCCAGTTTCTCCGCAAATGACATTTTGACTTTATCCATGCCTTTGACTCTGGACAAAAGTCCAAAGTCAAAATGTCATTTGCGGAGAAACTGGGTTCTGAGAGCTGAGGTAGTGTTATTCGTCGTGAGGTAGTGTTCTTTGCAGAGTTGTGTTTTCATCTCCTTCCTAAGTTGAAGCAGGGGTGGGGATGCCCTGACGGATGCAGGGATGTTTTTCCAGATCCTGGGTGCATAAATGGAGAAGGCCTGTTGTCGTCTTCTTTCTTTTTTGTGCGTATTAGTTTCCAGTCTTATGTGATGGCTGCAGGTGTTCCAGAGGTGATGAGCATGTCCGTCAGATAGGTGGAAGTTATCAGGGCTTTGTAGAACATTTGCGCGTTTTCTACGAATAAGGTGGCAAAACGCCCTACATATTTATATATGTTTTCCTGTTTCCTTAAACCTGACTGAGTTGCCTGTGTTTTAATAGTGCTTTTTCGCTTGCGTATGGTTTTTCCTACGTATGTATATCAGTCAGGATTTATAAAGCGTAGCTAATCACGCACAAGGGTATCAAGGTGCTGAGAGCCAAGCTGCTCGGGTGGCATCAACAAGTTGAATAGCCAGATCTTGAGTCCCCTTCTGAATTCCTGGAGAGAGGGTGAGGTCTGTAGATGGAAGGGGAGACTGTTCCAGGACTTCGCAGCGAGGTAGGAGAAGGAGTGTCCTCCACTGTTGCTTCGGCTGATGCTGTGGGTGTGAGCGAGGAAGAGGGAGGCAGAGCACAGGAGTCTGGAGGGTCGGTGGAAGTTCACGCGGTGGTTGATGTATGCTGGTCCTTGGTTGTTTAGGACTTTGTAGGCGTGGGCCAGAATCTATCTTGATTTTGCATCTCTTGTGGACGGGAGCCAGAGGAGTTTCTTAAGGTGAGGGGTGACGTGGGTCGGTCTAGGGAAGCTGAGGATGAGTCTGGCCTCTGAGTTCTGAATGTTCTGTAGTCTCTTCAGGAGGTGAGTGGTAATTCCTGCAGAGAAGTGTGACTGGCGCTGGAATGACTGATTAACTCTGTGGAAGGTGGGAATAGCAGGGGAGAGAGCAAGGCCTGGCCTATGAAGGTCTGATTAGTTGGGAATAGCAATTATTACATCAACAACCAAGACCTTGTTGACACCAAGCACCTATGCTTTATGGCTAAATGCAGAAAGAGAAACATGTATTATCTTCAAAGCGTTTGTCATTAAGACTTTTACAAATTGATGATTTAGACGTTGCTGGTTAAATGTCTGAACAATATATAAGGGAGAGTTGCAGACCGTAGGCATTCTTTGTTCTGCCTGTGTGCCACTCATGAAGCCCATCCCTCTGACCAGCTTGTCAGGAGCATAGTCCAACTATTCTTCCCTTTTCCCTCCAGCTGTGACACCTTCAGCTGCCTAAACATGGTATGCATTGTACCCCTAAATTGCTCTTTCTCTTTCATTAAATCACATCTAAAGGTGCCCAGTTTGCAGCTTCATCAAGGTCACGCTGTCCTATGCTGTCCGGTGTCTGGGGTGTTTCAGGGGGAAGCACAACACTGATTTGAGGAAAATAAATCCATATGCTCCATCATACGCAGAATCAGTGTCGAAGTTATTTTGGCAGTGAATATGTGAGAATGAAGATACATGGGCACACCAGTGTACCTAGTGTAACACTTCGCTCTGCCTAGTGTCTGATGTTGCCCACAAACGTCAGTCTCCTCTACATAGATCACCTGGACTTGCATTAAATCGTGCTGAGTCTTTCCCATGATGCTCTGAAACTACCTCAGTGTGGCTGCTGTACAAAAATTGTACATTTAAATAAATAACATACCACTACATTCTAGGATCATACTTTTTTCACAGATAAAAGATCAGAGCTTATTCCCCAACTCTGTCTTTAGCTAGTACATTAGTATTGCTCTTTCAGGGGCATTTTTCAAATAAGTTATAGATTTGGAACCCAAAACAAATCTCAGCTTTGTTTGTGCAGGCAATGGGCCCAGCCTGGTAATGCCATTTAAGCTTTTTATTCCATGGATGTTAAGCCTCAGGCAACCTTGTTGCTACGAAATCCCAGTGACGATACGGGAATACCGGCACCCCATCCCATGGAGTAATTCTCCATGTGACATGAGGTCGCTTCTAGGAGCCAATCAACGATTGAGTTGTAGCTTAGCTGTAGTTTTACATGGCGCGAGCCCGCTCCTTCCATACGGGGGGCTAATATCCCCTCATCACTTGCACAGAGCACTTCACTATTTATTACTGGTCCTGAGGAAGCGCCAAGGATCGTTTAGACCGTCTAGGCGCGAAACATGTCGACCTGACCATTTTAGTTACCAAGGGCACATTACAGCCCAGAGTCGTAACGCACAACCTTTTGGTTTTTTAGCATGGCAAAGGGACCGACGCAATAAAAAGCTCTCTCCCCCTTGGTATCCTTTAGCCATTTTTAATATTATTCTCACACACACATTCACTGTGCACATAGGACCCACTCTTTCAATACACCCGCATTCATCTAACGGCTGTTCTCTTAAAAGATCTCCGCTAAAGTAACCCTTCGGGGGACCCGTTGGGCATTGCAGCGCCTGCCCGACGAGGAGCAAACGCCCGATGATGAAGCATGACATCCTTCGGGGTGTGCGACGGCAACAAGAGACAAATTGTGTTCTTCCCCATACAAAGTGGATTATAGACCTAGTCCTATCCTCTTTTAGCTTTAACACGTTTCTCTCTTCTATTGGTGTGAGGGTGACTCTTTAGCACCCACACCTATGGAACAGTGACCCCCTTTTTGGTCTAACCTCTCAAAATTATAGCCGGTCAGCGAACCTGGCTTATTATTTTCTGGGACTTAATTCCAAATTCTTGGGTTTGATGGGAGACTCCCTGTTTCATTGTCTTTCTCTTTTTTGGTTTTGGGGTTTTCCAGTAGAAGGCAGGATTTACTTCTGGTGTTGATCTCTCCCCATGAAGTGCATAGCTGGGGAAGTCAAGATCTAGTGCTTTATGTGTGATGTAAGCCATTTAAAAATCAGTTCTGGCTTCAAGGGGAGTCAGTGCAGTTCTTATAGAGTTGGTGTTATGTTGTCTTATGTTTTATCTTCACTGAAACACGAGTCAGTACTCTCTATGGTCTCAAAGAAAGAAAGCTGGAGATGGGCTATAAACAATTTAATCAAACAAATAGAGAATTCTAGATTGGCTTCTACAAACATGGAACTATGTAAAAGAAATATAAAACAATGGGGAGAGTGGTATGATTGGGTTGGATGATGATTTAATATGGCGGAACGGTGCATGTGTTTGTTTTACAGATGTAGATTCATTATAGTATGATAAAAACATTCTTGGTATAAGAATGATAATTTGACACATTAATAAATTGTTGCGCTTATATATGTGGGCATGGGGATACATGCATTTTTTAATATAAATGTTATAGAAATATATAAATTGAAAAATAAATGTATTTGATATGACTTTGAATGAAGTTATTTCTTCTTTTTCCTGGATTGACTGATGATTAAAAAGCGATGTAGGTTGGGCAGGTTTATCTATATTCTTTCTGTGCCCTTGACGGGGCTAGCTGGTGCATGTGGAATGGCTTTGAGGGAATCAAGATTGGATTTCAGAAGATATTTTTGGGATATTCCATAAGATATTAGTCATGGGCAGAAAATATTTGTAGAACAATCAGGTGTCATTGAAGTAATGAGGTCATTCAAGTACTCAAGGAAGAGAGGACTATGACCTGGTAGACAGTAGATGGTGTGAAACCATAAGGTTTTCTTAAGTTCCAGGCTCATTGTTTGATGGTAACAGTAGAAAGGGGAATCTGTGAAACCGTGCATCATAGAGTTTTGAGGTGGTAATCTGTGCAGTTAGCTATTTACATTATTCTCCCACAGAATGTGTGTGATCTCAGGAAAAGAACATTGATGGTGATTCTGTCGGACAGCAATACTTTGGGTGTAACGGCCAGGCCAGGAGCAACTCATAGGCATGAAACAGGAGGCAGGTCGGAGGGCTGAGGTCTGGGAGTTTATGGACCGGTGAAGAGCGGAGGAGTAATGTGAAGGAGCATCGGGAATAATAGGGCATTTAGAGACATGGGTGAGTTAAAGGAGAGTTGGAACCAGGAGCGTGTTAAAGTTAAATTACTGGTTCTTTAGGGGGATGCATGCCTCATGAAAGATGTGAGGATATAATTGGTACTATGCAGTGTGATGTGTGGTTAGAGTGGATTGGACACCATCAACAACCTCACCCCTGACGTGACCATCACAGAGGCCTGGCTCAACCTCTCCTCAACCCCCGACATTGTCACCGCAATGCCCGACGGCTACAAGATGATACATCGCGACTTCAACAACAAACACAGAGGAGGCATTGCCATCATCCACAAGGAAACCCTCCGCTGCACCACCACTGAAGACAAAATCACATTGATCATGGAACACCTCAATTCCCGACTCCAAACCGACGCCAGGATGATCATCGGAGGCACCCTCGCCTACGGACCCCCAGGACCACGACCCAGCTTCTGCGACGCCATCTGTGAATTCCGAGTCCCTCGAGCTGTCAACCCCAAGCACTGCATCTTCCTTGGTGACATAAACTTCCACCTCGATGACCCCAACTCTACCACCCTCGTGGAAAACATGAGCAACATCGGCTTCACCCAACTGGTCACCAACCCCACACACAACGTAGGACATATGCTGGACCAGATCTTCACATCGAGCGACCGAGTCAAATACATCCATATCACCGATCTCACCTGGACTGACCACGCCATCGGCCACTTCAACATCACCGGTTCCCTGAGCACCACCACCAGGCCCAAGCTCCTCCAACCGCAGATGGAATAAAGTGACTGAGACCCAGTGGACGGATGCCTCCAACACCCACCTACCTTAAACTGCAACCAACCTGGAACAGGCCATCCAAAACTTCTCCACCTGGATCCCCACCAACTGCGCCGACAGTCGCCCCCATGAAGCCAGCCAAAACAAGCAGATCCACAACACATGCCAAGTGCTACACACCAGAAATCAGGACTATCAAACGTAACCTCAAATGACTAGAAAGACGATGGCGCACCACCAGAGACCACACAGACCGAGCCGCCTTAAAGTCAGCCCTCATCATATAGCACGAGCGCATCAAGGACACAAAAAAAATGCCCTGACAGACCGTATCGAAGAAAGAGGCATTGTCAGAGAGTTAACCTGCCCATCCGCCACAGAAAACACAGTCCATCCCTCCCATTAACTCTGTGACATCCTATCGAACTACTTCCACAACAAGATATCCACCATGTACAGCAACTTCGATCCCCAACCCACTGGCCAACCACAGCACCGAGATCACTCTGATCGCCGCCACCGACGACATCAGAAGTGTCCACGACCATGTAGAAAGTGGCCCTGATCCTCCTCGACCTCTCAGTAGCATTCAACACCATATCCCACCACGCCTTCATTAAAAGACTCCTCCAAATCACCGTCCAGGTGGACACCGTCAAATGGATCGCATCCTTCCTTACAGGACAAACACAGAGAATCCGCCTACCATCCTTCACCTCGGAACCAAAGAGCATCCTCTGTGATGTACCCCAACAATCATCCTTCAGCCCCACCCTGTTCAACACCTACATGACACCCCTGGCCGACATAGTCCTAACCCGCAGACTCAACATCATATCTTATGCAGATGACACCAAACTCATCCTCTCGCTCACTGAAGACCCCTCCACCACCAGAACAAACTTCTGCAAAGCCATGACGAGTGTCGCCAACTAAATGAGGACCAACTGCTTGAAGCTCAACACAAGCAAGACGGAAGGGCTGATTTTCAGGAAGAGCACCTCCCTGTGTGACACCCGGTGGCCCCCCTAACTCTGACCCACACCAACCGACCATGCTCGGAACCTCTGAATCATACGGGATAACAAACTCATCATGAAGCGCCAGGTCAACACAGTCTCCTGCGCCTCCACACCGTCCGCATGTTCCGGAAAATCTTCAGATGGATACCCATTAACACCAAAAAACCACCGTCTAGACTATGGAAACTCGCTCTATGCTGGAATCACCATCCAACCCCTCAAGAGACTCCAGACTCTACAGAACGAAGCAGCTGGACTCCTCCTCAACCTTCCCAAACTGACCCGCATCACTCCTTCCGCCTCAGGAACCTCCACTGACTCCTCTTTTAGAATAGATGTTGACTCATGCCTACAAAGCCCTCCATGACCAGAGACCAGCGTACATCAACCACTGCCTGAACTTCCACCAACTCGCCAAACTCCTGCGCTCCGCCTCCCTAGCCCTTGCAAACTCTCCCACAACCCCCTCTTCTGCCGAAGCCACAGTGGAGGTCGTTTCTTCTCCTACCTTGCCACCAGGGCCTGAAACAACCTACCCCTCCACTTCCGAACATGTCCCTCTTTCGCGCCAATCAGAAGGAGACACAAGACCTGACTTTTCGACTGAGACCATAGCGCCCGGATACCCTCTAGGGCAGAGGTATTCAATCTGTGGGGCGCGACACCCAGGGGGGCCGTGGAGTCTTGGGAAGGGGGTCACCCATTTCCAGGCCTCATTTCTGCCTGGAATCAGAACATGTGCTCTTCCTTTTGGAAAATGACAACCATCTGGGACACTTCATTCTGATCCTTTAAAATACTTCAGCTTAAGTTAATTGAGGCTTCTGTGCTGTGAAATGAAGAGGCCCGGCAGACAGGTGAAACAGTCCTTCGTAGCACTAAAATGCAAACCTGCGCTATGAGTTATTCTGCAAACATAAAGGGTGCTTGGGAGCAGTTCTGGCTTTAATTGCTCGATTCACTCCAAGCATTGTGATGGCAAATATTTGTTTTTTTTAAGTTGTAGTACTAAAAGTTAACAGCTGGGCTGTGAAGTGCATGCTTTTAATCGTAATTGTATTTACACAGCACTGTACCCCTGAGGAGGTGTTGAAGGGACAGTTCTGCAAAAAAGAAAAAAAATGCATTCCTTATGTTCATGTAAAATCTACATTTTGGAAGCTCCCTTTTTATCCTAAAACAATTTGCACAGTTTTTAGCCGTCTATCTTATAATGTGTGTAATGCAAGCATAAAATAATGACTTGCACATTCACAGTGCTTTCTGTCGCAGGCTGTGACCTCGTAGCATTAAAAATATACAAGTCACTGCACCTCCACTGCACCAACCAAATTTAATTCTGTGGCTCTCTGGTTACATCAAAAACAAGGGGGGACCAGGAGCTGTATTTAAACAGGTTCTGCACACAAGCTCCAAATTGAACTGTGTATCAAAAAGGTGTGCAGTTCCTAGTGAGAGGGACGGGGAAACGGAGGTCTTTCTTCGTGATGCCCTCACAAACCCCGAAGGATGTCATGCTTCATCATTGGGCCAAGCTCCTCGTCGGGCCGGCGCTGCAATGCCCGACGGGCTCCCGTAAACGGTGCTCTTTGGCAGAGATCTTTTGAAGAAGCCGTAGGGTGCCTGCGGGTGTGAGGGCTGGGTAGTGCACATGAAGGTGGGTTAAAATAAGTCTAGAGCTTTCCTACTCTTATATGTTTTTATTACTGTGGTAGCTCAGGCTTAATTAAAAGTTGTCGGTGCCCTAAATGGATATAATGTTCCTAGAGGGCTGTTGTGGTGTGGTGGGTCAACATGTTTCGTGCCTATTTTGCCCCTAACGGGTCAGATGGCACTTCATCAGGACCATGAAAAGCTAAAGGTGAGTGGTGCACTATCGTCAGTCTGGTTCTCGTAATTAAGTCTGATGAGCAGATGCAGTGGAAGGTACCCTAGTGGACTTATACCGGGGTAGGAGACCTGGGGGGAAAAACAGGGGAGAAAACCAACCAATGGAGAGTTGGTTGTTTTTCTCCTACCCTGGTATGTCTACTAGGGTACCTTCCACTGCGTCTGGTCGGGGGGTGTGTATTAGTTTGTTAGTTAAGGTACAGGACCTCTAAGGGTGGCACAATAAGGGGCTGCAGCCCTTAGAGGCCTTCTCTGGTCACATGGCCCTTGATACCTTTTAGAATAGACTTACATTTGGCCAGAAAGGTGCCAATTTGGGGGTATGCAGTACAGCTTTATGGAAAGAACATAGGCCCTGGCACCTGGTTGGCAGGAACCCAGGGCACACTCAATCAAAGATCATCAACATCAGTACTGGGACATCAGTGTAAGTCTGGCCTACTTAGAATGCTGCATGCTGATCTGTTGGGGTGAACTTTGGCTAATGAACAGCACATGAAAAAAACACTCGGGGATGAAAAGGTACAGAGGATCTGGTGAGTGGGATAAGGTTATAGATCTGAGAAAATGGTGGTTTGGATGCCTGGGATAAGATTGTGAAATTTACATGGTTTAGATGACCCTGAGATATATCATTGTGTAATGTATAATTGTGCAATGATGATTTCTTCTAGTTGTGACAATGCTTACGACCTATGATTAAAATCTCCCACCCCCCAAAAAAGAAAAAATAGACATGCCTGCTGATCAAAATGACTTTCATTATACTAGGTGTTCATCTGTCTTCTTTTCTGAGGCTGATATACCCATGCCTTATTTTGTCTCTGCAGGTATTGATTATGAAGATCTTGCTGATGCGCCCTTTTAGGATCTGAAGTCCAACTGTACCTCACGCCATGATGTCGTACCGAGGAGGGGAAAGAGACTTCCAAACCTCAGCGAGGAGAATGGGGACATCGCTGCTGTTTCAGCTCTCTGTGCATGAGCGGGAACTGGACCTGGTCTTCCTAGACCACAGCTATGCCAAGCCCTGGAGCTCCCACCCTGATGCTAGCAATGCGCGACCCACCCGTATGTTATTTGTTACTCCACAGCGCCAGCAGGACAGTAATATGTGAGTCTGAGTTTGTAATCTCTCTTACACAGAGTCCTACTCTTCCTCTTTAAGCTCCTATCTATGAGGGTGATATACCCTAATAGACAGCACTGAGTTACTGTTAAATAAATTAATTTAAAAAAGTTCAACTGTACTTACGAGTGGCTATACCTACCAATCAAATTTCTTTGTCTAAACACTATTGGTATCCCCAAAACTAAATCCATCACCACCACCAAGCTAGAGGGAAGGCAGCAAGACTGACTAGAAAGCGTGGGGACCTAATATAATGAAGAGTACTATTAAATTATCCTCCATTATCTCTTTCCGTTTGTGGTCCATAACAGAGAAGACCTCTCAAGCCTTAGAAACCATAATATACCACAAAGATTCATAAACTATGTCAAAGTATAAACATTTCCACTTCAGAATTGCAGTTCTAAACTGAAGTTTGTAGTGGGTGCTAAAGGGTGGGAGGGAAATTCTAGAAGATGAGTGGGTAAATATCCATCATATCCACTCCTTTTACTTCAAGGTTAGATGACAGCCATTCTCAAATCATGTATCTTGGCCAGTGGTGGAATGGCAATTTTATCCACCTGTTTAAGATGATAGTTTAGGGCTCTAGATACTTGGACCCATAGGTGGAGTAGTGAATTGGAAACTTGAAAGTTGGATGTGCTTTCGAGATCTATCCTGACTGCCCTATCAGCATCTAGAAAATGTGGTGGATACACCTCCATTAGGGGCTGTTCTCCAAATAGACAAGAGACAGTCATGTCTTGGATACCTGGAGAAGAAAATCAGAAAGTCCAATGTACCAGACAGTCAGGAAGAATGGTGAAAAAAGGGTCCTTGAATGCAGAGCCCCCAACTACCTGCGAGAAGCGATCAACCCAAGGAATAGTACTTGTGCTGGTAACGCAAGTGGTACCTAGTGTACTCGTTTGAATGCAGTAGACTGTGATGCTTTACTGGAAAATGGAAAGCTTCAAGATGGAGTGGGGCCTAATTGTTTGTTGGGAAAGTTCGAAACTCATCAGTAATGTAGATGCCTTATCTTCCCGGTTCCAGTCTAATACTAACAGAAAACACTCCAATACCCTGTGAGGATGCCAGGTCTTTGTATGAACTTCATGATAAGAATCTTCCAATATGGGGGCCGTGGCCGAGCCGGCGACCAACATGACCGCCTAACTCGAAAGCTCCGGGGCCGCTGCGCAATAACTGACATCAGCCGCCCGCTACCGATAAGTAAACCGGCCATCGACACCGCGGAACGACAGCTGGGGGAGCGGTGATGCGATCAGCGCTGAAATGCTTTCCGGAGGTGCTCGCTGCTTGAAGATCTGTCCGCTGCGGTGCTGAGCTCGGCACGGCCCTCGGAGGCGCCGAGTCGACAGGGGATTCGGGTGAACCGGAGGGCGGGGCTCAGACCGCGCGGACCTGCTGCGGGACCTCTGCTCCACCGGGCCGAGCTACGAGCCCGCGGCGTCTACACGGCGGTCCCGCTTGCATTGGCACCTCAATTGCAGCCATAGATCGGATGAGGCTGTATGCTGAGACGCGCCAAGCCTATCACGACGACGCCGCGATCCCTGACTCGGGAAGCTGGTAGGGGCCTAATCGGGCCGATCTTTTTTCTCTCAAAAACTTTATTGAGGATAGTCAAAACAGACGCATTACATTGCGCTACATAGTCAATCTAAGGACACGGTGTCGTACAAGTCAGGAATTACGGAATCAAAATCAACTGCATTCTGCCAGCAGCGGAAGAACATTAGAGGCTGCAATCACATCATGTTTCGCGGGGGGTCCCTTCCCTCAAAGGGATCACAGACTCGACCACCGCATAGGGGGTGTGTATCGCAAGGCGGGGGGGAGCTAATTGGGGCGGGGCGATCACTGACCAGCACCGGCGGCTGCCGCAGGTGGAGCGCCGGCAGGGAGCGCGGGAGAGGTAGCGCCACTGGGAGGGGAGCAGGCGAGGAGATAGGTCACCAGAGGACCCCAAATATCAACTGGACGGGACTTGGCGGGTAAAAGATCCCAGAACTCGGATAGCAAAATCTGGCACCTAGAGGAGTCCTCCAGCCAACTCTCGACCCTAGGAGCAGGTCTACGACCCCAACACATGGCCACCCTACATCTGGCCAGGACCAGCAGCATAGCAGTCAGGCGGCGAGAGGGGTCCGGACAGAATTTAACGAAACCCAGGAGACACAAGGGGGGGGGGGGTCAGGGTGCACCGTGGTGCCAGTCATGTTAAAGATGGCAGAACACACCGCCTGCCAGAACTTGGAAATGGAGGGAAATCTGGGTGTTGTACTATCGGCATGGCGTTCGCAGAGAGTAAAGGAAGATTGGAGAGCCGACGCAGACCGGACCAGGCCCAGCGTAATGTCTCAACTGTGTTCACCTCCGCCCGCGGGCGCACCGCCGGCGCAAACCATGCCGTGGACAGAGGCCAAGGGGATGCTATATCCGTCTCGACCGCTACGTGCGGCTGATAGGGGGTAGGATGATTCCAGAAATGAAGAAAACTGGCCGGGGCGCATAAGGCGTATATCTTGAAGTCAGTAGCACCCATGCCACCGACCGACATGGGGAGAGTGAGGATGTCGTATGCCACTCTTGGCTGTTTGCCGGCCCAAACAAGTGAAATAATTAAATTGCCGGTGAGCGCTCAGATCGGGAGAATGAGTCGGGTAAAAAGAGGAGGAGGCGCTAATCAAGATGGCGCCGTCCCGCCGCAATCGCCGGATTTAGGCTGCGGACCGGAGCAAGGGCTGAACACCGGCAGAGAAGAAGCTCTGAGGGACAGTCTACTATCGGAAGGGGGGGATCGCGGCAGATAGAAGGCTAGAAACCAGACGGACGGATCGGAGCCCGGGGACACAAGAAGAACTGGCCCAACCCGAGTGCAGCAAACACTTCAAGGAGCAGACCGGGACTAAAAGGACACCCCCCCCCCCAGTGCACGGAGACTCTGGAGCTACGGTACTGGTGCAAGGGGGCCCCAAGAACTGAAGGCAGACTGAGAGGGTAGGAGACCCTGTGGCGCCCCGCCTGACTCCAAAATGGCGGCCGTCTTTCCCTTTTTCAGGTATGGTGCGGGGGCACCCCAGAGGCACCCTGAGGGGGGAAAGCAGTAATAGCAGGGCCCCAGGAATGGTCTCAGCAATCCGTGAAAAGGACCCGGATGTGGGGACCTACAGGGGTTTTAACTCCTTGCCTGACCTTAAGATGGCCGCCAGGAGACTTTCACCACGAGGAGCTCCGACCTTGGAATCTGTCCCTTCCCACCTCTTCGCCTCGTTCCTTATGTTCCTGTTCCATGATTTCGCACCCCCCCAACCCCCCGCGCTACTCTGACACTCTGAGTACGCCAGTTCACTACCCTGACAGCGGAGTCCGAGCATTATGTCCGACGCCCGGTGGAGCTGCTTGGTTCAGCTATTGAGGAGATCGGCCCTGGTTCATCACCTCGGCCGCCACCTACCCAGCCGGACATTGGGCACAGTTTCTCCCCGTCTCCCTGTTTCTCCCTTCCCCTCCCATGACAAATTTTCTGTAACTCTGCCCTTTTACTTTTGGTTACTAAGTTTTGATTGCTTTTAACTAATGTAACATGTTAGCCTGTAACTCTGATCCTCATTGTGTAACCTTATGACCTACCCAGCCGGACTTTGGGCAGACCTTACTTCATCTCTCCGTCATATTCTCCCTCCTACCCCTTTATTCCACCCACTTTTTCCTTTACGCTCCATTTATCCCTCCTCTTTGCTCCCTAATTGTTTTCCCGTTGAGATTTAGCTGTTTGGCTGATGCCCGGTGGAGCTACCTGATAGCTATAGAGGAGATGGGCTGTGGACTTCCCCCTCGGCCGTCACCTACCCAGCCGGACTTTGGGCAGACTCTCCTTCGTCTCTCCATCCTACCCCCATCTTATCTCCCTCCTACCCCTTTACCTCCACCCCCTTACCCTTCTAAGCTCTATTTATTTAGTCTTCTACGCTCTTGAAATGTTTTTCTAGTAACTGATGTAACTTGTAACTGATGTAATTGTAATTTTGTGGAACCTTATGTAAAGCGCTCTGATACCTCCGGGTCTAGCCAGCGCTATATAAAACTCAAATAAAAAAAAAATTAAAAAAAAAAGAGCGCAGTTTACGAAAAAAGTGAGCAGTGAGAGGGATGGGGACGTTTAAAAATAGATAAAGAAATTTCGGCAAGACCACCATCTTGGCGACCGCGATCCGGCCGGCCAGGGATAGCGGAAGGCGACTCCAAATCGGGATCTTAGACTCCAGCCAATCCACAGCGCGACCAAAATTGGATCTCCACAGTTCGTCAAGGTCCCTACTCAGCCAGATGCCCAGATAGCACGTGGGACCTGAAGCCCACTCAAACGGAAAGTCAGGTGTGAATGGCGTCCGTCAAGGGGAACAATACCGACTTGCTCCAGTTGACCTGAACACCAGAAAGGCCGCCAAAGCGAATGATTTCCCGGACCAGGGGGCTTAGATGTTCCTGGGGATGGCGGACATACATGGTTACATCGTCCGCGTACATGGAGACGAGGAGGGAGCGGGCCGAAAAGCCGATTCCCCTGTGAGTATGGTGCTGCCGGAGTCGTGCAGCCAAGGGCTCCATCGCAATAGCAAAGAGCATGGGCGAGAGGGGGCACCCCTGCCGGGTACCCCGCTTGATGCGGATAGGGTCCGATATCTGACCATTGATGCGGAGGCGTGCAGAGGGTTTGGTGTAGAGGAGCTTAATTTTGCGTATAAAGATTTCGCTGAAGCCCATGCGAGGTAGGAGGTAGAATAGAAATGGCCACTCGAGCGTGTCAAACGCCTTCGTGGCGTCCAGGAGGGCGGCCACAGCAGGAAGATTGGGATTGATTTGGTGTAGAACTGAAAAGATTGTATGGAGGTTATGCGAGGTTGCTCTGCCGGTAATGAAGCCAGATTGATCCGGAAGAGCGATGAGGGGCATGAGGAGCAAGAGACGGGAGGAGATCAGCTTGGCGAAGATTTTATTGTCGATGTTTATTAAAGAGAGAGGGCGGTAGGAATCGCGACGGTCGGCCGGCTTATCGGGCTTAAGGAGCAGAGTTATCATGGCCTCACGAAGAGACTGAGGAAGGAGGCCATTATCAAAAGATTCATTATACATGGCAGCCAAGTGTGGTTCTAGGATGTCCGCGTACATTTGTAAAACGAAGCCGGTAGGCCATCAAGGCCAGGCGCCTTATACCCAGGGAGGCTACTGATGGCGGCGAGTATTTCTTCCCTAGTAAATGGCTCGTCTAAGAATTCTCGATGGTAATCCTCCAGCCAGACCAGCGCGATTGATTCGAAATATTGATCGAAAGTTTCCCGTGATGGGGATGGGCCGGCAGAATAAAGCTGTGAATAAAAGTCCAGAAAGCGGGACCTGATCTCATCCGGGGAGGTGGTCCTGGCCGATCCCCCGTCAGAAAGGGCCGTGATGTAAGAGGCAGCACGCGGCGGACGCAATAGATTCGCCAGAGTTCTGCCAGGGCGGTCACCCTCACCAAAACGACGAGCCCGTCCCTCCCTACCCAGGAAGGAGAGCTCGCGGTCTGCCTCCTCAGAGAATTCAGTGTGTTTTTGGCGTATAAGTGCCAGCGTTTCAGGCCTGGGGTGTGCAGCCTGGGCGGCGTCCAGTTCCTTAATTTCCGCCTCAAGCTTAGCAAGGGAGTTACGGATTGATCGGAGAACTCCAGCCTGTTTAGAGATACACTCGCCGCGGATGACCGTCTTGAACCCCTCCCAGAGTACCGAAGCAGAGTCGACAGACCCCGTGTTTAGGTCAAAATAATCAGTGATCGCAGTGTGAATGTCCGCACAGAATACAGTATCCCGAAGAGCGTTAGGAGGAAGTCGCCAGGTGAATGCACGCTGCGGGGAGTGGGGAAGGCGAAGACGGAGCTGGACCCGGAGCATGGTCAGAGAAGGTGCGAGCCATGTGAGTCACGTCAGCTAACCAGGTCAGAACGTCTGGCGAGGTCAGCCAAAAATCTATACGCGACCAGCAGCCCCGCGCGCCAGTAACACAGGTTCCCTCTCGGGCATCCGGCCGCGAATGGCGCCACACATCGTAGTGGGAGTTATCGGTTAGTATGGACTGGAGGGTCGCGGCAGCGCGTGGATGGGACCTGTGGGGACCAGACCTATCAAGGGTCGCCGAAAGTGTAACGTTGAAATCCCCTCCCCAGATGACAGCGGCAGGGCTGCCAGCGGAGGCAAGACGCCATATGTGATTGAAGAGGTTTGGGTCGTCCGAGTTGGGGCCATAGACCGCGACAATCGTCACGGGCTGGGCCAGCAGGGAACCATGAAGGATTACATACCTGCCCTCGGGATCAGTCAGCGCCTGAGCTGTGTGCCATGGGAGGCCCCTGCGTATCAGAATGGAAACCCCTCTGGCGTAGGACGAGTAAGTGGAAGAGTGAGATTCCCTCCAGTAGCGCGCCTGGAGTCTGGAGAGGGATCCCGACATCAGGTGCATCTCTTGTAAGAGACAGATGTCCACCTTATGGCGCTGCAAGTGTGAGTGGATCAGTCTCGCCTTTCGGTGGTCGTTCAGGCCACGGACATTCCAGGTCCAGCAGACCGTGTCCGTCATGAGGAGGCGGTCAGAGTCGGGAGTGTGCACCGCGCGGACGGGAAGCGCCACGAGCACGCACCAACGGAGTAGCGCACGGCCGAGGCGTCAGCCGGCGGGACGACAGGGGAACAACCCATGGGCAAAGGCAGGCCGAGCAAGTAGTGGGGTAGCGGGATCCGCTGGAGGACCAGGAGAGCGCCCCGTGCCCCTGAGCAGGCGATTGCAGCCAGCAGATAGGGAGCCGGGTCAAATGAACAGCATGGAAGTGGAAATGGAATAGCCATAAGCCTGACAAAATGGGCAGCTGGGAGCACAATGTGGTGTCTAGGACTGGACATGTGTAAGCAATGCAGAAAAACCAAACGGTACCATAAGGAAACAGCATCCCCTGAAGAAAAACAAAAAAAAAACCCGCAATCCCCCCAACCCACCCACCCACCCTGAAACACAGCAGAGAAAACAATGCTCTACCTCCCGCCCCAAACATACCCCCCCCAACTGAAATGACTGAGAAGAAAAAACAGAATGACCCCCAACCCCCCACCCACTCCAACCCCCCAATCAGGCTGAGACTCCAACCCGCCCCACCGACCCACAACTAGGAGGGGGAAAGACAACTGTGCAGTTGGGAATAATCCCGTGAGGGCATGGCAGGGCTAGGCATACACCCCTGCAGTAAAGCAGGGTGGCCAAGCTAGGGTGGATTCAGGCATCACGTGAAAGAAGGGAAACCAACAACAATCAGTACATGGCACTTCAGTCATTGTCACTTAGGCGGTCCGCAGCTTCAGCTTCGCCGGATAGGCCAAGGAGTAAGGGACTTCGTGTTTCTGTAGGATTCGTTTGGCAGGTAGGAAGTCCCGCCGGGCTGCCTGAACTGTAGTGGTGTAGTCCGGGGAAAAAGGAGAGGGTATTGCCCTGGTGGATAATGGTGCCTCTGTCCCGTATAGCGTTGCGGTCCCGGAAATTGAGCAATTTAACGATGATGGGGCGTGGAGGAAGGCCTGGACCGGGACGAGGACCAAGGGAGCGGTGTGCGCGTTCCACGATGAACACTGAGGAGAGGACGTCGCCAAAAAGTTCTTTGACCAGGGTCTCAACAAAGTCCTCCATGCGGGAGATGTTGGTCGATTCCGGAAGGCCTGTTAAGCGGAGGTTGCTCCGGCGGGAGCGAGCCTCCAAATCCTCATTTTTCTCCAGGATAACAGCCAGAATCTTGTCCATTTGGAGCAGTTTTTGACGGTCCTGCGTGGCGGCATCTTCTGCATCAGAGACCCGGGACTCCACATGCAACAGACGATTGTCATGAGTATCCACACGGGCCTTCACTGAGTCCAGGCGGGCCGAGAGTTGGTCTAGCTGGGTGGCGATGCCAGTGACCGTCGACTTCACGTCTAGCATGATCGCCTTCAATTCGTCGTCTCGGGAGAGGGGCGCGTCCAGGGTGGCAGCAGGCTCCCCCCCCCCTCAGCACCGGGGCCCTCCTGGCGGGAGGACCTGCGGAGATCAAAGGCGATCTTAGGCTGCTTCGGGTCGGTCTTTCCCATGGTGAGTGAGGCTTTCGGCTGACCAGCGCCCCGATACAGACCGGCTCACGTGGGGAAGCGGTGGCCGGGTATGCGCCACCGGTTTAGAGGACCACCAGCGCAACAACGTGAAGGAGTAGCAGTCGTGCGGCCAAAGCGCCACAGAGGTGAGAGGGAGGGAGCAGCGGATCCGCAATGGTAGTGAAGCTGGGCAAACCAAGCCCACTCCTGGAAGGTAGTCCTGGCGGCAGCTGGCCAATGGGGATCACCAGCAGGATAATGGCCGGAATTTGAGCAACACCTGGGGCCTGTACGGATCTGAAGGAAGGGGCATGCGGCCAACAAACCCCAGCGTGGGTCTCCTCCCACATGGACCCTCCAGGCAGAAGAACAGGGGGGGGCGGGCGCCGGTCCCAAACGTCAGCCCCCAATATGGCGGCCCACTGCACACGGGCAGTCTCACTCGGCCGTCGTGCAAGGATAAAGTAGCTAGGTGTGAACACCCCCAGTGCCACGACGCCTGTGGTGTGTACAGGGGAGATCCCCTCAGGCAGGGAGGCAAGGCTCAGGCGGGCCCCCCCCCCTCAGGCATCGTCCGGGGGGCACCCACGATACCTCACACCAGCAGCAGGAGAGGGAGGGCACCCAGTGAAGGAGAGCCCCAGCAGAGGCCGCCGCAACTGGCAGCAGATTGCGCAGGGAGGCAAGGCTCAGGGGGGTCCCCCCTTTCAGTCAGCGTTCGGGGGGGCACCCACGCCACCTCACACCAACAGCAGGAGAGGGAGGGCGCCCAATGTAGGAGAGCCCCAGCAAAGGCCGCAGCGACCAGCAGCAGATTATACAGGCAGGGAGGCAAGGCTCAGGCGGGTCCCCCCCCTTAGTCAGCGTCCGGGGGGCGCCCACGACACCCTGCGCCAGCAGCAGGAGAGGGAGGGCGCCCAGTGTAGGAAAGCCCCAGCAGATGGCCGCAGCGACCAGCAGCGGATTACAGGAGCCCGGTGCAGCGCCCCACACGAGGCCGGCGCCGGGAGCTCACAAAGGCAAGACCCCACAGGATATGAGCTCGGGCCGTTCCGCCAGTCACAGGAGCCAGGCGATGCTGCGATGCGGGCGTGAAAGGTCGGGCCCAGAGAATGGGTGGGCTGAAGGCAGAGTCCGGGCGGGCCGCCAGAAAGAGGCCGCGGGGCAGAGGCGGCAACACAGGGGGTCTCAGCCCGGCCGGGCAGTGGCGAAGGGCAAGCGGGGGGGGGGGGGGCGCACAGCACTCAGGGGGCAGGGCCGGCAAGGAGGCACGGGGGGACCGCCGCCCCCATCACTGGGTCCGGACGTTGGCGGCCGCCATTAAAGACGGCCAGAGGAGGCGGGGCAAAGCGTCAAAGCCGTGGAGTCCCGGACCCGGTGGTTCGGCCCGCGGACCCCCAACCATGCCAGCAATCGCCCCCGAGGCGGCGCCGCTCACCGGGAGGCTTGATGGTCGGAACCTCCGATCCCGGCCTGCAGCGGGCGGCGCCAGGAACCAGCGCGGCCCCGGAGAAAAGTTGTTGCGGCCCACACGGGAGCCGGATCCCAGGCCGGGCGCCGCCACCCGACGATGTTACTCAGCCGCCCAGCCGAGCAGGAACACAGAAACCGCTCCGGTCGGTGCCTCTCGCCGTGGGGATGTAGGAAACGGTGTCGAAGTGCAGGTAGGAAGTAATATCCTGCAGGATTATGGCGGATAATAAAGCTTGGCCGGCAGAGCCCACTTAGAGTGCGGCCATCTTGCAGCCGGCCAAGCCACGCCCCCCTAATCGGGCCGATCTTGACTGCAGTTTTGCTGTGTGCATGCGTCTTATCCCACACAGCGACCTGGGCTGAGGCGGATTGTCATTGCTTGTTTCGGACCTGCCACTTCGCAAATGCAGGCACACACCGCGAGGCCTCCTCTCTGAAATGGATGAGGCGCCGACTCACTGCGCCTTACGCCGATCGGGGGCTCGCATTTGCTGCTGTCAGGAGCCATCTTGTAGCCCTCTGAGCCGGCGTGCTCCCCACCCCACTGGTGTTAATACTGCCTAACTGCCCTGACAAGCTAAATACCCCTGAATGAACCTGGTGCCAGTCTGATAGACCGCACAGCTATATTCACCTACCGTTAAATTACAGTTCTGCTCATACTGCCATTGCTTAGCAGACTGCGCCAACTTCTGCATTTGAATGGTGGATTGAGTCCAGCTGACCCGTTCTTCCTGCCCTAGCGAACCCGACGTCCCGTAAATTGGGGTGCAGCACCTTACCCACTACTAATACAAAGATGGGCCGCAACGACCCGAAGCAAAAGCAGTTAAACTTTGAAGGGGGCAAATCCTCTCGGCGAGACGACATGGACGGTGCCTCCGGCCAGGAGCAGACCCCTATGGAAGGAGCGGCGGCCATTTTGGCAGAACTCGGGTCGGGATTCCAGTCTATAGATTCCTGATTGGACGCGCTGACCTCCCGCCTGGACGACATTACTGGGCGCTTGGATGGACATGCCACTCGTTTGGACGGAGTGGAGCAGCGCATCTCTGATTTGGAAGACGGACATCCTTCAAAAACGTTTGGACAGATCCGAAGGCCTCCTCAAACAGCTTGCGATGAAAGCGAAAGATTTGGAAGCGCGCTTGCGCAGAAATAACCTGCGAGTGGCTGGTATCGCGGAATCCACCAACACAGGCCCCATGACCAAGTTTATTGAAACTGTTTTAACTGACCTCTTTGGTCGAGAGCCCTTCTCGAGCACATTTGCTGTTGAACGAGCACACAGGTCACTGGGTCCACCGCCACCATCTGGAGCAACCCCCCGGATCATCATTGCCAAGCTACTCAATTACAATGATCGTGACACTATCCAGAGAGCGCGGCTCTCTCACTTATCAAGGAACCAACATTTCCTTGTTCCCGGACTTTTCGCCCATGGTCCAAGAGGCCCGCCGAAAATACACGGATGTGAAGTGCTCTTTGCAAAAAGCAAACATTCGATATGCGATGCTGTATCCCGCCAGGCTCAAGGTGCAAATTGGGAGCAAGTCTCAGATCTTTGACACACCTGACTCTGCAGCCAAATTTTTTAAGAAACCCCAACAGTCGACACACCGCCCCGACACGGACGACTGATGACAGTCTAGAACTTGAGGCTTTGTTCCCCTCTCTCCCTCTCCTGTTCTGTTGGGGTTCGGGGGTTCGTGGATGGAATGTGTCCCGAAGAACGCGTCCCCCTGTACTCCTGCTCTGGCCTCATGATGGTGTATGATTGAACTGCAGTGTCCTTCAGAACTGGGCTACTTGGTCCATGTATACGCCATTCCTACCCCGTTTTCTCTCATATCTAAGAGTAACAACTGGCACCTTTTACCTGGCTGTATGAACAGAGATCGATTAGTGAATATTTCTATATGTAGCGACCCCATTGGAGTGTTGCCTCTTCCCTCATGAAATTTCCTAATGTCTTTATTCCTCCCTCTCTTCCCTCTCCGTCTCTTCTTCTTCTTCTCCTTTTGTTCTTCACAGTTTCTTCGGGATTCACCGGGTGCTGCATTATTGAGTATCCGATGGGGGTGGAGGGGGTGTTACAGCGGGATGTTTATTTTTGGTTATGTTTTTAGTAGTTATTTCGTTTTGTTCGGAGCATGTCACTATGTGCATATTACTACGATTCCGTCTTGTACCATTCTTAATAGTACTCAATTATTGATGCCAATATGGCCATAAACGGATCCTCCATCATTGATTTACATGTCAAATGTCTGTCCTGGAATGTCAGAGGGCTATCCTGCCCAAAAAAGAGTAGGCAAATCCTAACATATTTGACGCGACATTCCATTAAGATAGCGTTACTTCAGGAGACGCACTATGCACCCCATCCGTCGCATGGTTTTGCAGCATCCTGGGGCCAACATCGTTTTTTTTCCTGCTATAGCACGTACTCACGTGGAGTGTGTATCCTTGTGCACCACACATTACCCTTTCGCACAGAGTCCGTTACATCGGACCCAGACGGTAGATTTTTACTAGTCCAGGGGTTTCTTGGGTGGCAACCTATATTGCTGGTCAATGTTTACGCCCCTAATGTTGACACACCCGATTTCTTCACAGCAATTTCATCACATATTGACCGTTTCGGCTCAGACACGATTCTTATGGGAGGGGATTTTAACCTCACACTAGTTCCTACCACTGACACCACCGGGCCGGGCCGAATCACTAAACCACTAGCCACTAAGGACCTCCTCACACTCCTCCGATCCTCGCTGCTAGCAGACCCTTGGTGTGTCACTCACCCGGGAATTCGTAATTACTCTTTCTATTCAGCCCCACACGGCACTTGGTCTCGTGTAGACCATTGGTATTTAACACCACAACTACTGACTGAAGTGCGTAGAGTGGAGTATTTCCCTCATACCATTTCGGATCACTCCCCAGTGTTGGTCGAAATCGCTTTTCCATCTTTTCCCAAACATCGTCCTCTATGGAGATTTCCCGCGAACGCACTCTTAGATTCCGTGTTTCATAGCGAAATTGGAGACGCCATAACCGAATTCTTTGAACTGAATGAAGGTTCGGTCGACTCCCAACACACGCTTTGGGATGCCTTTAAGGCATTCATACGCGGTATTTGCATTTCCAAGCACGCCGGAGTCTTAAGTTCCATTCGGACGGAATTGTCGAACATGGAGCAGAAGCTAAAAGACATAGACTCCCGTATGCAACCTTCCCCGTCCATGACATTATTACTCGACTGTTCCGCTTTGATGACAGACTTCACTGACGCTGCGGCTCGGGAAGTCAAATTTTTAGGTAAATATGCTAGAGCACGGGCGTACGGCGAGGGAGAGCGACCCGGCAGAACGCTTGCACGCCTCCTTAGACCCCAATACCAGTCCACATTCATCACACAATTAGATGTGGGCACTGACTGACCAGTGAAGGCAGTGCCAGATATCACGCAAACTTTCCTTGACTACTATACCAACTTATATCGGACGAGATGCCCCCCTACTGGACGGGCCCTCGATGCATATCTTCAAGAAATAGCAATGGTGTGGCTTGAGGATGGGCAACAGGATAATTTGGCTTCCCCAATTGATGTGGACGAAATCAAACAAGCCATAAAAGACCTGGCTAGCAGTCGCGCCCCAGGATCTGACGGACTCACCGGGGATTTTTACAAAGCATACCAACAGGAACTAGCGCCCCACCTCCTGGAAGTATGACGAGTCATTACAAACTGGTGCCCTCTCACCGACCATGCGCGAGGCGATTATTACACTATTACTCAAACCTGGTAAGTCCCCTCAGAAGTGTCAATCCTACAGATCACTCTCGTTGTTAAATCACGATTATGAAATCCTCGCTAAAATATTGGCTACTAGATTGGCGCTACTTGCCGACACCACACTGTGCCCCTATCAGGCTGGTTTCATACCGGGGCGGTCCACGACACTTAACCTGCGTACAATGTTTTCGGTACTTAACCAAATGGAGCCCACCCTGCCTGCAGTCGCAGTTCTGCTGGATGCCGAAAAGGCATTAGATTCTCTAGAATGGCCTTTCCTCATCGCAACTATGCAGAAATTAGGGATCCCAATAGGCTTTTTAAACTTAGTTAGATTATTATATTCCTCTCCCGTTACTCGACTTAAAATAAATGGCCTGATCACACAGCAGTTTGGTTTGACTCGAGGTACCAGACCGGGCTGCCCACTATCCCCATTACTCTTCATTATTGCTATGGACCCACTGGCTCGTCATATCCAGGAGCGTCACTTACACCGAGGACTGCAACTCCACACAGGCCCCCTCACGGCATCTTTTTATGCAGATGACATTATGCTATTTGTGAGAAAGTGCCCTCTTTCTTGCATTGTATGCCCCCACTTTTTGCTAAATTGCTGATGTTCTTTGACTGAGTGTGCCCTGGGCTTCTGCTAATCAGGTGCCCAGGGCCTGTGTTCCTTCCCTAAAACTGCATTGAAGCCTAAACCCAATTGGCATCTCTGGCCACATGTCAGCCCCTAGTAAATGGTACCTCAGGTACCCAGGGCACTGTGACCAGAGAAGGCCTCTAAGGGCTGCAGCACTTATTGTGCCACCCTTAGAGGTCCTGTACCCTGACACTCACACACTGCCTTTGCAGGCTGCGTGTCTTGGTGCAGAACAAAGTGAAGAGTCGACATGGCACACATCCCTGTGTGCCATGCCCACTAAACCACTGCCCTGGCATACATCAGTCACCCCTCTAGCTGGGTGCCCTATGCCAGTGGTGAGGGTACAGGTGCATGAGCCCTGTACCCCTACAGTGCCCAAGTCCATTCCTGGGCACTGTAAGTGCAGTGCTGCCATTAAGAGTATATGGTGCTGGGAGTTTGTCATTACGAACTCCACAACACCATAATGGCTACACTGAAGACTGGGAAGTTTGGTATCAAACTTCTCAGCACATAAAACCCACACTGATGCCAGTATGGGATTTAATGTAAAATGCACAACAGAGGGCATCTTAGAGATGCCCCCTAAAACTCGACCGACTTCTAGTGACCTGACTGAGTGGCTGCTTAGGCTGCCACCAACAGACATGTTTCTGGACCCCTGGGTCGAGAGCCTGCTGCTCTCGGGGGGCCTGAAACAATGCACATCCTGGGATGAGGTGCCAAGCCTCCTCCCCCAGGATGGGCAGGGTCACAAGGGGGAAGCTTCAAAGGCATGCCGCCTTTGTGAGCCTCCCCAGACCATTTGCTGCTTCCAGCAACTGGTCCCCACTGGTTCTACCCCCCACTTTGGGTGGGAGAACCGGCGGGAAAAACAAGTGAGGGAAAGAGGTGTGCCCACCTCTGCCAACTCCACCCCTCAGGTGGGGGAGGCTAGGTGAAGCACAACTCTGAGTCCCCACCATCTTGAGGACGGGGGGACCTATCCAACCAGGGACAGGCTCCTGCCCCCCTCCCACTGGAGGGTGGCACGATAGGGGGTGTACCCACCCCTGGGAAGGGACCAATTGGTCCCTGCCATTACCTACCTGAAACGCCCCTAAATCTAGTATGTAGGGGGCACCCTGAACCTTGCTTCCTCAGATTCAGACAAGAAACAAGAAGAAAAGACGAAGGACAAAGAGCCGTGCAGAGCTAACAAGAGGACGACGCCCACTGACTTGGCCCCAGCCCTACAGGCCTGTCTCCCCTTGAACCTGCTCCTGCGAAATCCCAGTGTGTCCTGCAGCCAGCAACCTCAAAAACTCCGGAGGACCTGCCTGCCTTCACTTCCAAGCCTGCTTCTCCCGTGAACACCCGACTTGTTCAAACTGCAGCTTCTGGCTCCGGCCGGACTCCACGAATCCAGCCCACTCTCCACCATCCGAACCCGGCCCGAGCTCGAGTGGAAAAACACCCCGAGGAGGTCACCCCGGCGATCCTGACCCGAGATCCCGCGACTCCTGACCTGCCTCAAGCCTCCAGTCGACGCCTGCAGCCTCAATCCAGAGGATCCCCTCTACCGCGACCAGAGCGGTTAAGACTTTCCGACGTCCCAAGGCACCCCTGCACCCGACGCCCCATGGCCTTGTGTGCCCAAACCAACGGTGCCTAACCAACCCAAGACATCCCAACTTACCCCTCGAAGTGGTGGTCGCACCCAGAAGATCCTCGTCCCCGAGCCTGCAGCGTTTCTTCTAACCGGAGGTGCTCCATTGAAAACAACAGGGCACCCGACCTCAAAACAGCACCCGGCCGCCCTAGTGCCGCTGAGGGTGCACCTTTGGTGCTAACTTGGTTCCCTATTTGCCCTGACCTAAACCCTAGGAGCTTTGCTCCCACAACCCAGTGGCCTGCTTGCCAGCAGCCACCAACCGGAGACCCCGTATCCTCCATAGGATAACATTGGGCCTCAACACTCTGCACCTGGCCGCCCTATTGCTGCTGAGGGCGAAACAAAAGTGCATCACTGACCCTGGGGCACCCCTGAGTCTAACCCCAGTGTCGTGTAGTTCCTATAGTACCCATGCAGGACCTGCGCGTTTGGATAACATAAACTGTGGGCTTGGTGGCAGACTGATTCTGTGCACCCCCACCGCGTATGTTAGCCGGATTTGCATTAGCTAGCTCACAGTGCCACTAGAATCTTCTCTTATTGGGGAGAGATTGGTTTCTGGCCACCTTAGATCATGACAACCCTGATCCCTCAGAATCGTGGAAACAATATACTACTTTTCGCTTAGTCACTTGTGCTTACTTATTCGGTTTGTCTCAGAGAGTTACACAGAATATACAGCCTGGGCGTTTCAATAAGTATTTATTGAACAGTTGTTATTCTAGTGTAAAATATATGTGCTGCAGTAACCAGCAGACAATACAGAGATATATTATCAGCAGTACGATAAAAGTGATGGGATAGAATAGTTCTACCATATTGCAATAATCATGAATCCATACATGAATATAAAAAGCATTATGAAAAGTGCGCGTACTCCTACGATGCCTAACTAGATGTACCTGAGTGTACCTAGCGTATGTGTAGGTCTAAGCCTAAGAGCCAAGAATCCTTCTAGGATTTAGTCGAACCCCCATACCTGAATAGAGAGAGTGTGGGACCCTGTCCTGGTCTCGAGTTGGACACCCCGCAAGGGCTGTGTTAGACCGCTGTCACTGGAGCGACTGCATGCAGGAGCCTCAGCGTCTCTGGTCAGTGTGTTCGCATGGAAGTCTCGGTTCCCTCTATCTTACCGAGGCAAGATGTGGTGTATTTATACCCTAAAGTGTCTCGTCCCTCAGTATGGTTTGTATTGGTCTTTGTTAGACATGAGGAAGACGTCAGGGGTGAACTTTGTACATACATATTATGCTGGAGATGTAGCTGGTGAATGCTCATGCATAATTTATGAGTACATTGTAGGCCTGTGTTCGGGAAAAACCCTGCAGTGTTCTAACCACAGACTAGATAACGTTCAACCCTCAGAGCTCGTTGTGTACTGTAGGGAACTAATGTAGGTGAAAGATCATGCCTATATTAGGGCATAGGAGATCATGACTATAATAGGGCATATACGATTATGACCATAATAGGGCATATGCGAATATGACCATATACGGCGTATATGAACGCGTCTATATTAGGGCCTCTATATGAAACATAACACCCACTCCACTTTCGAATTGGATGACAATGAGCATACTGAAAATCTGGACAATAAAAAAAAAAAATTCTCTTAAAAACATGGTTTAAAAAAAAAACAACATTTAAAAATGATTATGATGTTAAAAGTCGCTATTCTTTTGTTGCCACTTGAAAAAAGTCAATTCTGTCTCACTCATAAAAGTTGCATTACCATAAGCAGAAGAAGGTCACTCTTTCTCAAGTGAAAGTGTCAATTTAGGAAGTGTTCCAAATTTAGTTCGTTTATTTATGAAACGAAATGGAGAAGCCGAATTCTTTCCCAGGACGCGATGAGCCAATTCCCGATTAAGTGTCCTGGCTGGGAGATACAGCATTATCGGTGTTAGCTACTGCAGACGACAAATCCAACGCCTCACAGAGAACGTCAATCGCACATAGATGGAATTCAGCACTGCCAACAGTCGGTGCTGCGGCAGCTTGCGCGGCAGTTGTTACCGGAGTGCCTGTGGAGGATCCACCTAACCCAGCAGGAGCAAACGGCACCTGTGGATTCTCAAGGAATGCGTTCATCAGAATTGGAAGACGCTGGGGACAACGCAGAGCATGGGCCTTTAGGGAGTCCAGCACAGCATCCATGTCCGGAGGCGTATCTGATGGAAACGTTAGACAGAGATCCAACGTGCATTCTTCTCCGCAAAACAGGCATCGAAGAACAGGTAAGATGCAGTCTACCCAGACTGGTCTAAACGATAGAAATCAAGAGGCATTCAGTTCTCTTAGGCAAGGTATTCCCAGAAGCTGTACCATGCGTTCACGGTACTTCCGCTCCATGAGTACGTTCGCCATTTCCTCGGAAATTGGGATGTCCATTGCGTAGCAGTAAGATTACAATCAGGTCTCCTGCAATTAGGAACAGGATGAGTGGGAGACCTCCAAACACGCTTCCCAGTGCGGAGTGTATAAAATTTGGGATTACTCCGAGGACTGTCTGAAAGGTGCTTAATAGTCCTGACCCTATGGTCTTAAATAGGTGTACAATACCGCTCGTATCAGACATGTTAAAGATACGACCCACCATTTCTGCTAAATGAAAGGGGCAGTTTGTACGTATAAGCGCCTGTATCTCAGTCTAGGTCCTTGCAACTTGAAGTTCAAAGGTTTCTTGAGCGGAGGTTAAGGGCACGGGTTGCTGTAAAAGCATGGCTTTCAGTCTGCTCAAAGTATCAAATTGTATGAAGGAAACATTCAATGAAGGCCATAACGGCGCCTCCCTGACTGTGTTCAGTGGTGGAAACAATACTTGCATACAGCAAGTAACCCTGGAGTTAACAGTGACCAGATAGGCGACGCCTGGAAGCATCCCACAGCAACCTTGATCATTTAGCATTAAGTAACTCCCATTCGAGAGCAGCTGGAAAACAGGCGTGATCATGGCCGCTGGGGTCCCTGACATGTGACAAGATAGATTCGCTACGGAACCACTACATGCTCCGTGCAGAGAAATATCCTGACACATGAGAGAACCGCTTAAAGCGTTCTTGCAGTTTGTACCACTCAGATACACTTCTCGAGCCCCATTCCGGCATCGGTATTTATATGGTAACTCCCAAGTTTCCTTAATGTAACCCATACCCATTTTTTCATATTTGCCTGCCTACCTTTGCTCAAGGCAATATTGAAACTGAAACGTAGTGACCGGCAGAGTTATTTGGCCATGAATTAGCCATTCAGTTGATGGTAATTCGGCTACAGTGAATGGCAACCTTTCCAGTTTCTCAATACGCAGCATTGTATATTTGGCTCCCCTTTGTGCCATTTCTGTCTGCTTATCAGTTAGATTGTATTCTGAAAACAGAGACGTGGTGTTTATAAAACGCCAGGGCACATAGCCTGCACGCAGAGATTGCAGCGTCCAGCCTAGCATCATAATAGAACTTAATTGGAGAGGTGTGGTGCAGCGGCCAGGGCAGCTGACTTCGGAGCACAGGGCTCACGGTTCGATCCCCGGCTGCGGCGACAGCTCAGCACCATGTGACTCTGGGCAATAGCTCACTTAATCTCTACGACGGCCCCCAGCGCCTTGAGACCCGTAAGGGTGAGTAGTTCGTGCTTTACAAATACGGATTTACATTTTTTTTAATTTACAATTGGGATTGCCCGTGTTGTAACAAGGCCAGATCTTGTTCTAATATGTCGATTGCCGAAGACACAATGTTGCCTAAGGAGTAAATCCTGGAGGTCAAAGTTGTTAACCCATTATCCACTACAGCTAATGCCTTCTCTAAGTTAATACGGTCTATTTCCCCGTATTCTTTCTGCGGCCTCTTGTTGGGATATTTTCCAGTTTTCATTATAATAGGCGTAAATGCCAGCATATATGAAACGTTTCTGACGTGTTTTCCTTGGGCCTGACCAGAAATCCCTGAGGTCCACATCAGGTGCGAGTAAGGTCAAATGATGTTTTACTTCTGTGAGTGTTGAGGTTTCTAGCCAATCAAGGCACAACTTCCCAACACTATAGGACGTCACTACCCCTGGGTGTTGTCTCTGTACATAGCGTGTATCTGGCCTATCGATACTAAACCCTTCGGTTGTATGCATAAATCTCTGTTGACATGTGTTTGTGTCAATGGGCCAAATCAGCCATTCTGTCCAATTGGGATCTGACATGTTGTACTGGAGAATGTCATCTAATCCTACCCCCTGTGTAGTTGAATTCTGCCCCCCACCCATCTGTGATGGTGCTGGAAACCCCGGTGTGTTAATTTCCTTGTTCTTGGCTAGTCCAAGACAGGATGTCTGTTGCACAGTGTAATTTAGAAATATTATCTGCTGTGGAATGAGGCATGCTCTAAAAAGCGCTTCTGTTCCCTGGACTTGCCAGTCCCTGGAACCCCAGATTGATTTTAAATCTATAGTGTCCTTCCATAGGTCAAAACCCTGTGTAGACAACTGGGCCATAAAGGAAGCAGAGTAAATCTGTTTGATGTTAGTCAACATCATTTTCTGTGCTGATGTTGTTGCCACTTTGTAATAAAATGACTTCGGGTCAGATGTATTAAACCCTGAAAAGTATGTGAATTTTTGTGCAAAAGTTTGTGAACTACCTTTTGGAGGTTTTGGGCAGTGTTCCCACTGGTGGTATTCAAATACATTTCTAGGTGTTATAGATTTGTGCAAGAAATGATGACCATAATGATGGTAACAGTACAATGTATGTACAATGAAGTACCTTCTAACATTTCATTGTTTGGAAATGCAGCAGTTTTTTCTAAGTCGGACATCATATTGTTCACAGTTTCAGTGTCCCAATCATCAGAAAAAGTACTGGAGGTAATGATATCACTGAAAGAAATTTTAAATACATGTTTAAGATTTAAAAGTTCAGTCGGACCGAATATATCATAATCAATCTTGTCCCATACTATACCGTCCGGTATAGGAACTGCTGTGATGTTCACTGAAGACAAGTCTCTTGGTTCACGATGTGAAGACTGGTGTGGTTTTAAAATCAAATTGACTCTTTGGGCTGTAGAGCTCTGCTGGAGATATCGTCCATTAATAAGCATACTAAAAGTTATAATTAAACCTAGCCAGAAAAGAAAAATAGAATCCCAGTGATATACCATAGTTCTATCCAAGGTGACACCAGGTAAGTCTTTCTAAAAAAAAAAAGTACAAAAAGTCAATGAGATTCTGTTTGTGTGATTTTTTTTTTTTTTTTTTTTTTTTTTGGCTGGCGTCGTTTCCGGCTCGATTGGATCCAGTGAAAACGTATCAAAGTTCATGAAATAGCCAGAAGCAGTTCGATCAGTTGTTGGAATTGCATCGGGATTTGTTGAAATCGGATTTTGCTCTTGACAATGCATGTTGACGTAGACGTCCGTAGTCGGTCTGATTGCAACTTGGTTGTCAAGTTGATTTTCTTCTTGTCGAAGTGGTTCGAGTTCCATAGCATTGTTGCCTAGTCCTTCATTCCGTACAGGTGGCTCTTCAAACGTGATGAGTCTTTCTGTTTGGACTTCTTGGATTGTAGCGAGAGGAGGGTGTCTGCTACTGTGGAGTCCACGTGGCCTACTGTTTAGTATCGGCCACATAGTGTGGTTTGATTAAGTCGATTGAGACAAATCTTTTCTCCTTTTTTCCGGCAAGAGGCGGCAGATGTACAGTTCTTGTGCCCTGGATTGCTAGGACCAGTACAACTGTTCTGTAGGATGGTCCGAATTCTTTCTTGTCTGCAATCTTCTCTCTGACCAGATCCCCGACTTTTGGGATCCAGACTGGTCTTGCCGTTACTGCCTTGACTTCCTCAGTGGCGGTCTGTTTTAAGTGGACTTTGCTTTGTTGTGTCCTGGATTCATTTATATCCTGTAAAACAGCCAAACGATCATGGATATCAAATGGTTTCTCATCCACCACTGTGCCTTCACAATCAAGATCAGGTACCCACATTCTTGTCCCAAATAGGACCTCGTAAGGAGTGACACCCCCTAGAGAGCTTCTTGGCTGATTATGTATTGCTCGTTGGACCCCATATAAATGATCGACCCATCTACCGCCTTTGCCTAATACCCTAGCTGTTCAAGATTGCTTTAAGTCCCAGTTTTTCCTCTCCACAACAGAATTTCCCTCAGGATGGTACGCAGAGGATTACCGCAATGCTACGCCCATTCCTTCCATGGCCTCTTTGTAAGCCCGAGAGCTAAACGCGGGGCCACGGTCAGAATGTAACGTGCCAACTGCGTATGTGCCGATAAATACTCGCAAATCTTTTATAACAGTTCGAGCGTCAGCACAGCGCTGAGCCCAAACCCATAGGAATCTAGAGCAGGAATCCACTGCAACCATGATATATTTCTTGGCCCCATCAGATTGTAGGGGTCCGCAGTGGTCCAAATACACACATGCGAGAGGTTTGTCTGATTTTAGTAATGGTGTTTGCGCTGGGCGTGTTACGGTAGAGCCTTTCATCTGCTGGCAGATGTCGCACTTTAAGACATAGTCTTTGGTCTGCTTTGTTAACCCCAGCCACCAATAGCGCTGTTTCAATAAAGAAATAGTCGCTGTAACGCCTGTATGTGCAGAACCCAAACCCTCGTGTGCTGCTAGAATTAAGCCTTGCCTACGATCCATAATTTGGTATTACTCTATCCCCCACTCCAGGAATCTGAGCATATGGAATGTTTTGTGCATCTAACTTGTAGGAGTACTTGAGTGGAAATTTTTTAGGTACTGCTGTGCTGCCTTTGCGTGAAGCATTGACAGCTACCAAAATCTCGCCGTCTATTCTCGTTTTTGAACGAGTAACTGTAGCTACGGCGGCTGTGCGTACAGCCCCTTTTGCGGCTTCATCAGCCAATGAATTCCCTTCAACTTGAGCGCCATTACGCTGATGACTCAGTGTATGTATAACGTGAGCCCTTGGTAGTTCGTTTCTCAACTCCACTACCAGTTCCCATAGCATTTTATGCTTTATTGTGCCACCTTTTGCATCTTTAAACCCGTTTTGTTCCCAATGATGTAAATATTCATTGTACGACTGTACACAGTAAAAGGAATCACACACAATTAGTGTGGGGAATTCGTGTTCCGTATTTACGAGTGCCAGTATTAGTGCTTTTAATTCTGCCAACTGAGCCGTGCAGTCTCCTAGAGATTGCGTTTTAGTGCAACTTGGATGGAACTTTCCATCGCGCATGCGACCTTTAACGATTGCACACGCTGCGCTGTAAGCTTGCTTACTCCCTATGGCTGGTTGAGCAGATCCGTCAGTGTAAATAATGTATTCATACTGATCTAGAGGCAAAATCTAATTTGGAAGAGGATATTCTTGTTTGTATTGCAGAAATGCTTGTGTTTTTAAACTTGGATCAAATCTGTATTCAACATCCGTTGCAGTAAGAGAATTAGCCCATTGTATCCATCTGGGATGAAAGGCTTTCGCATTTGGAATGCTAGCCTTTGTAACAGCCTCTAAGGCTGGTACTGGGGTCACGACTATTATGCGTTTTCCCTAAGCCAGTGCTCTTTCTCTTGCTACAGCGGTCTGCACTGCTGTCAGGATTTTTTCTGTTGAAGTAAAACGCATTTCTGCGTTTGTGTACAGGTGTGATTTGTATGCGATTGATACCGTTTTGCCTTCATTGAAAGTTAAATAAGTGTACCCACATTGACCCGCTATTACTCGGATCACTAAGTTGCGTACGTTTACGCGTGTCTGTAAATGTTTTGAAGCTATCATGTATTCCTGTAGGGAACGCAGGATATTTGTATGTTCCTGTGTCCATTGTCTGATTGAAAAATCAGGTTTTATCAAGTCGTAGAAAGGTTTTACTCTTTCTGCGTAATCCAAAATGTATGTTCGACCAAAATTTAGGAATCCCAGTATTGATTGTAAATTTTTTAATGATTTTGGAGTTTGGAGCAGCGCACATTTTTCTAGAAAGTTAGCTGCTAGGCTTTTTCCTTCACTTGACAGCTCATATCTCAAAAACAGGACATTGAGATGGGCAATTTTTGATTTTTTGAAATAAAATTTATATCCCTCGGAGGCGAATCCCATAATAATGGTTCTCACCCTGGTCAAGTGCCTCGGTAAGTCATCGTCCGTCAGATAAATATCATCTACATAGGACAATGCTTCTTCATCCAAATTTTGGAGTAACTCTGTTACCCTTGCTGAAAACAACCCCGGGCTATTCTTATACCCTTGGGGGAGTCGACAAAATTGCCCTTGTGACCCTAGCGCTGAGAATGCAGTCAGATACCTGCTTTCAGGCGCTATATTTTGGCAGAAAAATCCATTTGAGATATCAAGTGTTTTGTATTTTTGACACACAATGTTATTCATTAATGTGGCACTGTGTGCATTTTGAACTGCAAATGTCTTTGTGCAAGTGTTTAAATGTCTGTAATCTAAAACTAAACGATATGTGTTGTCAGGTTTTGATATGGGAAACAAAGTGTTGTTCATAGGTGAGGTGCAATTTTCTATCACCCCCTAGTTGATCTAGGATCTCCCTGACTTGTTTTTTAGCTTCCTGCTTTATAAGGTATTGCCTTTGAGCATTTGGGGAAACTTTTAACGGGATCACGTGGTGGGTTGAATCCTCATCCCAACCAACATGATTTTTGTACAATCCTGGAGCTAGGGCAACCGCCCACTCCTGCGCATATGCATGTTTTAAATGTATGGGAAAGAGGTCGGAAAATGCTGGAAAAATTACCTTTTCTCCCTTAGGGCACTCCATGATGAATGCTGGCGGCCAGTCTTGCTCTGCTAATAGGATGTCATATCCAGATGACAGATTTTTCCAAAATAGACCTTTAATTTTTCTGGGCTTGTCCCCCTCCATCCGGAGTGTTATCTCATGTAACTTATGTGGGACACTTACCCGAGTATCAGGTGTTTCTACCGTGATATACTCACTCAACTCCGAAGTCACCAGAAATTCCTTCAGGTTCTGGCGAGCTATTGTTACTTCTGCTGCGCTGTCTAGTATCGTCAGAGCCCATTCCCCGTTCAGAAGCTGTGTCCTCGGAATTCTGGGCATGTCTGATCTTGAGACCTCCTACCTTCTTCTTTTTGAACTGAGGTTTTTGTTTATCTTCTTTTTTAGGTGCGTAGTCCGCAGCTGCGTTGCGTGTCTCTGGACTTTGTACGCTCCTCTGACCGTCCTTCCCTCTCGGACTTTTTGATGAACCCTGAAAGGAACGAGAGGAACGAGTATCAGTATCCTGATACCTGTCAGGTTTTTAATATTATCCCTATTCCTGAGGTTATACCTCCTTTCAGAGGGCTCCTGTTGAGGAGACCTACCTCTGGATTGAGATCTGCTGTCTTTAGACTTTTGTTGTTTTTTATTTTCCCACTTCTTTTTAGAAGAAGCAGGTGTCTGCTTTGTAGTGTCCTTTTCAGGACTGCCCACCAGTTGTGGTTTTAATGCTTTCCCACCTAGACTGTCTCTGCCTAGTTCTGCATATGCAGTTTCAATTATTTTGGGTAGTTCGTGTTGTTGATCTATTGGAATGAACTCCCTTAGGCGTTGGCGGATCGCCCCTGAAGCTGCTTCCCCCTTAATGTTAGCTAGTATTATGGCTGATACCTGGTCAAAGTTATTTAGTAACTTCATCCCTAAGTTAAGGGCAGGCTCTGCTCCATACTCATTTTGTATCTGTCTCAATACATCAGGTACTACTGCTAATGACGGGATACCATGCGTTCTGGTATATATGGCAGCAAAGACTGTACCCCAAGAGGTGCAGTCCTCTACTTGTGGTGTGATCCCCATGGGCAAGCAGATTGTTAGTATTCTGTGTTTATCACAGGTGGTAGTATTCGGGAATACCGCCTCAAGCTGAGTTATTTTCAGAGCTATCCAGAATGGTATTTGTTCGCATTTTGCGGGCATTTTGCCCATTACCGCATGTAATGTTTGAGGAGTAATTTTATTTCCTGTACCCGGAGCTGGAGTACTATTTGCTGCACCTGGTGCAGGTTGGATTGTTAAAGTCCTCATGACGAATTGTGTCGGGTTTCTGTAGATTTTAATTAAATCTCTGTGTTGTATGAGTAATTCTGGCTGTGGCATTGTTCCAATGTCAGGGTGTGGTGTGTAAGCCTCTAGTATTGGCCATGTGGCCCTGTCTCCTCCGAGCAGGCCTAACCTTACTCTGTTTCTTATGTGTGGTAGGGCGCCATTAAACCAGTAATGATGTTCCTGGTAAGTGAGTGGAATCTCTGTCCTCAAACTGGGCTTATTCCGGTGGTGCATCTCCTGCTATGTAGTAGTGAAATGTCTTTGTTATGGCATTTGCTGCTGGGAATGTAACCCATGAATAGAACACTTTTGTTTGATTCGTGTGCCTCAATCACGAAAACTACCATGCCACCCCTAGCTTGTAAACCATTTTCTAATAGTCTTAGCGTGACTGTCATTCTGAATTTTGGTGCAACCTGTATTGCATTTTTGGGTGGTTCTCCGGCTGAGACCTCCAGATTTATTCTTTCTTCATCGCTCTCAGTCATTTTGAAAAGAAAAGCTTTTCCAAGAGAACTTAGTTAAAGGTTTTATGCACAATTTAGGAACTAAATGTCCTTCAAGCTTGATTAACCAACAGCCGATAAATAGGAAATCTCGCCTACTCCGCTGTGGCGGAGTTTGTGCCCACCCACTCCAGACGTCTCTGGGGTTTTGTGAGTAGGTTCTCTGAGAATAGCACGACTGAACTACTCAGATTCTACTGTTAAGTACCCAACCAACGTTGGCGGCGCCATGTCGTGTAGTTCCTATAGTACCCATGCAGGACCTGCGCGTTTGGATAACATAAACTGTGGGCTTGGTGGCAGACTGATTCTGTGCACCCCCACCACGTATGTGAGCCGGATTTGCATTAGCTAGCTCACAGTGCCACTAGAATCTTCTCTTATCTGGGAGAGATTAGTTTCTGGCCACCTTAGATCATGACGACCCTGATCCCTCAGAATCGTGGAAACAATATACTACTTTTCGCTCAGTCACTCGTGCTTACTTATTCGGTTTGTCTCAGAGTTACACAGAATAAACAGCCTGGGCGTTTCAATAAGTATTTATTGAACAGTTGTTATTCTAGTGTAAAATATGTGCTGCAGTAACCAGCAGACAATAGCAGAGATATATTATCAGCAGTACGGTAAAAGTGAAGGGATAGAATAGTTCTACCATATTGCAATAATCATGAATACATACATGAATATAAAAACATTATGAAAAGTGCGCGTACTCCTACGATGCCTAACTAGATGTACCTGAGTGTACCTAGCATATGTGTAGGTCTAAAAGCCTAAGAGCCAAGAATCCTTCTAGGATTTAGTCGAACCCCCATACCTGAATAGAGGGAGTGTGGGACCCCGTCCTGGTCTCGAGTTGGACACCCCTCCAGGGCTGTGTTAGACCGCTGTCAGCTGGAGCGACTGCATGCAGGAGCCTCGGCGTCTCTGGTCAGTGTGTCAGCATGGAAGTCTCTGTTCCCTCTATCTTACCGAGGCAAGATGTGGTGTATTTATACCCTAAAGTGTCTCGTTCCTCAGTATGGTTTGTATTGGTCTTTGTTAGACATGAGGAAGACGTCAGGGGTGAACTTTGTACATACATATTATGCGGGAGATGTAGCTGGTGAACGCTCATGCATAATTTATGAGTACATTGTAGGCCTGTGTTCGGGAAAAACCCTGCAGTGTTCTAACCACAAACTAGATAATGTTCAACCCTCAGAGCTCATTGTGTACTGTAGGGAACTAATGTAGGTGAAAGATCATGCCTATATTAGGGCATAGGAGATCATGACTATAATAGGGCATAGGAGATCATGACCAAAATAGGGCATATACGATTATGACCATAATAGGGCATATGCGAATATGACCATATAAGGCATATATGAACGCGTCTATATTAGGGCCTCTATATGAAACATAACACCAGAACCTTAACTCCCACAGTCGATTACTTACCTACAAACCGATAACCTGTTATTCCTCCATAGGATAACATTGACACTTTTTCTCCAAAAAGTTTCTCAGTGTGGAGTTTTGAAATCTAAAAATATTCTTTAAAAATCGCACAAATAACCAAAACGTGTTTACTCACCTGTTTGCAGGAAATGTCCCAGTGTTGAATCTAGGTATCCAGCACTGAGTTAGAAAAGTAACGTAAAAAGTAACTTACCTGCAATTCACTGGAAAAGCCTATTCATTTCAATGTACTGTATTTGCTAAGTGTTGCATACTACTGCTCCCCTGTAAATCAAACAAAGTGCAATTTCTATTGCATTTTCAAACTGTTCGACATTCAGTAACTTATTACTGGAAAGTATTTTATGCTTACCTGTGCCAGGCTTGCTTGGTTCTAAAATAAAACAGTATATTTTTTTTACAAAAACAATTGGCCTAGAGTTCAGGTCTTGTGTGTGAATTCATTTGCGGAGTGTGTACATCAAATGCTTAACGCTGTCCTCTGATACTGCCTTACTGCTCGACCACTCTACCACAATTAGAGCGTAAGGTTCTATCTAACTTTAACCTCTGCCTACCTCTGGGGTCACTTGGACTCTATACACACTATACCTCATTTTGGTGTAGTATATATAGAGCCAGTTTCTTACATTGGTGGATCAGCGGTGGGATATATGACTTGCATTTGTTGGACTTCTTGGTTACCACCTGATCATACAACAGAACTCTTAAATTGCCTTTAGAATTCTGATATTTTCAAATTGGCATTTTTACCAAACTACTAAAAGTCTTGTTAGGGCCTTGCTTAAGTCCCTTTAGAATAAAAAGTCACTGTAGTCAAGGGTAGAGGGGTTAGAACTTGTTTGTTAGAATGTCTCAAAAACAGAACCCAGCTATTAGTGAAGATAATAATGACATGCAGGACATGGTTGAGGAGCTTGACCTCACCCCTTACCTTCACTTGTCTTTCAAGGAAGTAAGGTCCTTATGAAAACTCAAAAATAAAGCAATGGGCCCACATCCAACCAACCAAAGCTCCAAGAGCTGTTGGCTGAGTATGCAAAGGCCCACCCTTCTGAACATGGTGATGACCAGTCAGAGGGAGAAAGGAGTGAGGAGGATGGAGATAGGTGCCCACCTCCTCCACTTCCTAGGGAAGAAAGGAACCCTGTTCCCTTACTTCCAAGAATCAACCTCTGGGGACCTAGAGGCCACACAGGTGGCTCAGGCTCTGGTGAGGACATTGAGGACAGCCTCAATGAGGAGGACAGCCTTTTAGCAAGGCTGGCCAAAAGACTGGATCTTGAGTCCAGACTCCTGGCTCTAGAGAAAGAAAGAAAGGAGATGGGTTTAGCAGCCATCAATGGTGGCAGCAATATTAATAAGGATAAAGAGCAATCTTATGATCCTAAAATCCCCAAAGGGATTGTCCCTAAATTTGAGGAGGGTGATGACATCACTAAATGGTTCACAGCCTTTGAGAGGTGACATGAGAAAGGTGCAGAAACCTCTCTGGGGGCCACTCCTGTGGGAACTGTTCTCTGGTAACTGCAGCGACAGACTCCTGACCCTCTCTGGGCCAGATACTGGGTCTTATGACCTCATGAAGAGAACTCTGATTGAGGGATTTGGACTCACAACTGAGGAGTACAGAATTAGATTCAGGGGGGCTCACAAAACCGAAAACCAGTCCTGGATGGATTTTGTAAACTACTCAGTAAAGACACTGGATGGTTGGTTGACTGGACACAATGTGCATGACTTTACTGGAATTTACAACTTGTTTATGAAGGAACATATTTTAAGTAATTGCACGAATGAAAAGTTACATCAGCATTTGGTAGACCTAGGTCTAATTTCTCCCCAAGAATTGGGAAAAAAGGCAGACCACTGGGTCAAGACTAGGGTGACTAAGACAACTACTGGTGTCATAAGGTTTCTGCACATACACAGAGCTATGCACAGGAAAATGGGACCCCGGAATACAGTGGTTTGCCACCATATACCGTAGCACCCAAAAACCCCAACCCAACTAGCTTAGCATCCCATTAGCACCCAAGTACTAATGTTTGGACAACCCAGAACACGGTATCTTTATCTCAGGACTCACTGAAGCAAGAACACTCTTTCGCCACTCACTCGTACTTGTCCACAAGGTGCGTAGGAAGAGACACTGGATAGGTTAAAATGTTTATTCCAACTTACGTGCTCTAATGTACAGTACACGTGTCAGTACTAATAGCATAATGCATATTACTAATATAAGCAGCATGGTTACAATTCCATAGAATACAAACGGGGAAAGCATCTCAGAGCTCAGTGGATAAACGTATAAATAACATTACCACCCTCCCTTGCAGTAAGATAGTTTATTATAATAATAGAAGACCTCTGGGCTTTGACTAGCGAACCCCCATACCTCAGTCTCTAGATGCAGAATTACATCAGCAGGACATCATAGCTCTTCTCACTGAAAGGGATTTCTCCAAGTGTGTTAAGCGCTAGTAAACCACAGTATTAAAAGCATACCCAATTCTTCATGGCAATTGCACATAATGTTATGTCTGGGTGCGCGAGACTGGCCATATCAGGAAGAACCAAAATACATTGTTATGCGACCTTGTACATGTTTGTGCAGACTGAGCCCAAAAGGTGAACAACAGAAAATGCAGACAGTGCAAAAGAACTTGGCACGAGCAAAGGGCGAGGAAGGCCCGGCTCAGTGTAACGTGCGCAAAGAAAAGCAGCATGGCAGCCAGGCCTAGGCCAACATAACAAGGCAGGTAACAATCCACAAGACACCCTCCCTGGACAGTCCGGCGGCCAGGACAGAGGCCCATCAGAGGAGAAAAATAGACGTCGGAGCACAGGGAGCGCCCAAACGGCGAAGGGCAGGTCAATCCAGGAAAGTGAAAGTGCAGAAAAAGCCATACCGTCAAAAAACATAGATGCCATCCAATCCATGAGTTCAAAAGAGCAGGAATGCTCCTCAGCAAAGGGAGCATCCAGAAGCAATGCGGGACAGCTTGCGTGATAATTGAAACAGCTTCGTTGTAGGAGATCCTGGGCAGCCGCCCAGATATCCCATTGCGCCAAAATCCCCAGTGCAGCCGCACGCGCCATACAGCCAGCGACGGAACAGTCCTGCTCATGGGCCTCTAAGGGACCCATCAACTGAACAAAATCCGGAACAGACAATGACGAATTGGAGAGGCAATACTCCAGAGTCCAGGTGAAAGGACAGCGGACACAAGTCATCACAGGTTGCACGCAAGTGAAATACGCAAAGCGAAATGAAAGAGTATATGACACACTCAGTGTCGCCAATGGCAAGACGCCAAAACCGGCCAAAAGGCGCTCACGGAGCAGCTGGAGGCGTTCTGGATCGAGCAGGTCCCATCGGGGAGCAGCCATTGCGCAGAAAGCAAATTAAGAGCAAGACACCAGCCGCTAAAGCGAGGATCAATGGGAAACCGCCAAAGACACTGGAAAATATAGAATGTATGAAAGCCGGGATGACACCAAAAATAGTTTGGAAGGAGGACACCAAGCCCGACCCAACGACCTTAAAGTGTACTAGGCCTTCAGTGTTAGATGCCTTAAAAATACGATGTATTAACTCCCCAAAATGTTGGGGGAGATTAGTGTTTAAAAGGGCCTGTATTTCACTGTGGGTACTCGCCACCTGGAGAATGAATGTCTCCCGGGCGGACGTGAGCATAACTTCCTCGTTTAATAATAGTGCCTTTATTCTGCTCAGTCTATTGAAATCTGCTTCCATGGTAGGGATGGAAGGCCAAATAGAGATATCAACCTTGCCATGAGGGGGAGGATAAAGCACATTTTTGCAGCAGACAACTCTGTGCGAAACTGTTACAATGTAAGGAATGCCAGCCTGCAGGCCACAACAGTTTTCGTTATTTAAAAGTAAATAACTACCATTGGAAAGGAGAGTGAAAGTAGGAGAAATAACAGGAGCAGGAATACCTTTCAGCACACAAGCAAGATTAGGAGAGGAAACGCTACATGAGCCATGCAATTTAATGTGTTTACAAATAAGCGAATGACCTATAGTCGAGTCGCAGTACTCCCCCGTGAGAAAGACTTCCTTGCCGTCCCGAAGGCATTTATACATGAAAGGCAAGGACCAGAGTTCATGCAGGAAAGCACTGCCCAATGGCCGGTAACGGCCCACAGGATAATGTTTCATGCACGAGTCAAATTCAAACAAGGAAAAAGGTAAAACGATAACCCCATGAACTAGCCATACAGCAGAATCGAGTTCTGCAACAGAGAACGGCAAAGGATCCACCTTTTCGATATGTAATAGAGTGTAAGTTGCATCTTTCATGGACATAAATTGCTGTTTATCAGTTAAGTTAAAAGGTAGAAATAAGGCAGAGGTGTTCAAGAAATGCCAAGGCACGTTACCTAACTTAAGTGTTTGTAAAGTCCATGCAAACTGCATAACTGAGCGCAATTGATTCTGACCATGATATAACACAGAAACATCATCTTGTACAATATCAACAACAGAGGACACAATATTCTCTAAAGTGTAAATGCGAGAAGACAGGGTATTAATACTATTGTCAACAACAGCAAGCACCTTTTCCATATTTGCTTGATCTATTTCCCGAAGACGGGAAGCAGCTTCCATTTGTGATAGCTTCCAGAGTTCATTATACGTTTCATAAATGAATCTCTTAGGTCGGGGACCACGAGGTCCCAAAACAAAGTCGGACAGATCAATATTGCCTGTAAGGAGGGACAAATGTTGTTTAACAGAATCAAGGGACGAATGTTGCAGCCATTGTTTGCATAATTTACCAACAGAATATGTAGTGACAGTACGGGAATCAGTAAATCTCGGATCAGGCCTATCCTGTGTGTAACTAGCTCCTGAGTCGTGAAAACGCATTTGACATGCATTAGATGATATAGGCCATACCAACCAGGGTGACTGATCTAGCTCAGAAACATTATACAAATTATTTTGTAACAGAGCCTGCAGGGACACGAGGGACATATTGAATCGTGAGCTTTCATTGGGAAAACTCGACAGGGATGGTATTGATGGAGTATTCAATTGTTTAGTGGTTGCTAAGCCCCAACATGTAGTCTGATAGATGGAGACATTGAGGAACATAATTTGTGTAGGGATGAGGCAAGCACGGTGTAATGCCTCGGTTCCCTGTACCTGCCATGGCTTGGAGCCCCAAATAGATTTTAAATCCACTGTATTATCCCAGTACTCATAACCACCCACAGCTAGGGCACTTAAAAAGGAACCTGAATAAAGCAATTTGGTGTGTGTTAACATAATTTTCTGAGTTGATGTGTTATTTAGTCTAAAATAATAGGATGCAGGGTTCGACCGATTAAAATCAGTAAAATAATTAAACTTATTCCGAAGAGTTTGAGAGCTACCTGGCAAGGGGTTTGGACAATGTTCCCATTGGGTGTAGTTAACAGAACTACGCAGGGCACTTGGCTTATGGAGAAAATGATTACCCCAATGTTGGTAACAATACAAATCGGCATAATTAGCAGAATTCATATATAGATCTTCAGCATTAAAAGATGCATAATATTTTAAATCGGCAAACAATGCTTCAACGGCATGCACATCCCAATCATCAGAATGAATATTATTTTGTACTACATCACCCATTGAAACACGAAGGACATTAGGTACATTAATAATTTCCGTCGGACCATGGATTTGATAGTTCACTGCATCCCATACGATGCCATCAGCAACTGGGAAGGCTGAAATGTTCACAAATGTGTGGTCACGCTTCATGATGTGAGACGAGGAATGAGGAGCCAAAGTTCCAGAAACATAGTCTACAGCAGAGCGTTCAGGTAAATAGTGACCATTGATTAGTAGAAAAAACACTGTGACAAAGCCAATGGACATGAATAAAAAAATCAAGAAAAGTACCAACCAGATGTATGTCCAGGGGGAATCAAAAAATTGTCTCTAAACCAGGATATAAAAATACTGAACTTGGATGGAACTTTTGAAGATGTGGAATCCGAATCAAAGGAATAATGAGTCGGGCTTAGTGGCGTTGTTGGTTGATGTGCCACCGATTCTGATGCAGGATAAGTATACTCGTCCTCGTCGATATTGGTGGAGAGTTGGGGATCAATCGTAGTTTCAGGCAAATCAACCATCTCAATTACAGCATCAGCGACCGTTCGTGTAGATGGGCCACGAACATATGTCCGATAAATGGCAGGACAAGAGACCGCTGGTGTGACACTATTCAGGATCGGCCAGGCGCTGTAGCTTGACATTTTCCACTGAGATGTATCTGTTCTCCTTGCGACCAGGAAGCGGTGGTAAAATGACTGTACGTGTTCCCTTCAAGCCCAGAACTGGAACCGGTGCACGAAAAGAGGGGCCAAATTCTTTTTTGTTTTCAACCTTCTCTCGAACCAGTTCTCCAATTTTCGGAAGCCAGCCGGCTACCGGAATCTGCAACGCAGGATCTGTGGCTGAAGGTAAATGTGTAGTTGCAAGTTTGTCTCGGGCTTCTTGTAAGTCCTGTAACATAGCAGAATGGTTATCTACATCAAACTTGGCGGATTGCGCCGCGATGTCTGGACCCTCAAGGTCAGGCACAAACATTCTTATGCCAAAGAGCATTTCGTATGGGGTCCGCCCACCCAGAGGTCTTCTAGGGAGATTATTAAGTGCACGCTGAACGGTATACAAATGGGCCAGCCAGTTCCTGCCAGTACCTAAAACCCTAGCTGTTAAGGATTGCTTTAAGTCACGGTTCATTCGTTCAACGATAGAGTTGCCCTCAGGCCTATACGGAGACGAAAATTTCACCCGCACCCCAAGCGAAGCCATTGCATCCTTGTAAGCCCTAGAGGCAAACGCTGGACCTTGGTCCGAATGGAAGGTGCCGCATGCGAAAATTCCCACAAAGACACGCAAATCCCTGATTACATTTCGGGCGTCAGCACTCCGTTGTGGCCAGACCCAGAGAAACCGTGTGCACGAGTCCACTGCCACCAAGATGTATTTATAAGCAGTGTCTGATGAGAATGGACCGCAGTGATCCAAGTAAACACACCCAAAGGGTCTGTTAGCAATGCAGAGCGGTGTTTGTGGTGGACGTGTTACCGTGGAAGGCTTAATCTGTTGACAAACGTCGCAAGAAAGCACAAAAGCACGGGTGTCTTTATATAACCCACGCCACCAATAACGCTGCTGCAAGATGGAAACCGTAGCTGACACACCTGCATGAGCAGAAGCCATGCCTTCGTGTGCAGCTGATATCAAGGCACTCCTGCGGTCCGCGTTGGGGATCAGCCGATCTCCAACGTCAGGTATAGTTACATAAGGAACCTGATCGGGACTTAATGTGTAAGAATACTTGGAAGGGAAACCCGTAGGGTAATTATTACCTTCCTTGGTTGCAGCAATAGCTGCTAATATAACAGGGTCTATTTTAGACATGGACCTGGTAACCGCTGCTACTGAACACGTGACTACTGCTGAACGGGCAGCTTCATCTGCCAGATCGTTACCAATAGCGTGTGCGCCCACCCGCTGATGGCCTAAGGTGTGTACCACCTGTGTGAGGGGCAGACGTTGTTGCAATTCTGCCACTCGAACCCAAAGCATTTTATGCTTAATTGTGCTCCCTTTGCGTCCTTGTAGTCGATTTTCGACCAGAAAAACAGATTGTCATTGTAAGATTGTACACAGTAAAAAGAATCACATACAATAAGAGTGGTCTCATCCTGTGAAGCGAACTCAAGTGCAAGTAGCAATGCATGCAGCTCGGCCAATTGTGCGGTACTATCTCCAAGTGTGCGAGTGTGCACTACAGAGGATTTGAACGTTCCATTCACAAAGGAACCCGCAACAATAGCACATGCAGCTGAATAAGCGTGCTTGGACCCAGTGGCCGGCTGCGCCGAACCATCGGTGTAGATCACACATTTGTAATCCTCAAGCGGTAGTAAAAACAAAGGAGGAGGATGAACGAATTCATACTGCAAAAACTCCTGAGTCTGAAGAGAAGAATCAAAAACAAAAGTGACGTCCGAAGACGTCAAGGATGTAGCCCATTGTATCCAACGGGGATGCATTGCTTTTGAGTTCGGTACACTTGCCTTTGTTACTGCCTCTAGGGCAGGACAGGGTGTTACCACCAGAATTCGCTTTCCCTGTGCCAGTGCGCGTTCCTTTAGAATCGCCATTTGCACTGCAGTTAGAACTTTTCAACAGATGTAAAGCGCAATTCAGCGGAAGTGTACAGATGTGACTTGTATGCGATGGGTACTGTATCACCTTCATTAAAGGTTAAGTATGTGAATCCCACCGCCCCCGGAATTATTCTAATCACCAGGTTTGTGTGGTTATCACGAGTCAAAAGATATTTAGACTCCAAAAGGTCTGTCTGCAAAGACTGCAGAATTGAGGTATGCTCAGGCAGCCAGCAAGACCTTGAATAAGTAGGTTGTATCAAAGCATACAAAGGCTTGATACGCTGGGCATATTCGGGAATGTAAGTACGCTCGAAATTCAAGAAACCCAGCAAAGACTGAAGTTTCTTCAGAGTATTTGGGGGCACAAATGTGCACATTTTTCCAAGAAATGGGGGCTAAGCCCTTACCTTCGTTATTGAGCTCATAGCCCAAGAACAGAACGGTAAATTCAGCAATGTGTGACTTAGCAAAGTTAAATTTGTAACCCTGCTCCGCAAATTCAAGAATAATGCGGTCCACACGGGACAGATGCTGATATAACTCGTCGTCTGTCAGATAGATATCATCAACGTACGAACATGCGTCTTGATCAATGTCATTTAACAAAGAAACAACACGGGCGGCGAATATACCCGGACTATTTTTATAGCCCATGGGTAATCGCCGGAACTGGAATAATTTACCACCGGATGTGAATGCGGTCCATTGACCACTCTCCGGGGCTAGGTTGTGCGTGTAGAAACCGTTTGAAAGGTCAAGTGTCGTTTTGTATTTTTTACGAACAAGACTGTCTACAAGCGCAGAACTGTGTGTATTTTGCACCGCAAAGTTCCGACAATGAGTATTTAAATGCCGGTAATCCAAAACTAAGCGGTACGATCCATCGGGTTTAGAAACCACGAAAAGGGGATTGTTCATAGGTGATACGCATGGTTCAATTACTCCCTGATATTCCAACTGTGTCAGAATTTCGGAGACGGGGCCTTTTGCCTGCCGTTTGATGGGATATTGGGGTTGTGGCTGCGGTAGTGACCGCAAAGGTATTGCATGAGGAGGTGATTCTTCATCCCATCCCACATGGTTGCGGTATAACGCTGGTGCCAGGTACACAGCCCACTCAGCTGCAAGTGCTTCAGCTTTGTCTTTTGGGACATGCCTTGAAAAGCTTGGAAGGATTACCTCCTCTCCTTTATGTGCAGCGAGAACGAATGGGGGTGGCCAATCCACCTCTGCTAACAAAATGTCATATGAAGAGGTTAGATTTTCCCAAAAAATCTCTTTTATTTCACGCGGTATGTCACCTTCGATTTGTATAACTATATTATATAGTCTGTCAGGGGTGCCACTCTCGTGTCAGCTGTCTCTACAGTAACGAATGTTTCAGTTGCTGTCGCCTCCATATGAGGACGTAGCGCCTCCCGCACTATGGTAACTTCCGCGGCGCTGTCTAGGAGGGTCACTGCCCACGTCCAATTCTGGAGTCTCGTTCTCACGGTCTGAGGCATATTTCGCTGTGACAGCGGCAACTTTTTTCTTCTGAAATTGCGGTCGAGGAAGATGAAAGTCTTCTGCTTTCCCTCTGACTTGTTGTCGAGGTTGGTCTCGCTCCTGGGGAGCCTCTCGGCCCCTTCCTCTATCTTGCCGTCCTCCTCCACCAGCCTGTGACGACGTCTGGGCCTGTGAAGAACGAGGAGAACGCGTATCAGAGCTCTGAAACCTTTCTGGTGATTTAATCCTTGACCTATCACGTAAATCATAAGTACGTTCAGAAGAAACCGAAACTGGGGAAGCGCCTCTCGACCCCGGCTTCTTTTGTTGCCTACCCTGTTTTTTCTGTCTCCAACTCTTTTTAGTGAAGACTGGTTTATCATCTTTCTCAGATGCACTTTTTGTTTGTATAACTTGTGATTGCGATTGAGTTTGCATTTTTACAAAAGGCTTGTTGCCTAGGCTATTTCTTCCAATTGTTTTATACGCCCGGGCTATTATTTTCGGTAATTCGCGAGGCCTGTCCAACTCTGGGACCAAAGCCAAAGCATTCGCTACTTGAAAGTTCATAGCATCGCCCTTGACATTTCCAAGGATCAGCTCAGCTACTACATCAAACACTCCCACTAGTCTCATCCCTAATTCCACAGCCGCTTCAGGGCCATGTTCATCCTGTACTTTTTTAATTACAGAGGGTAGAACCGTCATGGAAGGAGTTCCAAAACATTTTGAATAAACTGCTGCGAATACCTTACCCCAGTTTTCACATGATGTCAAATCGGGGATTATGTCTTTTGGCAAACTTATCGTGAGGATGCGGTGTTTATCTACTGGGGATGTATGGGGAAACACTGCTTCTATCTGATCGAACTTTTCTGCAAGCCAGTAAGGATAGTCGTCCTTATTTTGTGGACGTTTGCCCATCACAGAGTTTACCATGACAGGACTTATAGTCACTCCAGCTGCAATAGCTGGTTGGCCTGCGACTACAGGAGCAGCTCCATGGAGGCTACCTGTAACGTATGTCACCAAGGCTCGATGCACTCGCACCAATTCGGTATGCATAGTGCGCAGTTCCGCAAGCGGTAATGCCAGATAATTTGGATGCGGGGTATACCCGGCCAATACAGGCCAAGTGGCCCCCTGAATTGACAAGGGGCCTAAACGAACTGCGGTATTAGGTTGTGGTAGGGCGCCATTAAACCAAACACGGTGCTGCCAAGCCGTGAGAGGTACTTCAAGAGCAGTATAGGGTCGATAGGCAGCAGGAATAGCGGTGGGTTTATATTCATGAAACAGCTTATCACCTGCATCCACCGCTTCAAAAGTGATCCAAGTGTAAAACACTTCAAAGTGATAAGCCGGGTCGGCTTGAACCACAAAGACCAACTCGACCCCTGTATCGGGCACTCCATACACAGCTAAGTGGTCTCGGAGTGCTCCTCGACTATGTGCAGCTATCGCCACACCAGCCATGACTAAACAATTATATTCGACAACCTAACAGGGAGCACAAAAATGGGTCTGTTAACTAACCTTTTTAATAACATCAAGCTTGAAAGAACCTATAAAACATTCAATATAGGAGGTATCACCGTCACATACGCCTCCGGAAGCGTACGCGAGGGGTTTGTGGACAAGCACAAGTACTACTCAAGCGTCTCGCAGATAAGCTGCCCCACGGTGGTCGCGCCATGTCATAAGGTTTCTGCACATACACAGAGCTATGCACAGGAAAATGGGACCCCGGAATACAGTGGTTTGCCACCATATACCGTAGCACCCAAAAACCCCAACCCAACTAGCTTAGCATCCCATTAGCACCCAAGTACTAATGTTTGGACAACCCAGAACACGGTATCTTTATCTCAGGACTCACTGAAGCAAGAACACTCTTTCGCCACTCACTCGTACTTGTCCACAAGGTGCGTAGGAAGAGACACTGGATAGGTTAAAATGTTTATTCCAACTTACGTGCTCTAATGTACAGTACACGTGTCAGTACTAATAGCATAATGCATATTACTAATATAAGCAGCATGGTTACAATTCCATAGAATACAAACGGGGAAAGCATCTCAGAGCTCAGTGGATAAACGTATAAATAACATTACCACCCTCCCCTTCAATCAATCAATCACGGCATTTATAGAGCGCGCTACTCACCCGGGAGGGTCTCAAGGCGCTGGGGGAGGGGGTAAGTTACTGCTCGAACAGCCAGGTCTTGAGCTGCTTCCTGAAGGAGAGATGGTCCTGGGTTCGCCGAAGGTGAGTGGGGAGGGAGTTCCAGGTCTTGGCTGCCAGGTAGGAGAAGGATCTTCCTCCGGCGGTGGCTCTGCGGATGCGTGGTACGGTGGCGAGGGCGTGGCTGGTTGATCGTAGCTGGCGGGTGGGCGTGTAGAAGGTCATGCGGTCGTTGAGGTACTTGGGGCCCAGGTCGTGGAGGGCCTTGTGTGCGTGGGTGAGGAGTCTGAACGTGATTCTCTTGCTGACGGGGAGCCAGTGCAGGTCTTTCAGGTGTCCGGTGATGTGGCTGTGCCGGGGGATGTCCAGGATGAGTCGTGCGGAGGCGTTCTGGATGCACTGGAGTCTTTTTGAAGTTTGGCTGTGGTTCCGGCGTAGAGGGTGTTCCCATAGTCCAGTCGGCTGGTGACGAGTGCCTGGGTGACGGTCTTCCTGGTTTCAGTGGGGATCCATCTGAAGATCTTGCGGAGCATGCGCAGGGTGTTGAAGCACGAAGAGGAGACGGCGTTGACTTGTCTGGTCATCGACAGGGAGGAGTCCAGGATGAAGCCCAGGTTGCGTGCGTGATCCGTTGGCTTGGGCGCGGTGCCAAGGCCGGGGGCCACCAAGAGTCGTCCCAGGCGGAGGGTGATGAGCCCAGGATGAGGACTTCCGTCTTGTCTGAGTTCAGTTTAAGGCGGCTGTTCCTCATCCAGTCGGCGACGTCTCTCATCCCATCGTGTAGGTTGGCTCTGGCGGTGGTGGGGTCGTTGGTGAGGGAGAGGATCAGCTGGGTGTCGTCGGCGTAGGAGATGATGTTGAGGTTGTGTTGGCGTGCGATGGCTGCGAGGGGCTCATGTAGACGTTGAAGAGGGTTGGACTGAGTGAAGATCCTTGTGGAACGCCGCAGATGACTTCGGTGGCCTCGGATCTGAACGGGGGAGGCGGACTCTCTGGGTTCTTCCGGCGAGGAACGAGATGATCCATTCCAGTGCTTTCTCTCGGATTCCGATGTTGCTGAGGCGCTTCACTAGGGTGCGGTGGCAGACGGTGTCGAACGCCGCGGAGAGGTCCAAGAGGATGAGGGCTGCTGTTTCCCCGTTGTCGGTTAGGGTTCTGATGTCGTCGGTGGCTGCGATAAGGGCGGTCTCGGTGCTGTGGTTGGCCCGAAACCCGGACTGCGAGGGGTCGAGGGATCCATTCGTCTCGAGGAAGGCGGCAAGCTGTCTGTTGACGGTCTTCTCGATGACTTTGGCCGGAAACGGAAGGAGCGAGATGGGACGGTAGTTCTTGAGGTCGGTGGGGTCCGCCGTTGGTTTCTTCAGGAGGGCGGTAAGCTCGGCGTGCTTCCAGCTCTCCGGGAAGGTGGCGGTGTGGAAGGAGGAGTTGATGATGTCCCGGAGATGGGGTGCGATGGTGGCGTCGGCTTTGTTGAAGACGTGGTGTGGGCAGGGGTCGGTTGGTGATCCGGAGTGGATGGAGTTCATCGTGCGGGTGGTGTCTTCGGTGCTGATCGGGGTCCAGTTGCAGAGGGTGGTGGTGGCGGGCGTTGGTTCGGCGGTAGGGTGCGTGGTCTGTGCGTCGAAGCTGTTATGTATGTCGGTGATCTTGCGGTGGAAGAACGCGGCGAGTGAGTTGCAGAGGTCTTGCGAGGGGGTGATGTCATTGTTTCCGGCGCTGGGGTTGGAGAACTCTTTGACGATGCTGAAAAGTTCCTTGCTGTCGTGGGCGTTGTTGTCCAGTCGTTCTTTGAGTGCCGACTTCTTGGTGGCACGGATCATCTGGTGGTGTTTGCGGGTGGCGTGCTTGAGGGCGGTCCTGTTGTCTGTGGTCTGGTCGAGTCGCCAGGCTTTCTCGAGAGTGCGGCAGTTCTTCTTGGATTCCTTGAGTTCGTTGGTGAACCAAGGGGTTTTCTTGCTTCCGGGTCTGCTGGGAGGGTTTTTAGTGGTGCGAGGTCGTCGGCGCAGGCGGTCAGCCACTTGGCGAGGTTGCTGGCTGCTTCGTTTGGGTCCGTTGTGTTGGTGGGTGTGTTCTGGCTGAGGGAGGCGGTGAGCTGCTCGGCGGTGATCTTGCTCCAGCTCCGGCGGGGAGCCTGTTGCGGGTGGTGGTGGGTCGCAGTCTTTCTGAAGCTGAAGTGGACGCAGCTGTGGTCGGTCCAGTGGAGTCCGGTGGCGTGGCTGAAGGAGATGTGCTTGCTGGAAGAGAAGACGGGGTCAAGCGTGTGGCCGGCGTAGTGGGTGGGCGTGTTCACCAGTTGCTTGAGTCCGAGGTTGGCGAGGTTGTCCAGCAGGGCGGTGGTGTTTCTGTCGTTGTTGTTCTCCAGGTGGAAGTTGAGGTCCCCTAGGAGGATGTAGTCGGCGGAGGGCATGGCGTGCGGGCTGATGAAGTCTTCGATGTCTTCGCTGAATAGTGTGCGTGGTCCCGGGGTCTGTAGATGAGGGTGCCTCGGAGGGTGGTCTTGGGGTCAGTGTGTATCTGGAAGTGTAGGTGTTCGGCGGCGGTGAAGGTCTCGTCGGAGTTAGTCGAGATGCGGATGGTGTTCTTGTGTACGATGGCGATGCCTCCTCCCGTCTGGTTGACGCGGTCCTTCCGGGTGATCTTGTATCCGTCCGGGATGGCTATGGCGATGTCGGGCGCTGAGGAGGCGTTCATCCAGGTTTCGGTGAGGAAGGCGACGTCCGGTGCTGTTGCGTCGAGCAGGTCCCAGAGTTCCACGGCGTGCCTGTGGACGGAGCGGGTGTTCAACAGGATGCATTTCAGGTGGTTGCTGCTGGTGCTCGACTTGGCGGAGGTGGTGCACGTCCGGGGGCAGGTGAATCGGCAGGCTTGGCAGGTGAAGGGTCCGTGGGTGCGTCTCGGTGAGGCTCGGTAGCAGGCAGGGTTCCGGCCGGCATTGAGTGCGGTGAGGGTGGCGGCGTCGTAGGTCCGTCGAGTAGTGTTGCATCGGTGGGATCCAGGGGTCCTGGCGCTGGGCGCGGGCCAGGCGCGGACGGGCGCAGACGGGCTTACCTTTGGCGCACCTTCGGCGCTCCGTCGGTGCTCCCACTGCGCGCGAGCCGCTGCGCGGTCGCTCAGGGGGCGTCATAAGTAAGGAGCCTGGAGGGAGGAGCAGCTGGGTGGCGGGAGCGGGGCGGCGAATGGAATCACGGGGGCGGGGCCGCAGGAGGCAGTGGCGGGAAGTCCCAGGAGCAGCGGGCAGCGGGAAAGTCCCAGGAGCAGCGGGAAAGTCCCAGGAGCAGCGGACAGCGGGAAAGTCCCAGGAGCAGCGGGAAAGTCCCAGGAGCAGCGGGCAGCGAGCGCAGGAATCTCCAGGCAGGAGGCGGCAAGGCAGGCAGGAGCGGCAGCAGTGAGTGGGGCGACCAAGCCCTGTGGAGGGCTGAGCGGTCACACTCTGTGGTCCCCTACGGTCCCCTTAAGTAAGGAGCCGGGAGGGAGGAGCAGCTGGGTGGCGGGAGCGGGGCGGCGAATGGAATCACGGGGGCGGGGCCGCAGGGAGGCAGTGACGGGAAGTCCCAGGAGCAGCGGGCAGCGGGAAAGTCCCAGGAGCAGCGGGAAAGTCCCAGGAGCAGCGGGCAGCGGGAAAGTCCCAGGAGCAGCGGGAAAGTCCCAGGAGCAGCGGGCAGCGAGTGAAGGAATCTCCAGGCAGGAGGCGGCAAGGCAGGCAGGAGCGGCAGCAGTGAGTGGGGCGACCAAGCCCTGTGGAGGGCTGAGCGGTCACCCTTGCAGTAAGATAGTTTATTATAATAATAGAAGACCTCTGGGCTTTGACTAGCGAACCCCCATACCTCAGTCTCTAGATGCAGAATTACATCAGCAGGACATCATAGCTCTTCTCACTGAAAGGGATTTCTCCAAGTGTGTTAAGCGCTAGTAAACCACAGTATTAAAAGCATACCCAATTCTTCATGGCAATTGCACATAATGTTATGTCTGGGTGCGCGAGACTGGCCATATCAGGAAGAACCAAAATACATTGTTATGCGACCTTGTACATGTTTGTGCAGACTGAGCCCAAAAAGGTGAACAACAGAAAATGCAGACAGTGCAAAAGAACTTGGCACGAGCAAAGGGCGAGGAAGGCCCGGCTCAGTGTAACGTGCGCAAAGAAAAGCAGCATGGCAGCCAGGCCTAGGCCAACATAACAAGGCAGGTAACAATCCACAAGACACTGGGGGTGACCAAAAGAAAAGGGTTAGAAAACCTCCCCAGGGGAAAGGTGGTGAGAATCCCCAAGATAAAAAGTCTGAGTCTTCTAAAGGGCCCCAAAAACCTGCACAGGGGGGTGGGGTCCCAAAACACTCCCTATACTCCACAGCCCTATAGGGGGCAGAACTTTGATCCTGCACAGGCCTGGTGTAACAACTGTAAGAAGTTGGGACACTTAACTGGAGACAAGGCTTGCCCTACCAAGAAGGCCCCTAGTCCTGCAGCTGCAGCTACTCCTGGTGTAGCCAGTCTCCAGATGGTATCAACAGTGTGCCCAGAGCAAATCGGGTTGCACACTGAAGCAGTTCTAGTTTCAGAGGGGGAAGTTGAGTTTGCCACTGTAGCTGTGTGCCCACCCAACTTAAAGAAATACTTACAATACCCTTGGATTAATGGAACTAGGATAGAGGCTCTGAGGGATACAGGTGCCAGTGTCACTATGGTGAGAGAGACACTGGTTTCCCCTGAGCAATATCTGATTAGGCGTACTTACCCAGTCACCAATGCTAACCGTGTTACCACTAACCATGCAAGGGCTATGGTGACATTAGACTGGGAGGGGGGGGAAGTTACTGGCTTGAAACAGGTAGTGGTCTCTCCAAAGCTACCAGCTGCATGTCTGCTTGGCAATGACTTGGAAACCTCAGCCTGGGCTGAGGTTGAACTAAAAACCCATGCAGCAATGCTGGATATCCCTGAATTGGTGTGTGTAAAAACAAGAGCACAGAGCAAAGGGCAGGGTGAAAAACAAGTGTTGGAGCCTGAAAGAATGGCCCAACCTACCAAGAGAAAAGGCAAGAAGACTGGGGAGCCAGCTTCTGTACAGCAAAAGGATCAGGACGCCTCTCCTCAGGGAGAGGACTTCGACACCCCAGAGGGAACTGAGCCTATAGAGCTTGACCCTTACTAGGTTGAACTCTTGGGCCCAGGGGGACCCTCTAGGGAAGAGCTGTGCCAGGGGCAGCAAGACTGTCCCACTCTTGAAAGCCTGAGGCAGCAAGCTGTTTCAGAAGCAAAGGGAGCTGTCAGTGGTACCCACAGAGTTTATTGGGAAGAGGGATTCTCTTCCAGGGGATCCTCATCAATAGTCAGAAATGTGCGGGGACCCCGGAAATAATAAAAATTATATATGGAAAACATATATGTATATATATGTGTGTATATGTATATATATATATATATGTATATGTATATGTATATATATATATATATATATATATATATCATTTTTTCTCATACCAATGCAGCTCCCATCTAGGAGGCTAAACAATGTAATAACACATATAAATCTACATTTGCAAATATATAAAAACACAAGAGGGCAAGTAGCACTTGAACTCTGTTTTTAATGAGTAAAACTCATGAAGAAAACACTGCAAATAAAGCAGACATTGTTAGCCTACAGGCTGCATTGTAAACCAATAGCATAGAAAATGAAAACATTTTCTTACAAAAAACTGGCACTGTGCCTTTAAGGCAGCCATGACCCCTAGCTTCCCATCATGCCTCAGGGGTGACAGTTAGGTCAGTTGTTCTTTCTGGCGCCTTCAGTCAGAACCCTGGATTCACAGCTCTTCCTTTTTTGGCTTTCTGTCAAAAAATACCTGATAATTTTCTAGTTTTTGTACTTTCACTCGACGTCTTTTGCCTTAGAGTGAGAGTGTTACCTTTTTGAGTTCCAGAAAAGGTTTATTTTCTTCAAGAATGCCTTCTTTATTTGATCCTTGCCCTGCCTGTGGCAAGAAGAAGGCCAGATCAGACACACACCCTGTGTGTATTCTCTGCCTCCCTGATTCTCACTCTTCTACCAACTGCCATCATTGTAAGAAGTTGTCGAGAAGGACCATCAAAGACAGGGAGAGGATTCAACTTTATGGCCTCTCTGAAAGAGGTGGGTCTCCAGTGAGGCAGCAGAAAAAGAGAACTCGGTCGACGTCGAGAGCCAAGGTCCCGACCTGTTCTCCATCGGCGTCGGGATCGACGTCTAAGCTGCCGACGACGAAGAAATCGGCGTCGAAGACTACGCTGATGCAGAAATCGACGACGGGATCAACGTCGACGAAGGTAACCGGTTCTCTGTTGACGTTAACCAGGCGACGATCAACGTCGAGGGACAAATCTTCTCCGTCGACACTGGCTAGGCGTTCGACGTCGAGACACATCACTCCGTCGTCGCCTCGTCAACGGCGCTCGACGTCGAGACATAGGTCTCCGTCGAGATCAGTCCAAAGATCTTCGGCGTCGAGACATAGGACACCTTCGACGTCGAGGCAGAAGTCTCCGTTGAAATCAGCCCAAAGATCTTCGACGTCGATACACCATACTCCATCGTCGACGTTGAGGCAAAAATCTCCATCGAGGTCAATGCAAAGATCTTCAACGTCGAAGCAGAGATCTCCGTCGACGGCAGCACACCGCCGGTCGACGGCGAGACTCCGGTCTTCAGAGCAAAGACGGCTGACGTCGAAACACGGTACTCCGTCGGCGTCAAGTAGGCGTACGACGTCGAGAGGCTGGTCGACTGCAAGATTGAGCCCTCCATCCAAGAGGAGAAAGTCTACGTCGAGGCAGTCGTCTCCGTCGAGGACAGTCTGTGCAGAGGCGTTCCAGATCAACGTCGAGACACCAGTCCAAAGAGGCCTCACGTCCAGTGAGTCTCTCCTCGTCACCATCACCGACGTCTAGAACAGGTTCTCCCAGTTCTCACAGAGGATCCACGTCAAGGTCTCCTGAGGTGGTGATCTCGACATCCGGCAGTCCAGTGTCCAGAGGACACCAAGATTCTCCGACCAGACCTGCACAGGAAGGGGTGAACTTTCCTTCCCCCTACACGGTCTCCTGAAGGGCGAGAGAGGCACATCACTTTCCATCCATCTTTCGCCATGATGGAACAGACCCTTACATCACTGGGCCACGGCTCCAGGCACAAGGGCGCAGCATTACTCTAGCCCTCTTCACAGATCTCCGTTGGCTCGTCTGGTACAGGCCGTGGATAGGGAACGCACTCCTGCAAGAGCCAGAGCTCGCAGCCGCACTCCTGTGCACTCGCACAGAAGGAGATCTCGATCTAGAAGCAGGAGGAGAAGACGCAGATCCCCAACTTCTTCCACTCGCACGTCCCACAGAGACTACTCACCTACCCTCACTGACAGTCCGCCGTCGAGGGTCTCTCCGGTGGATGATGTTACCACTTTTCAGGACATTCTTGGCAGAGGGGCAACGAAGCTAGGCATGCCGAGTCGCGCATCCTGAATCTTCCCTTCTCCGGATCATCTCTGTTCGGGGCTCACACGGATGAAGAAGTGTCCTGGATGAAAACGGAACTAGACACACTAAAGGTCGTGGGTCTAGAAAAGAAGAAGGAATTCCGCAAACGATTCAGGCCTTACAATCGACGATCCTCCCAACAGAGGGTTCAAACCCCTCATTGGCAGAAAAATCAGGATCAACAAGGTCAACAAAGATCTCAATATCAGGGCAGGCGCTCTTCCAGAGGAAGAGGAAACCAGCGTCAGGCTAACACCTCCACCAAGACGCAGGCCAAACAATCAGTGTCCACTTACCCCGTCGCTGTTCACCACTCCAGTGGGGGGGGGGAAGTATTGCAAATCATCTCGAAGAGTGGCGAGCTATCACAAAGGACCAGTGGGTGTTCGCTACGCTGCAGAATGGGTACTCTCTATGTTTTCGACGCCAACCTCCCTCAATCCCTCCGGTTCCATCATCGTGTCACCAGATGAAAATATTACAGAACGAAGTTGCCACCCTTCTCAGAAAGTCAGCCATCGAGAAGGTTCCAATATCTCAAAGAGGGAGAGGGGTCTACTCAAGATATTTCTTGGTAAAGAAGAAGGGTCGAAAAGCCGAATACAGACCCATTCTGGATCTGCGAACACTCAACAAATCAATCAGAAAGGAGAAGTTTCGCATGTTGGCTCCATCAAATATATCCACATCTCGGGCAGGGAGATTGGATGTGTTCGCTGGATCTGCAAGATTCATACTTTCACGTACCTGTAAACCAGCATCACAGACAATACCTGAGATTCCTGGTGGGATCTTCTCACTACCAGTTCAAGGTTCTACCCTTCGGGTTGAAGTCAGCTCCCCGAGTGTTCACGAAGTGCATGGCAGTAGTGGCAGCCGCACTACGCTGCAAAGGCATCTTCGTGTACCCGTACTTAGACGACTGGCTGTTGAAGGGTCCCTCACCACACAGCGTGAGGAGTCATTTCCTGCAATGCATAGAGCTTTGTCACCGGCTGGGCCTTCATGTGAACTTCGACAAATCGACTCCACAACCAACGCAGAGAATCCATTATCTAGGCGCTCTAGTAGACTCCGAGGTAGGAAAAGTGTTTCCTTCGGAGGAGAGACAGTTTTCCATCATACAGAAATGCAAGCTTGTTCTGGACAACCGAAGGCTGTCGGTGCGTCGGATTGCCTCCCTGTTAGGGTCGATGGCATCCTGCATCTTCCTGGACCAAAATGCCAGACTACGAATGCGTCCTCTTCAGCAGGATCTGGAGGACAAGTGGGACCAGCAGACAGCTCGCTGGGACGACGAAATAAGTCTCTCACACGCAGCAAGAGCTTCCATCCCATGGTGGATGAGGAAGGAGAATATGCAAGTCGGGATACCTTTTCATCAAGCACCTCCCTCTCAAACACTGATCACGGACGCTTCCCTCCAGGGCTGGGGAGCCCACATGGGATCCCTCCAGACACAAGGTCTATGGTCACCAAAAGAGCGATCCTATCACATCAACATGCTGGAGCTGAGAGCAGTTCACTTGGCCCTCCAGGCTTTCCTCCCTTCGATTCAGGCAAGTTCAATCTTAGTACAGACGGACAATACCACCACCATGTACTACCTGAACAAACAGGGGGGAACTCGTTCTCGCATACTGTCACTGGAAGCTCAAACTCTCTGGCATTGGCTCCTGGCACGGAACCTATCAATCACAGCAGTCCACCTGCCGGTAGAACAGAACGTGAGAGCGGATGCTCTCAGTCGTCACTTCGAAGACAGACAAGACTGGGTTCTCAACGACGAGGTTGTCGAAGACATATTCCAGGCTTGGGGTCGTCCCACCATCGACCTCTTTGCGGACGACGAAAATACAAAATGCCGAGACTTAGCCTCAAGGTTCTATTGACCAGGGTCGAAAGGGAATGCCCTTTTAATAGACTGGTCAGGGGCATTTGTGTACGCCTTTCCACCTCTTCCTCTCATCCCGAAGGTGGTGACCAAGCTGTCTCATTACCATACGAGGATGATACTAATTGCCCCGGACTGGCCGAGACAATGGTGGTACCCGGACCTTCTGCACCTGTCGGAATGCCCTCACAGGAGGCTGCCGTGCAGACCGGACCTGCTGTCCAAGATGAACGGGAGGATTCATCACCCCAACCTTCCCTCACTGAACTTGGCAGCATGGCTCCTGAGGTCCTCCAGTATGGCCATTTAGGACTGCCACAGGACTGCATGTCCATCTTAAAAGAAGCATGAAGGCCGTCCACTAGACACTCATATGCGTGCAAGTGGAAGCGTTTTTATATGTGGTGTGTTCAAAACCATTATAACCCAACCAAAGGACAGGAAGAGGTCATCCTTCCATACCTGCTTTATCTGGCGAAAGCAGGCTTGAAGTTTCCTTCCATTAAGGTGCACTGAGCAGCTATCACTGCATATAGGCGATCACCTTCTCAACCTTCTTTCTTTCAGTTGCAGGTTGTTAAAGACTTTTTACAGGGTCTAAAGAAGGTCTACCCTCCAGTCCTGCCTCCTTCACCACCCTGGGAGCTAAACCTGGTGCTATCAAAATTGATGGGTCCGCCTTTCGAACCTATACACAAAGCAACCTTACAACACCTTTCTTGGAAGGCGGCTTTTTTGGTAGCGATCACGTCAGCTCGCAGAGTAAGCGAAATACAGGCCCTCTGCTCTAAGGAACCTTATACCGTCTTCCATCTTAATAGGGTCGTATTGAGGACTCATCCCTCTTTCCTCCCTAAGGTGGTGTCAGATTTTCATGTAAATCAGACCATCTCTCTGCCCACCTTTTTCTCTAATCCCTCCACTCCAGCTGAGAGGGCTTTACACTCCCTGGACCTGAAAAGAGTTTTAAAATTCTATCTGGATAGGTCCAAGTCCACGAGAAAATCTGATCAACTATTTGTTAACTATGGGTCGATCAGAACGGGTTTTCCAGCTTCAAAGCGGTCCATCTCCAGATGGATAGTTTCATGTATCAAGCTAGCTTATTAGTTAGCGCAGAGGCCCCTTGGGTTTACTCCCAAGGCGCATTCTACCAGAGGAAAAGCGGCTACGACTGCTTTTCTTCAGAACATGCCTATTTCTGAAATCTGTAAGGCGGCGACTTGGAGGTCCGTCCATACATTTACGAGGCACTATTGTCTAGATTCAGACACCGGAACAGACACCCAATTAGGCCAGGCCTCCTTGAGGAATCTGTTCAACAGCTGATTACGGCTGTTAATGTATGTTGGGTCATTCTCTCTCTTTCTCATTTGCCTGCATGGTGAGGATTGGGCTTGCTATTCTATTCAGTGCTTATGACTATTGATTTTTTTTTTTTGAAAACAGATTTTATTTTATTTGAGATGTCATCAGTGATGTCATCAGTGATGTCACTGACCATGTCATGAGTGATGTAATATGTGACGTCATCAGCAGTGCATTGCGGGGCGCGAGTTATAGTTAGCTGAACTAACTATAACGGGGAATTTCACGGGTTTTGTACGAGTGCAATGTCCAACTAACTATAACTGTCCCTAAAACCTCTGGTTTTTTCAGTGAATTTCAAAGGTTTTTTAAATGCTAATTTCTAACTATAACGTGTCTGAAACCTATGGTTTTTTCAGTGAATTTCAAAGGTTTTTAAAATGCTAATTTGTAACTATAACGTGCCTGAAACCTACGGTTTTTTCAGTGAATTTCAAAGGTTTTTTAAATGACAATTTTTAAATGTATTAATTTTTATATTAATTTTTTTCATACTGATTTACTACATTTTTAGAAACAATTTCTTTTACATATTTTATTTTTTAAATTACATTGTAATTACATTATACATTACATTACAAAAAATACTTTCTCAGAATGAATTACTTTAGTTTAAATACTTTGCACATAGGCAATAGACTTTTAAGTACAGTAGTTACAGTTGTTGCAATGGGCAACACATTTTCAAACACAATGCAACATTCAGCTCAATGTGAATTTCTAGTTAAATGCAATTAGTTACTTTATGGATTACTTTTTCTAACCACAGGACTGGATCCTAGATTCAGTCCTGGTACATCTCCTGTAAACAGTTGAGTAAAAGCGTTTTGGGTACAGTCGTGATTTTTAAGGAATATTATTGTATTTTAAAAGTTGACACTTAGAAACTTTTTCTCATAGAATCACCAATGTTATCCTATGGAAGGAAATTCACTTAGCAGGTAAAAACTGTTATCGTTACTTTTTCTTACTCAGTGTTGGATCCTGGATCCAGCACTGGTGCATCTCCTGTAAACAGTTGAAAGAATGCGTTTAAGTCATACAGGCGATTTTTAAGGAATATTTGTAGTTTGTGAAAATCGACACTTTGAAACTTTTCTGCTGAAAACCAGACAATGGATTCCTATGGAAGAAAATATAAGTTACTGGTAAGTACGGTTAAAATTACTTTTCAGGACCAGTACTGGGCTGAAAGATACAGCACTGAGGTCTCTCCTTATAACAGGTGAGTAAATCGGAATTCGTATTTCGGCTGATTTTAGAGGAATATTTGTATGTTTCAAAAATCAACACTTAGAAACTTTTTCAGCAAAAAGCAGGCAATGATATCCTAGGGAAGGAAATTCAAGTTACTGGTAAGTACGGTTAAAATTACTTTTGAGGATCAGTACTGGGCTGAAAGATGCAGCACTGAGGTCTCTCCTGATAACAGGTGAGTAAATCGGAATTCGTATTTCGGCTGATTTTAGAGGAATATTTTAAAGTTCCAAAACTCCACACTTAGAAGAATTTCCAAGTGAAACCAGTCAATGTTAGCCTATGAAGGAAATTCAAGTTACCGGTAAGTACAGTTAAAATTACTTTTGAGGATCAGTACTGGGCTGAAAGATGCAGCACTGAGGTCTCTCCTGATAACAGGTGAGTAAATCGGAATTCGTATTTCGGCTGATTTTAGAGGAATATTTTAAAGTTCCAAAACTCCACACTTAGAAGAATTTCCAAGTGAAACCAGTCAATGTTAGCCTATGAAGGAAATTCAAGTTACCGGTAAGTACGGTTAAAATTACTTTTCAGGACCAGTACTGGGCTGAAAGATGCAGCACTGAGGTCTCTCCTGATAGCAGGTGAGTAAATCGGAATTCGTATTTCGGCTGATTTTAGAGGAATATTTTAAAGTTCCAAAACTCCACACTTTGAAGAATTTCCAAGTGAAACCAGTCAATGTTAGCCTATGAAGGAAATTCAAGTTACCGGTAAGTACGGTTAAAATTACTTTTGAGGATCAGTACTGGGCTGAAAGATGCAGCACTGAGGTCTCTCCTGATAACAGGTGAGTAAATCGGAATTCGGATTTCGGCTGATTTTAGAGGAATATTTGCACAATGGTGAAGGGAGGGGGCGGGGCCTGAGGTGACATCTGTGCAAACGCGCCCCGTGGTGCGTTTTAAGTTGGGGGATTAAGTCCCCTTGAATCATGAGGGTCCCTACGGGCCAACTCAGCCCACCAGGAACCTCCAGTATGCGCCAGGGGCTGCGTTGCAGAGACATGTACAGAGGCCACACCCCTTTTTACACCTCTCTGCAACGCAGCTCTGTGGCGCTTTCTGGACGTACCTGTTGGGCTAGTTGGCCCGTAGGCTCCCGTCCTGTCATTGCAAACAGCAGTGTCCCGGGGGTAGGCACCCCGGGACACTGCAGGAGCCGGCCCTGGGGGGTGGTGGTCCCCAGGGCCATCAAGGGCTCCAGGAGGGGGCCGCGCGGCCCCCTCCCATTCAGTGCACAGCCCCGGGGAGGTGGTGGTCCTCGGGGCTCTGGGGTCCAAAACGGACCCCCATTGTAATTTTTCTTCGTGCCCCGGGGAGGTGGTGGTCCCGGGGCGTGTGGGGGCTGGAGCCCCCACACAGGTTTTTAATAAAAAAGAAGCCCCCGGGAGGTGGTGGTCCCGGGGCTGCGGGAGGGCTCAGAGCCCTCCCGCACCATTCTACATAAAGCCCCGGGGGGTGGTGGTCCCCGGGGCTTGGGGGGCCCTTAGAGGCCCCCCACACATAAAATTACCCCCCCCCAGCATGCCCCCGGGACTTGGCCCACCCGGGGGCCAATTAACATCGAAGCGCGGGAGACCGCGCTTCGATTTTTTTTTTTTCGGCAGGGTTCGCGCTCCCTGAGCGCATCCTGCCGATTTTTAAAAAAAAATAAAAAAAATTTTTTTGCCCAGGGGGTCCTTGTGGGACCCCCTGAGCAGACCTAGGGGGTCAGGGTGTTTCTACCCTGCCCCCTTTGTGCGCTTTGCGCACTTGTTTCTGTCCCTCGGTTCTACCGAGGGACAAAATGGCTGCCAACACTTCCTGATTTGGAGTGTTGACAGCCAATTAACATAAAGCTCGTGCTCGGGAGGATCCGCGGCCCTAGATATATCTATCTTTTTTACTTTTCATTTTCTCAGCAACTACTGAACGGATTTACACCATTTAACAAAAGGGTTCTTTCTGAACCAAGAACTACCTCTTTGCCAAATTTGGTGTAATTCCGTTCAGCAGTTCGGGCTGTAGCCGTGTCTAAAGTTTCCTATGGAAAATTGCATGGGGAAAACGCGTTTTGGGACCCCTTTTTCTCGGCCCCCGCTTGACGAATCCCCCGAGACTTTCAGGGTAGGAGCGGACCGGAGCGCCCCACAAAGTTTGAAAATTTTGCGAAGATACGTCAACCGGCAAGAGAGTTATTTCAAATAGAATGTCGCGGATTTCCTATGGATAATAGGTTGTAACTATAACTATCTACTGGCGCCCGCCATTATATAATATATATATATATATATATATATATATATATATATGTTTTCCATATATAATTTTTATTATTTCCGGGGTCCCCGCACATGGGCGGGAATATTCAGTGCTTATGACTTTGATGAGGATACCCCTGGAAGAGAACTAGGATTACAGGTAAGTAACTTATCCTTACTGTACACTGAGGCAAGAGACCCCCAATCCTGGAGCCACCAGGAGAGTGGTAGTGCCACAGAGGTACAGGGAGTTACTCCTAACTTTAGCTCATGACATCCCCCTAGCTGGACATCTGGGCCAAACCAAGACTTGGGAAAGGCTAGTTAGCCACTTTTACTGGCCCCAGATGCACCAAAAGGTGAAGGAGTTTGTCCGCTCCTGTGTTACCTGTCAAGCCAGTGGCAAGATAGGTGGCCACCCAAAGGCCCCCCTGATACCACTGCCTGTGGTGGGGGTTCCCTTTGAAAGGGTGGGTGTGGACATAGTGGGTCCACTTGAACCTCCCACAGCCTTAGGGAACAAATTCATACTAGTGGTAGTGGATCATGCCACTAGGTACCCTGAAGCAATTCCCCTTAGGACTACTACAGCTCCTGCAGTAGCCAAGGCCCTCATTGGTGTCTTCACCAGGGTAGGGTTTCCTAAGGAGGTGGTTTCAGACAGAGGTTCTAACTTCATGTCTACTTACCTGAAACTAAGGAAAAAACAACAAGGGAGGTCCCCTTAAGATCCAATCTAGGACAGGGGGAGCATATATAAAACAAATGGGTCCCTAAAAACAATGAATAAATCACAGGTGTTAAACAATCTTAACTAGTGCTGGTGGTTATAAAACTAACAATTTAGGAAGACATTGCAATTGTACAGTATCATGGAGTCAAACATATCCGTACTTACCTGAAACACATGTGGAAAGAGTGTGGAGTGCAGTACAAGTTTACTACACCCTATCACCCACAAACCAATGGCCTTGTTGAGAGATTTAACAAGACATTGAAAGGCATGATTATGGGGCTCCCTGAGAAACTCAAAAGGAGATGGGATGTCCTCTTACCATGTCTGCTTTTCGCTTACAGAGAAGTGCCACAGAAGGGAGTAGGTTTTTCCCCCTTTGAACTTCTGTTTGGTCATCCTGTGAGGGGACCACTCTGTCTTGTAAAAGAGGGTTGGGAGAAGCCTCTCCAAGAACCCAAACAAGATATTGTGGACTATGTGCTTGGCCTAAGGTCCAGAATGGCTGAGTACATGGAAAAGGCATCCAAAAATCTTGAGGCCAGCCAGGAGCTTCAGAAGCACTGGTATGACCAAAAAGCTGCACTGGTTGAATTTCAACCTGGGCAACAGGTGTGGGTTTTGGAGCCAGTGGCACCAAGGGCACTCCAGGACAGATGGAGTGGCCCTTACCCTATCCTAGAGAAAAAGAGTGAGGTCACCTACTTTGTTGACCTGGGCAGAAGCAGGACACCCAAAAGGGTTATCCATGTGAACCGCCTAAAGCTCTACAATGACAGGGCTGACATCACCATGCTGATGGTGACTGATGAGGAGCAGTGAGTGAACCTCTCCCTGACCCCCTCTCATACAGCCCAAAAGATGGGTCAGTAGATGGAGTGGTCTTTTCAGACACCCTCTCTGCCCATCAGCAGGCTGATTGCAAGCAAGTCTTGCAGCAGTATGCTAAGCTCTTTTCCTTGTCCCCTGGTCTGACAAACTGGTGTACCCATGATGTGGACACTGGTGTCAGTGCACCTGTCAAAAACAAAATCTATCGACAGTCAGACCAAGTCAAGGAAAGCATCAGAGCTGAGGTCAGCAAGATGCTGGAGTTAGGGGTTATTGAACCCTCTGAGAGCCCCTGGGCTAGCCCAGTGGTTCTGGTCCCCAAACCTCACCCACAGGGTGGAAAGCGAGAAATGAGGTTTTGTGTGGATTACAGAGGGCTCACCTCTGTCACCAAGACGGATGCTCACCCTATCCCAAGAGCAGATGAGTTGATAGATAAGTTGGGTGCAGCCAAATTCTTAAGTACCTTTGACTTAACTGCAGGGTACTGGCAGATTGGCATGGCCCCAGGAGCAAAAGAGAAAACCGCATTCTCCACACCTGATGAGCACTATCAGTTCACTGTTATGCCCTTTGGTTCAAAGAATGCCCCTGCCACCTCCCAGAGGTTGGTGAATCAAGTCCTTGCTGGGTTGGAGTCCTTTAGTGCAGCTTATCTTGATGATATTGCTGTCTTTAGTTCCACATGGCAGGATCACCTGATCCACCTTGGGAAGGTTTTAAAAGCCCTGCAAACTGCAGGCCTAACTATCAAGGCATCCAAATGCCAGATTGGGCAGGGCACTGTGGTGTACTTGGGCCACCTTGTTGGTGGAGGCCAGGTACAGCCCTTACAGCCCAAGATCCAGGCCATCCTGGACTGGGCAGCTCCAACCACCCAGACCCAAGTCAGGGCATTCCTTGGCTTGACTGGGTACTACAGGAGGTTTGTGAAGGGATATGGGTCCATTGTGACTCCCCTCACAGAACTCACCTCCAAGAAAATGCCCAAGAAGGTAAACTGGACAGTTAGTTGCGAAAAGGCTTTTGACACCCTGAAAGAAGTAATGTGCTCAGCACCAATTCTGAACGCTCCAGATTTTGCCAAGCAGTTCATAGTGCAGACTGATGCCTCTGAGCTAGGGATAGGAGCGGTCCTATCCCAGACCAATGATGAAGGCCAAGACCAACCTGCTGCTTTTATAAGCAGAAGGCTTCTCCCCAGGGAGCAGCGTTGGAGTGCCATTGAGAGGGAGGCCTTTGCTGTGGTTTGGTCCCTGAAGAAGTTGAGACCATACCCGTTTGGTACTCACTTCCTAGTTCAAACTGATCACAGACCTCTCAGATGGCTAATGCAAATGAAAGGGGAAAATCCTAAACTATTGAGGTGGTCCATCTCCCTACAGGGAATGGATTTTGAAGTGGAACACAGACCTGGGACTGCTCATGCCAATGCAGATGGACTTTCCAGGTTCTTCCACTTAGACAATGAAGACTCTCTAGGGAAAGGTTAGTCTCATCATCTTTCGTTTGGGGGGGGGGGGTTGTGTGAGAAAGTCCCCTCTTTCTTGCATGGTATGCCCCCACTTTTTGCTGAATTGCTGATGTTCTTTGACTGAGTGTGCCCTGGGCTCCTGCTAATCAGGTGCCCAGGGCCTGTGTACCTTCCCTAGAACTGCATTGAAGCCTAAACCCAATTGGCATCTCTGGCCACATGTCAGCCCCTAGTAAATGGTACCACAGGTACCCAGGGCACTGTGACCAGAGAAGGCCTCTAAGGGCTGCAGCACTTATTGTGCCACCCTTAGAGGCCCTGTACCCTGACACTCACACACTGCCTTTGCAGGCTGCATGTCTTGGTGCAGAACAAAGTGAAGAGTCGACATGGCACACATCCCTGTGTGCCATGCCCACAAACCACTGCCCTGGCATACATCAGTCACCCCTCTAGCTGGGTGCCCTATGCCAGTGGTGAGGGTACAAGTGCATGAGCCCTGTACCCCTACAGTGCCCAAGTCCATTCCTGGGCACTGTAAGTGCAGTGCTGCCATTAAGAGTATATGGTGCTGGGAGTTTGTCCTTACGAACTCCACAACACCATAATGGCTACACTGAAGACTGGGAAGTTTGGTATCAAACTTCTCAGCACATTAAACCCACACTGATGCCAGTGTGGGATTTAATGTAAAATGCACAACAGAGGGCATCTTAGAGATGACCCCTGAAACTCTACCAACTTCTAGTGACCTGACTGAGTGGCTGCTTAGGCTGCCACCAACAGACATGTTTCTGGACCCCTGGGTCGAGAGCCTGCTGCTCTCGGGGGCCTGAAACAATGCACATCCTGGGATGAGGTGCCAAGTCTCCTCCCCCAGGATGGGCAGCGTCACAAGGGGGAAGCTTCAAAGGCATGCCGCCTTTGTGAGCCTCCCCAGACCATTTGCTGCTTCCAACAACTGGTCCCCACTGGTTCTACCCCCCACTTTGGGCGGGAGAACCGGCGGGAAAAACAAGTAAGGAAAAGAGGTGTGCCCACCTCTGCCAACTCCACCCCTCAGGTGGGGGAGGCGAGGTGAAGCACAACTCTCAGTCCACGCCATCTTGAAGATGGGGGGACTCAGCCAACCAGGGACAGGCTCATGCCCCCCTCCCACTGGAGGGTGGCATAATAAGGGGTGTACTCACCCCAGGGAAGGGACCCATTGGTCCCTGCCTTTTACCTACCTGTAACGCCCCTAAATCTAGTATTTAGGGGGCACCCTGAACCTTGCTTCCTCAGATCCAGACAAGAAGAAAAGAAGGATGAAGAGCCGTGCAGAGCTAACAAGAGGACGACGCCCACCGACTTGGCCCCAGCCCTACAGGCCTGTCTCCCCTCGAACCTGCTCCTGCGAAATCCCGGTGTGTCCTGCAGCTAGGAACCTCAAAAACCCCGGAGGACCTGCCTGCCTTCACTTCCAAGCCTGCTTCTCCCGTGAACACCGGACTTGTTCAAACTGCAGCTTCTGGCTCCGGCCGGACTCCACGAATCCAGCCCACTCTGCACCCGCCGAACCCGGCCCGAGCTCCAGTGGAAAAACACCCCGAGGAGGTCACCCCGGCGATCCTGACCCGAGATCCGGCGACTCCTGACCTGCCTCAAGCCTCCAATCGATGCCTGCAGCCTCAATCCAGAGGATCCCCTCTACCGCGACCAGAGCAGGTAAGACTTTCCGACGTCCCAAGACACCCCTGCACCCGACGCCCCAAGGCCTTGTGTGCCCAAACCAACAGTGCCTAACCAACCCAAGACATCCCAACTTACCCCTCGAAGTGGTGGTCTCACCCAGAAGATCCTCGTCCCCGAGCCTGCAGCGTTTCTTCTAACCGGAGGTGCTCCATTGAAAACAACAGGGCACCCGACCTCAAAACAGCACCCGGCCGCCCTAGTGCCGCTAAGGGTGCACCTTTGGTGCTAACTTGGTTCCCTATTTGCCCTGACCTAAACCCTAGGAGCTTTGCTCCCACAACCCAGTGGCCTGCTTGCCAGCAGCCACCAACCGGAGACCCCTATCCTCCATAGGATAACATTGGGCCTCAACACTCTGCACCCGGCCGCCCTAGTGCCGCTGAGAGCGAAACAAAAGTGCATCACTGACCCTGGGAGACCCCTGAGTCTAACCCCAGAACCTTAACTCCCACAGTCGATTACTTACCTACAAACCGATAACCTGTTTTTCCTCCATAGGATAACATTGACACTTTTTCTCCAGTGTGGAGTTTTGAAATCTAAAAATATTCTTTAAAAATCGCACAAATAACCAAAACGTGTTTACTCACCTGTTTGCAGGAAATGTCCCAGTGCTGAATCTAGGTATCCAGCACTGAGTTAGAAAAAGTAACGTAAAAAGTAACTTACCTGCAATTTACTGAAAAAGCCTATTCATTTCAATGTACTGTATTTGCTAAGTGTTGCATACTACTGCTCCCCTGTAAATCAAACAAAGTACAATTTCTATTGCATTTTTAAACTGTTCGACATTCAGTAACTTATTACTGGAAAGTATTTTATGCTTACCTGTGCCAGGCTTGCTTGGTTCTAAAATAAAACAACAGTATATTTTTTTTACAAAAACAATTGGCCTAGAGTTCAGTTCTTGAGTGTGTGAATTCATTTGCTGACTGAGTGTGTACATCAAATGCTTAACACTGTCCTCTGATACTGCCTTACTGCTCGACCACTCTACCACAATTAGAGAGTAAGGTTCTATCTAACTTTAACCTCTGCCTACCTCTGGGGTCACTTAGACTCTATACACAATATACCTCATTTTGGTGTAGTATATATAGAGCCAGTTTCTTACACTATTTGTGCGCCACCCTGAAGAGAATCTACCCCCTCTTTTGCGAGAGGTAGTCCGGTTCGGAGCACATTCGGGTCTGGCCATAAACTGGACCAAATCTGAAATTTTCGCTTTGACCCCTGGCACCCACCCCTGCGACCTCGAATTCCCTCTGCGGTGGTGCATTGAACCTCCCAAATATCTGGGGATATACCTGCACTGTGATGCCGCTGAAGTGATTCGGTTGAACTATGGACCGGCGATCGACCGACTTGACTCACTACTCCAGAAGTGGACCAAACTTCCGCTCTCAATAGCAGGCAGAATTGCTATCATTAAGATGGTAATACTCCCGCGCTTCTTGTACCTTTTAAAAAAATATTCCCTTAGCTTTAACAATGTCGTTTAACACACTTCGTTCACTTCTAATTCGCCTAGTCTGGGCTGGTAAACAACCAAGAGTGAACTGGTCCACATTAACCATGCCATTTGAACGAGGTGGCTTTGGTGTCCCTGACTTTTACCTTTATTACCTGATCACCCAAACCCACTTCACCTACTATTGGTATCACCCGGACGCGCGCTTACAATACCTCAAACCCGACAGATCACAGCTATACCCACACGCCCTATCGACACTGCTGCCACAGGGTCTCCCTCGCAACCCAACGGAAATCCAAACTGCCGACCACATGCTGGGCATGGACTAGGTTGCGAAAGTATCTGCACCACACATCTCTTTATTCACCGCACATACCGTTGGCGGATAACCCGGCAATACCACCTACCTTGGAGACAATCACAAAGAAAACGCTAATTAAAAACAGGCTTTTGAAGATGGGAGATTTGTTTCATGACTCCAAACTGTGTTCTACTGCGGAACTTACCGCACGCACTGCGAATACATACATGGACACATTTGTATTGCATAGAACCCGCAGCTCCTTATTAAAAACACTGCCGGATCAATTGACCGAGCCGGAAGATTTCCCACCGCTCACGCTCATAATAACGACTCCAGATAGCGCCCATTTGGTTTCCCGTATGTACCATCTCGCGCTCTCCCTCCGCCCTGAGGTGGGCATGAAGGTGCGGACATCCTGGGAACAAAACTTGGAGATGAGCATAACTGATGACATGTGACGCTACTGCTGCTCGCAGCTTCGTTATGTCTCGGGTAACTATAAGCACAAGCTGCTACATTTTAAATATATACACCGAATTTACGTCACCCCCAAACTGATGGCTAGGATTAATCCTGAAGTGTCTAGCGCCTGTGCCAGATGCGGCACCTCCGAAGCAGATTTTTTCCATTTAGCTTGGCCATTCGTTCCGGTACATGCATATTGGATAGAAGTATTCAAACGGCTATCCGCCATGGTAGAGCATACTATACATCCTACACCACTGATGGCCCTATTAGGATACGTCAAGCCCTTAAAGAGAAGCATCAGACATTATAGTGCTATTGCTCTGCTAGTAGCCAAAAGAGGGGTTTCCCTACACTGGGGCAGGACACAAACACCGACAGTCAATGAGTGGATCCGTTACCTCACTTATTGTGACACTATGAGTGACATTTACGCCACGTTATTACCTACCACCTCACGGCCCCATGATATTTGGCAGCCTCTCAAAACCTATTTACAAGCACACTCCTCAGACACTTAGTGGGGTCGCGACCACCCACTGCCATAAATTGAAGATATATTATTTGTATAAACCCAACAAAAAGACTGGGCAATGCCTTGACATGGGACATGTTGGCTCTCATTTATAGACTGTTTGCGTAAAGATGATTATTGGATGTGCACTCAGATAGCTACGTGATGTATAATTCTGGACACGCATTCTGCACAATTGCTCCCTTGTATTCATTTTGTAGTATTATATGTTTCATTGACTTTTACTTTTTTTTCTCTTTTTTCTTGTCATGTTCTTAGTTTTGCTGCTCATAACGGTAGATTAACCGGAAGTATTCGAACACATTATATGGCAAGCTGAGTTTCCCATTTGTGTGTGGGACGTAGACTGTTTCTTTATTTTTCTAAGTCATAGTTTGGTCGTATGTCTTTTCTTGAAAAACTCAATAAAATTTAAAAAAAAAAAAAGAATCTTTCAATATAGGAAATGATTTTATTGTTGCCTATAGGCATGCATGTTATAACAAATCTGCTAACTCTGCTGACCTACTCCTTCTCTGCAGAACAAGCCGTTGAGAAGTGCGAGAGTTGGTTGTATCCTCAGCAGGGTTTTGTTTAGAACAACCAGCCATCTCCAAGGATACCATGATAGTGGTTAGTATCATTCTCCATCATCTGTTGCACGATGGGAACCCATGTCTTTCGTACACAAAAGGAACCACTGGGATTAACCAGTGTCTCATGCTCTTGCTCTTCAAAAGAAACCAGAGGAACTGGGTAAAAGACAAGAGGTAGATATCCGTTTTTCCTCAGTACCCCAAGCATGCAGATCCCCAAAAGTGAACCAGATTGCCTGAGATTTCGATGCAAACAAGTCCAGTCTAGGGTAGTCAGAAGACTTGCAGCTAGAGTTGTAAAATTCCAGGTAGGGAGACATAATTAGCCTATCATCCCCCTCTGTGTTCTCCACCCGGGATGTAGGATGCGTGACTGGACAAGAGCTTGAGCTCTGCCACATTAACCATTATGTTGCCTGGTCCTAGTGTTGTATTCCTCTTAGGGTGTCCGTATATAGGTTTTCCTGTATCATGTCCTTATATAGGGACAATTCACCCTGCCCTTATATAGGCATGCAATCCCAGTCCTTATTTAGGCATTAAACCGTGCACTCCAAATACAGGCATGGTCTCAGACATCCGTCCACCCTAACGTCACAACGAGTTCTTGAAGAACAGACCCTTAGGCTTCGGGAGTTCCCCTAGCACAGGACTATTGATTTCTCCAAGAACTCATCTATTATGCATGAACCGTTATACCTTAGGGGTTCATTCATGACGTCTTCCGCTGTCCGATTCACGTCAATGCTAACACTCTGAGGTACCTCTCAGGTATAAATATACCTTCCCTAGCCCCTGTAAATCAGAGGAGACCTCGACTTCAGAGGAGCCCGTTTCCCGGCCTGACGCACTGAGAAGACGCTGTCATCCCTGTACACAGAGAGTCCAGCTTCCAGTGATCTGACTTCCCTCGCGGGGTGTTGGAGTTCGAGTCTGGCAAGAGATTCCCACCTCTCTCATTCTCAAGGTATGGAGCTTGACTAGATACCTAGAGGGACTCTTGGCATACTAGGCATACTGAGCGTAACATACTCTTAGTATACCATAGTAAGGAATACTTCACCTACTTCATACCTCTCCCTACACCTAGGTTAGGTTGGGTACATTGGGGTAGAACTAGCTTAGAAACGCATCGTATGAGTACTCTCATTTTTAGTCTATGTTATTTATGTAAATGAATATCTACTAAAGATCATGCTAGCGCAGTATTATTTATTTCTACTGCTTACGCTGTACATTATTTATCTTGCATACTGTCTTGTGATCGTAACATCACATTTTACTTACACGAGAAACAAGACAGTTCAATAAATCTTTTATTGAAACGCCCGTCTATTCTTTCTGTGTAACTTTGAGGAAAACTAAGTATGCACGAGTGAGCTGAGTGAAATAGTTATCTATTGTTTCCACGACTCTGGGACACGTTCTGATTCTAAAGGGAAACAAAGTGGTCATGTTTTGCGGCTGCCAGAAACTACTCCCTTCTTGTTTGTCAAGGAGTTTCTAGTGGCCTCTGAGCTAGCTGGCACAAGTAATTAAGTTTAATATACTCGATAGGGACATACCGACCTCAGTCCTATGTCAAACCTATAGGGTATATTATTCCAATGCGCAGAGCCTATTAGGGAAATAGGAGCTACACTACATGGCGCCCAACGTTTGGTAAGGCGGTAATTCAACGCTAGATACTGAGTAACTCAGCCGTGCTTTTCTCTCAGAGACCCCTACCCATATACTCCAAAAGACGTCTGGAGTGGGCAGGGTTAAGTATCCGCCACGGCTACATAGGGAAGCACCTTATATATTAGCTGTTTGGTTTGCTCAACGTTGAAGGATACAGTGCTCCAAAATATTGTGCACCTTATCTTTGTTTCCTTGAAACTTGTTCTACATTTTTCAAAAAACAAAATGTCTTAACAGGGGACGAAGCCACCGGAAATGGTAGAGCTGCGGCTGACCCAACCATGGCAGTTTTAAATTTTACCGGTTTAAATGAAACCGAGGAGGGTGTTATAGACATCCATCCAAACTTAAGAAGAGCCATCACTCTAAAACTCATAAAACACGGCCTACCACCAAGAGGCGGTAGAGCAGTTTTCGTGATAGAGGCACACGAATGCTTTCAGACAGAGGTATTCTATTCATGGGTAATATTTCCTGAATCCAATCCAGTTACAAAACTGTTTCACTTCTACAAAGAAGATGATCCACCAGAGGAATACATTCCTTTCGAGGATATAGAAATTCCATTAACATACCAGGAGCATCAGCTCTGGTTTAAAGGCGCCCTAAAACATCACAGAAACATTACCAGGCTCGGTCCACTAGGTAGACCAGGAGCAACATGGCCGATTCTAGCCGGCTACACACCTCATCCTGAACTGGATATAATGTCAGATGAGGAACTACTTGTTCAACTACAAGAATTAATAAAAATCTACAGACAATTGGTCCAATATGTCATGCAGACTTTCACAGTCCAACCACCATTAACACTTCCAAATCAAATTCCTCAACCAGGGAATACACTAAAAATTACACCACAGACTATATACGCAGTCATGGGGAAAATGCCCACAAAACATGAGCAGGTTCCATTTTGGATAGCTCAAAAAATCACTCAAATCAAAGCAGTATTTCCAAATACCAGCCCGTATGAGAAACAGAGAATCCTAACAATCAGTTTACCGATGGGGATCACACCACAACTGGAAGACTGCACCACTTGGGGCTCAGTCTTTGCTGCCATCTATACTAAAACACATGGCATTCCGTCAATTGCGGTAATACCAGATGTCCTGAAACAAATTCAAAACGAATACGGGGCAGAGCCTGCTCTAAATTTAGGTATGAAATTACTGAAAAATTTCGACCAGGTCTCAACAATAATATTATCTAATATTAAAGGGGAGGCAGCAGCAGTGGCGATCCGCCAAAAATTAAAGGAATTTGATGTTACAGAACATCAAACTGAGCTACCCAGAATAATTGAACAATCTTATGCAGAATTAGGCAGAGATAGTTTGGGTGGAAGACCAGTGAAGCCGAAACTATCTGAAAGTCCTGAGAAGGACACAATTAAACAAACTCCGACATCTTCTAAAAAGAGGTGGGAGACTAATAAACAAAATTCAAACGAGAAACGTTCTCAATCCCGAGGTAGGTCTCCTCAAAAGGAGCCCTCTGAAAGGAGGTATAACCTCAGGAACCGGGATAATTTGAGAAAGCCTGACCGGTATCAAGATACTGATACACGTTCCTCTCGTACCTTTCAGATCTCATCACAGACTTCGGAAAGAAGAGGACGGTCAGAACATGGAGAAGAACGCGTGAAATCCAAAGAAGAAAAACACGCTCCAAAAAATAAAACAAAGCCTCAATTCTCCAAAAAGAAAGTAGCAGGTCTAAAGATCAGACATGCCGAGAATACTGAGAACACAACTCAAGAACGGAGAATGGGCTCAGACAATGCTGGACAGTGCAGCAGAAGTCACAATAGCTCGCCAGAACCTGAAGGAACTTCTGGAGATAGTGGACTTGAATGAGTACATTACAGTTGAAACTGTAGACACCAGGGTTAGTACTCCACAAAAGTTATATGAAATAACACTCCGGATGGAGGGAGACATACCTAGACGGGTGAAAGCACTTTTTTGGGAAAAACTTTCAAGGGGCTATGACATACTTCTAGCAGAAAAAGACTGGCCACCACAATTTGTCAGAGAGTGCCCACACGGCGAGGACATTATTATGCCTGCCTTCTCCAACCATATTCCAATTCACCTAAAATATACATATTGGTAGCCCAGGCCCCAGCATTATATAAAAATCATGTAGGATGGGATGAGGACTCACCTCACCATAAAATACATCTGAAACATGAACCAACTGCACAGAGGCAGTATCCAGTAAAGCAAGAAGCTAAAAAACAGGTCAGGGAGATCTTAGATCAACTTGAATACCAAGGGGTGATTGAAACATGCACCTCTTCAATGAACAATCCTTTGTTTCCTGTCTCCAAACCAGGCAATACATATCGTCTAGTTTTGGATTACAGACACTTAAACACTTGTTCAAAAACTTTTGCAGTGCAAAATGCACATAGCACAGCATTAATGAATAACATTGTGCGTAAAAAATATAAAACCACATTAGACATCTCGAATGGTTTCTTTTGTCAAAACATAGCACCTGAAAGCAGGTACTTAACAGCATTCTCCATAATGGGGACCCAGCGTCAATTTTGTCGACTCCCACAAGGGTTCAAGAACAGCCCAGGTTTATTCTCAGCGAGGGTAACGGAGTTACTACAAATTTACGACAATGAGGCATTGTCCTATGTCGATGATATCTATCTGACAGACGATGACCTGGAAAAACACTTGAATAGGGTGAGTACCATTATATTGGGCTTCACCTCTGAGGGCTACAAATTCAACTTCAAGAAGTCCCGAATTGCCCATCTCAATGTCCTATTTCTAGGATATGAGCTTTCAAGTGAAGGCAAGAGCTTGGCAGCTAACTTTCTAGAGAAATGTGCGCTGCTCCAACCTCCAAAAACGCAAAAAAAACTTACAATACATCCTGGGTTTCCTAAATTTTTGAAGAACATACATTCTAAATTACGCAGAAAGGGTTAAACCTCTCTACGCATTAATCAAACCTGATTTTTCAATCAAAAACTGGACATAGGAACATACAGAAATCTTGCGTTTACTCCAGGCTAACATGTTAGCAACAAATCACTTACAAACACGCGTAAGTCAATGCAACCTGGTGATCCGAATAATTTCGGGTCAATGCGGATTCACCTACTTAACATTTAATGAGGGTGAAAAAGTACCAATTGCATACAAATCACACTTGTATACACAAGCAGAAATGCGCTTCACTTCAACTGAAAAAATTCTGACAGCAGTTCAATCCGCTGTAGCAAAAGAAAGAGCCCTAGCCCAAGGGAAACGCATTATTGTCGTAACCCCAGTACCAGCTTTAGAAGCGGTCACAAAAGCAAGCATTCCAAATGCTAAAGCATTACATCCAAGATGGATACAGTGGGTTAATTCTCTTGCTGCAACAGATGTTGAATATGTTTTTGATCCTGATCTAAAAACACAAGCGTTCCTGCAATATGAACAAGAATGTCCTCTGCCCACTGAAATTCTGCCTCTCGATCAGTACGAATTCATAATTTACACTGACGGATCCGCACAACCCGCAACAGGGGGTAAGCAAGCTTACAGTGCAGCATGTGCAATCGTTAAAGGTCGCATGCGAGATGGCATCTTCAGACCTATGGTCACAAAAACCCAGTCTCTAGGAGATTGTACAGCTCAGCGAGCTGAACTACAAGCATTCAAACTGGCACTTGAAAGTACAGATCGAGAATTCCCCGCACTGATAGTGTGCGATTCCTTTTACTGTGTTCAGTCGTATAATGAATATATACAAAACTGGCTTGAAAATGGTTTCAAAGATGCGAAAGGTGGCACGATAAAGCACAAAACGCTTTGGGAACAAGTAGTTCAGTTAAAAAACGAACTACCAAAGGCTCACGTGATCCACACACTGAGTCATGAACGTGATGGCGTTCAAGTTGCAGGGAATTCATTGGCTGACGAAGCCGCAAAGGGAGCTGTTCAGACGGCTTCCGTAGCTGCGATCACTCGTTCAAAAAAAATAGACAGTGAAATAATGTTGGCTGTCAATGCTACAAGCAAAGGCAGTGGTGCAGCGTTACCAAAAAAGTTTCCACTCAAGTACTCTTATGTAATTGATGCGAACAGCGTTCCTTTTGCTCGAATCCCTGGAGTGGGGGATAGGGTTATCCCAAACAAGGAACGTAGATTAAGACTAATGCTAGCAGCACACGAAGGGATAGCTTCTGCCCATGCAGGTGTTTCTGCAACAGTATCTTTGCTCAAGCAAAGATATTGGTGGCCTGGCATTCGGAAACAAACAAAGAATTTTAGAATGTGATATATGCCAACAGGTGAAAGTCTCCACAGTGAAACGCCCTGCGCAGACACCCCTGTTAATTTGAGACAAACCGTTAGCTTGTGTTTACCTGGACCACTGCGGTCCCTTGCAAAGGGACGGTAACTATAAATATATCATGGTTGCAGTGGATTCATGCTCTAGGTTCCTATGGATATGGCCTCAGCGCTCGGCTGACGCTCGAACTGTTATAAAAGTTTTGCGAGTCTTTATCGGCACATACGCAATAGGCACGCTACATTCTGACCAGGGACCTGCGTTTAGCTCTCGGGTTTACAAAGAAGCCATGGCCAGTCTGGGCGTTGTATTGCGGTACTCCTCTCCATTCCATCCTGAGGGAAATTCGGTTGTGGAAAGGAAAAACCGGGACATAAAGCAGTCTATAACAGCTAGGGTATTAGGTTCGGGTGATGGGTGGGTCAAACATCTTTATGGGGTCCAACGCTCATTAAATAACCTGCCAAGAAGTTCTCTGGGGGAGTCACTCCATATGAGGTCCTATTTGGGACAAGAATGTGGGTACCAGATCTCGATCATGTAGGCACAGTGGTGGAAAATATACCGTTTGATATCAAAGATCATTTGGCTGTTTTACAGGAACTCAATGAACTGAGATCAAAACAAAGCAACGTATTCCTGCAGCCAACCACCACTGGGGAAAACCCGGCGGTCCCAGCAAGGCCTGTCTGGATTCCAAAAGTTGGGGATCTAGTCAGAGAAAAGATTGCGGACAAGAAGGAATTTGGACCTTCTTACAGATACCAGTACCTGTCCTAGCAGTTCAAGGAACAAGGACAGTACTTCTGCCGCCCCTTGCTGGAAGAAAGGAGAAAAGATTTGTGTCCATCGACCTCATCAAACCACAGTATGTGGCCAATACTAAATAGTAGGCCTCGTGGACTCCGACCTAGTAGGAGACGCACTCCTCTCGCTACTATCCAAGAGGTTCAGACTGAAAGACTGATAACCATCGAGAATTCAGCTGTAACAGATGAAGGATTAGGCAACAATGCAATGGAACTCATCCCTCTTGAAAACCAAGTAACAGTTCGTCCAAATACACCTGTCTACACCAATGTAGCAAGTGATCAACTGGTTCCAGCGATTTCTACAAATCCTGATGCAATTCCAACAATTGACAGAACTGCTTCTGGCTATTTCATTAACTTTGATACGTTCTCAGAAGATCCGAGTGAACCTGAAACGACACCAGCATCAATCAAACTCAAGCAGCAAGTACAAGACTTTCTTCACTTCCTGAAAAAGACTTATCTGGTTTCACCATGGATTGAACTCTGGATTATATCTGGACTATTTGTTTTCCTGCTCTGGCTAGCTTTGGTTATAACTGTGAGCGTGCTTATAAGTGGCAGATTCATCCATGTGAACACTGAAGGAAAAGATGTGAATGTACTTTTGAAACCACATAAATCTTCCCATCGTGAAGCAAGAGACTTGTCATCAGTGAACATCATAGCCGTTCCTATACAGGATGGTATAGTGTGGGACAAAACAGATTTTGATATTTTTGGCCCGATGGAAAAATTGAACATTCCACATTTATTTAAAATTTCACTAAGTGATCTAATTTCGTCCAGTACCTATTCTGATGATTGGGACTTTGAGACTGTGAACGACATAATGTTTGACCTAGAAAAATCTGCTGCATTTTCTAAAAATGAATATTTAGAGGGTTCATCAGACTATGAACAGCTGTATTGCTATAACCACTATGGTCATCATTATTTGCATAAATCTGCATACCCTAGAAATGTGTTTATGTTTAACCAATGGGAGCATTGTCCTACACCACCACAAGGTAGTTCAAAAACATTTGCTAGCAAGTTTCCATATTTTTCAGGTTACAATACATCTGATCCAGAAAAGTTTTTCTATAAAAATGTAAACAAAACAGGTATGAAAATTATGTTAACTAATACGAAACAGATTTACTCTGCAGCATTTATTGCCCAACTGTCTAGACAGGGTTTCGACTTATGGAAAGACACAATAGACACAAAAACTGTCTGGGGTACTAAAGATTGGCAAGTGCAGGGGATAGAAGCTTTATTTAGAGCCTGTATCATCCCTGAACAAATAATGTTTTTGAATGAAACCGTCCAACAAACATCTTGTCTTGGACTAGCCAAGATCAAAGAGATAAACACCTTCTGTACCAACACCTGCAAGTGATAACAATACACCGGCAGCGGTGACAGTTGACAAAATACTACAACTCAACAGATCTAATCCTGATTGGAAAAAATGGTTGATCTGGCCCACAGACACGAACAACTGTCAGGAAAGATTCCTGAATAAAACTCAGGGCTTTACTATTCATAGGCCAGACCCAAGATATGTCCAAAGACAGCATCCGGGGGTAGTAACAACATACAGTGTAGGTAAATTATGCCTCGATTGGCTGCAGAAATCTACACTACAGGATGTGAAACAACACTTATCCTTACTTAAAGAAGACGCAGACCTTAGTGAATTCTTGCTTGGACCAAGAAAACCGCGTCAAAAACGTTTCATATATGCCGGCATCTATGCTGCTTATAATGAAGCTTGGAAAGTGTCACAGATGGAGGCCGCAGAACGAATACGTGAACTTGATCGTATTAATTTAGAGAAAACACTCACTGTGGTCGACAATGGGTTAACAACTTTGTCCTCCAGAATATATTCATTGGACGGCATTGTATCCTCTGCTATCGACATACTAGAACAAGATTTGGCGATGTTACAGCAAGGCCAATCTCAATTACGTTCTATTGTGTTATTAAGCTGGACGCTGCAATCTTTGCGTGCGGGCTATGTGCCTTGGCGTTTTATCAACACGTCAGCTCTGTTTGCAGAATACAATCTAACTGAAAAACAGATCGAACTGGCACAAAGAGGAGCAAAGTATACAGTGCTGAGCATTGAAAAATTGGAAAAGTTACCATTCACAGTGGCAGAAAAACCAGCTACAGAATGGCTCATTCATGGCAAAATCACGCTACCTGTGACTCCTTTTCAGTATTGCCTCAAACAGATTCAAGCAGGCAAATATGAAAGGTTGGGTAAGGAATACATTAAGACATCTTGGAATTTACCGTATACATATAGATGTTGGAGTGGGGATCGTGAAGTGTTTTTGAGCGGTACACACTGTAAAAGTGCACTGAGCGGTTCACTTATATGTCAGGACATTTCTTTACACGGGGCTTGCAATGGTTCTGTGGCAAATTTGTCTTGCCATCAGCAGGGTACACCAGCTGCTGTGATTAATCCAACGTTTGGACAACTTTCTAATGGGAGTTACCTCATGTTGAATGATCAGAGTTGCTGCGGCATGTTGCCAGGCATCCCATATCTAGTAACGGTCAACTCCAGGGTCACTTGCTGTATGCAAGTATTGTTTGCCCCAATAGACACAGTCAGGGAGTCGCCTTTGTGGCCTTCGCTGAACGTCTCTTTTATAAGATTTGATACTTTAAGCAGAATGAAAGCCATGCTTTTGCAACAAACAGTGCCTTTGACCTCGGCCAAAGAAACCTATGATCTACAAGTAGCAAGGACTTCGGCTGAGATACAGACTTTAATACGTACAAACTGCCCTATACATTTCGTGGAAATGATAGGACGTATCTTTAACATGTCTGATACAAGCGGAATTGTACATGTATTTAAGAGCATCTGTTCCGGTCTGTTAGCACCTTTCCAGGCAATACTCGGAATCATCCCGAACTTTGCACATTCGGTGTTTGGTGGCATACCATTAATTCTAGCACTTGTTGCCGGAATTCTATTTCTCTTCCTGCTATTACGCTATGGCCAGCCTATTCGCCGACATCACTCCGAGCGAAATGGAGAAAGCTCTCCTTGAACGAAAGTGCTGTGAGCGAATAGTACAGCTTTTGGGCATGACTCGTCTACGGGACCTGAATACCACGTGGTTCCTGTCATTCAGACCAATCTGGCAAGATTGCATCTTACCTGTCCTACAATGCCTGCTATGCGGTGAAGAATGCGTGTTAGACACCTGTCTAACATTTCCATCAGCAACGCCAACGGATGTCGATACTCTGCTGGACCCGATTACGGCCCATGCTATGTGTTGTTCCCAGAGGCTACCAATACTGATGACGGCATTCATTGAGATCTCACAGTCGCTTCCGGCTGCTGCTGAGGTACGAGATGGATCTACAGGCACACAGGTAACAACGGACGCGAACATTGCTGCGGCATCCTATGCTGAGAGCGATGCTTCACATCTCTGTGCAATTAATCTACTACACGAGGTGTTCCAACTGACACCAACTTCAGTGGACGATATTTTGTCTACAGAAATAGATGATCTCATGTTTACACCAGACCCGTACACTGACTCTGATTCAACCCACGGTGTACCAGAGACGCAGTAAAATTTGGCCTTCATATTTCAAAACTTGGAACTCTTCCCAAATTGAACTTTTTCCCATTTTTTCGAACTAAATGGCAATTCAATCTGCTTGAAGTAGAACTAGCCTTATAGTACAGACTTCGCGGTACTTCCTCAGACATTTTGTCATCTTATTTGTCTACAAGAATCATTAATGACATGAAATGACTTTGATTTTTGAACAAACTTATCGATAATTTTCTGTCAAATGTAAATAATACTGCTAATTTCATTCAAATTGCATTTAAATTCAAAATATATGCCTGAAATGAAAAGCAATGCTTAATATGTACAGTACCTTTTGCATTTTAATATGTTTTTAATGCTTTTAAGAAATATTTTTTTTTAAATATGCGGTACTCCATTTAATGTTTAGCATTCTTAAATGTTTAGCATTTTAGTATTATCGTACACACGAAAGTGGAGTGGGTGTTGTATTCCTCTTAGGGTGTCCGTATATAGGTTTTCCTGTATCATGTCCTTATATAGGCACAATTCACCCTGCCCTTAAATAGGCATGAAATCCCAGTCCTTATTTAGGCATTAAACCGTGCACGCCAAATACAGGCATGGTCTCAGACATCCGTCCACCCTAACGTCACAACGAGTTCTTGAAGAACAGACCCTTAGGCTTCGGGAGTTTCCCTAGCACAGGACTATTGATTTCTTCAAGGACTCATCTATTATGCATGAACCGTTATACCTTAGGGGTTCATTCATGACGTCTTCCGCTGTCCGATTCACGTCAATGCTAACACTCTGAGGTACCTCTCAGGTATAAATATACCTTCCCTAGCCCCTGTAAATCAGAGGAGCCCTCGACTTCAGAGGAGCCCGTTTCCCGGCCTGACGCACTGAGAAGACGCTGTCATCCCTGCACGCAGAGAGTCCAGCTTCCAGTGATCTGACTTCCCTCGCGGGGTGTTGGAGTTCGAGTCTGGCAAGAGATTCCCACCTCTCTCATTCTCAAGGTATGGAGCTTGACTAGATACCTAGAGGGACTCTTGGCATACTAGGCATACTGAGCGTAACATACTCTTAGTATACCATAGTAAGGAATACTTCACCTACTTCATACCTCTCCCTACACCTAGGTTAGGTTAGGTACATTGGGGTAGAACTAGCTTAGAAACGCATCGTATGAGTACTCTCATTTTTAGTCTGTTATTTATGTAAATGAATATCTACTAAAGATCATGCTAGCGCAGTATTATTTATTTCTACTGCTTACGCTGTACATTATTTATCTTGCATACTGTCTTGTGATCGTAACAGCACATTTTACTTTCACGAGAAACAAGACTGTTCAATAAATCTTTTATTGAAACGCCCGTCTATTCTTTCTGTGTAACTTTGAGGAAAACTAAGTATGCACGAGTGAGCTGAGTGAAATAGTTATCTATTGTTTCCACGACTCTGGGACACGTTCTGATTCTAAAGGGAAACAAAGTGGTCATGTTTTGCGGCTGCCAGAAACTACTCCCTTCTTGTTTGTCAAGGAGTTTCTAGTGGCCTCTGAGCTAGCTGGCACAAGTAATTAAGTTTAATATACTCGATAGGGACATACCAACCTCAGTCCTATGTCAAACCTATAGGGTATATTATTCCAATGCGCAGAGCCTATTAGGGAAATAGGAGCTACACTACACTAGATCTGAAACACGGTTTAAACAAGCACTTTTGTTTGAAAATAACTGTGTGGTATTGAAGTTAGGTGAAAGTTCTCACCAGTTCAATGATTAACCTACTTTCATTAGTTAATAAGAGCACTGTCTTTGTACACTGATAACTCTCAGTGCTGCCCCAAGACTTCAGGCTAGCATCATTTGTGAGGACCTTGGAGATGGCTTTTTGTGGGGTGGTTGGTGGTTACTGGGCAGTGTCCTGGGTAAACACCATTGTTTACCATTGGTTGCCCAGGGCCTAAGTATTAATACACTCTAATTGTAGAAGAGCATGCACCCCAGTCTGCAGTGCTTGTCCTTGTTTCCTTGCCAAGGAGTGATGCGGAGACCTGAGCATGTGGTGGTGCTTGAGAATTCCAGTGAGTGGTCTGCTTGGACCAAATGTAGAGACAGCACTTCTGAAACATGGCCCTTAGTAAAGGTTCTTAGCTGCATCTAACTGACAGTGTAGCTAGATGAGACATATACTTCCACAGTCACGGCTGTTGTTTCGAGATACAAGATCGGGGTCATTTTTAATAATTTTAGAACTGCCAGCACAGTTTATCTGCTTAAAAAAAATCCCAAACTTGTAGAACGATGGCTTTTCTAGCAGAAATCAGGCCAATTAATGTGATCCTGTGGTAGTCTTGGAGGAAGGTCTGAAGGGAGCGGAGAGCTTTGCATCTCTGACAGCTTGTTTTACCACTTCCCCAACCAGAGCCAACATTTTTTTCCTATTGAAAGAAATGATAAAATCGTAACAGCTTTGCGAAAATACTCCCCTTGATGGATCTGAGCCAGTACTGACTCGGATCAGCAAGAGCAAAAACTGATGTGGAATCAGTTTGTCAAAATGTTAATCTTGTATTAATTACATTATTTCTAGAAATACCCCCTAGCCCTAATCTTTCTTTAATACTATCTCCAACGACTGTAGATCCCAAAAAGTGAGTTTGCCAGTCACGTTGCCATGTTCTACGTGCAAATTCACACAGTACATGGATCCTTGTTAATGTAGGCTCCACGCACCTGTTCATGGTATCAATGTCTGATTTCACTGAAATTGGAAATTCCTCTTTAAATGCATATACGTCTCTTGAAGCACCTCTGTATTGATGTGTTTTCCAGAAGATGCCACCCAGGTTCCACTTCCAGGTGATTCTTGTCATCCTCGTCCTGATCCTGCTTCTTAGCTTTTTTTCCCCCTTTGTTTACTAGGAGCAGCACAACTGCGAATAAATTGTGTTTGCATTCTCCTTATTTAATAGTTCGGCTGACATAGTGGACACAGGCTACAAAGGGGTCTGGCAAACAGCATGTAAGGAAAAGGCTCAGGGCTACACTCTTCACCTTGAATAAGAAGAGGAATCGCATGAGTTAGGGAAGCGCATGATCTGGTTTAATTTTACAGTTTACTCCAATGCCTTCTTTTTTACCCTCCTTTCTTTAGACAAAAGAGAGAGCTGGACCATCAGTGAGACCATTGTTTTCATTTTACTTTCTTCTCCATTTTCAGTTACTGGTATGTGAGTCCATAGACTCCATCTCCCTTCAGATTCTACTCCTTTTGTGGCCATTTTGGTGAATGCTCCAAAACTGTCTGCAGGGGCAGAGGAGACCGCAAGCGAACTTATCCAAAAAGCCTCGCGTTGGTGCTAATCAAAGAGGGGGGGGGGTTTGTTTGGATGTGACTGTGGGAACATCATCATCGCCATGCGAGTGGCCTGGCTGGGTTTTGGCCAGAAATACTTTGAAGGGGATTGCATAGTGTTAAATTTGAAACGGCTGGAAATGGTGAGACGATTGATTTTTGGTAGCTCTTTGAAGGAGGGGTCAGGTTCAGGTATTAAAGTGGTTCTGCTAGGTTTTTTTCTACCCTCCAGTTTTGGAGCATATGCTAGCTGGATGCAGGAATATAGTCCCTAGAAACATGGGTATGCCAGTCCCCCCAGCATATAGGCCAAGTGCCACCTTTGGAGTTGAGGAATAGATTTCAGGTTTTGGGAGACACGGAGGGTAACTACCTACTGGGAGTAGAAATGAGTCAACCCAAACAGAGTAACATCCCACCCTCTGATATGGTTCAGGTTAAGACTCCCCATATCTTAATATTTGTTGCGGGAACATTGCAGGGTTAAGTAGCAAAAGGAAAAACGTCACTTAGTTAAGCAAAATTAAATAATCTGATATAGTAGGCTTCTAAGAATCCTGGGAAACTGAACAACATTTTTATGTAGATGGATACTCCCCTTTCTTTCTGCCGGCCGAACCTCCACTGGCAGGGCGAGCAAGAGGGGGCCTGCTTACATTTATTTCTCTGGGGATTTGGTGTTCACCTTCGCGGATAGCCTCTGGCTCGGAAAATTTACATGTTGTCAAACTTGATTTTGTGGGGTCGCCAAGTATTTTTTTGCAATATTTTTATAATTCATTTGATCAAATAACCCCCACGGAACACCTGGGCTCTGTGCGATCCTTTTTGCAGCTTATTGAGGGAAAATGTAAAGCTTCCCATTTAGTGGTCTTATTGGGTGACGTTAATATTCATCCATGCATCCTGGGTTGCTACATTGCTGAAGCTACTTTTGAGGGAGATTTTAAACAAGGTAGGCATTATGAACATTCTATGGAGGATAGTGGTCTAGATGATTTGTTGGTTGATATTGGAGAGGATTGGAAGGAGCAAACTGTTCCCACCTATAAAGCAGAGGGACTCGCAAGATTATTGATTATGTGCTGGTCTCAGCTGTTTTAGTTCAGTTTGTGCACAGCTTTGCTGTGCAGTGGTCTGAATGTAGTGACCACAACCCTGTTACTTTCTTCCTGGTCTGGGGGAACCCAAAGGCTCGGACTTCAAACTTAGGACCCACTAATACAGAGATTATTCCTCAGGGTCAGGGGCGACTTTTAAAATGGGGCACGGTTTCACATGATATATTTTTTAATTCTCTTTACAATAAAAGTAATGCTGATTTTCAATTGCGAGTAGGCTAGGGGCGAGCCCGAGTGAGGAATCTTTTTTAACTGGGAGACCTTAATTTTTGGGCACAAGGAGACCTATGTGTGGCCTATAAAGAGTTGATGAGTACTTGTGATACCATCGGCCTTCAACAACAAGTCCACAGCCCCACTCAAATAGCTGACCACATCTCATTTTCTCCACAGAAGGCCAAATTTCAGTTGGGGAATCTATCCCTCTATGCTGGACTGATCACTCATTATTCACTTTTTATCTGCATGTGGGTAAGAAGGGACCCCCTGAAAAGACAAACATTCAGTAGAAAGTAGAGCATTGCACAAACTAAATAGTAAGGTTAAATCCTTCTTTAATGAGGCAAACTTCTGTCTTGCTGACTCTACAGAAGTGAACTACCAAAAGTTTGAAAAAGAAAAAAAAAAACATTAGATGAACTGATACCCCTGCCTACTTCAGTACCCCGTAAAAAAGTTGCAGCTCTTTGGTACAATGTCAGTCTGAAAGAAGCCAAACTAAAGTGTAGACTATTGAAAAGGAGCTGGAGGTGCTATTACCTTAAGGAATACAAGAACTATTTAAAAGCTGCATTAAATGACTATAAAAATAAGTTAAGAAAAGCGAGAGCTAATTACTACTGTGAACTGATTACTGCAGCCCCCAACAAAGCAAAAAATACCTTTGAAATACTGAAGGATTTTACTAATCCTTCTTGTTTTAAGCAAGACATTATACCATTGCAGAAATTATGTGACGATCTGTCGGAATATTTTGAAAATAAGATCAAGACTATTTTAGATGGGATTGATACTCCTATGGCACTAAATAATTATATTTTAAACACTAATTGCCTCTCTGTCTCGTCACACCCTCTGGATCTTACTTCACCGACAATGACTAGCCTGGACCCAGTTTCTGCAGAGGCCTTTAAATCTTTGTATAGATCCATAAATTCTGGATCTCCTCTCGATTCCCCTCCCACCAAAACAATGGCGAAAATGGGAAGACGAGCTGTCAGGCCCTCGCCCACAACTTTGTTATCACTCCCTTAAAACCGAGACAGTGCCTGACTGTTGGAAAAAAAGCTATAGTGAAGCCATTGCTGAAAAAAGCCCTGTCTGATCCATCAGACTTAGCAAATTTTAGACCCATCTCCCTTCTACCTTTTCCAATAAAATTCTTTAGAGCGTTACGTAAGCACAATCCTGTCGCAATATCTAGAGGACAATGTATGGTTAGAGGAAGAGCAATTTGGCTTCCGTCCCGGTCATGGAACCGAGACTGCTCTGATTTGCGCTACTGATGAAATACGGAGGATAACAGACAACGGACAATCTGTTGTACTGGTCCTCCTTGATTTGTCAGCCGCGTTTGACATGGTGAACCACCGCACTCTTCTGTCTAGACTTATGTCAGTCGGTGTCGGCGGCCCGGTGTTAAACTGGCTAAAATCCTATCTGCTTGGCCGCTATCAGGCTGTATCTGTCCCCCCCCCATTTTAATCCAAATTTAGAACGACCTCAAATGGCGTCCCCCAAGGCTCTTCCCTCAGCCCAATTTTATTCAACATTTATATTAAACCCTTAATCTCTCTTATTAAGTCCCACAAGATGAAGTTGATTAATTATGCGGACACCCAGCTGATTTTATTGCTAAACGAAGAGCAGGATGACTTTCAGTGCAACTTTCAGGCATGCATTCTGCAGGTTCAGAAGGTCTTTGAAAACCTGGCTTTTTCCTCACTAATAGCTGGGTTTTAGCTCTTTCAGATTCTCTGCAGCCAACTCCTTTCACATAGTGGTCTAGTTAGCGCCAGGATACCATTTTTGGTCACAGTCCGCTTTATAAATTCCAAATACAATACAATACAATACAATTGTTGAAAATATATCAATCCAAATGCCTGTCATTTGTTTTTAAACCTGTTTTTAATGCTTTAATACTCAGTTATTACGGTACAGGCCCGTCGTATGATTTCTGACACAAATTTGAGGCCATTTACATGTGTTACGTGAGGCTTGCTCCCCCTTAACATTCCTGTGAAGCAATTCTTTTCTTAAATAAAATTTAAAAAACATGAACTGTGTAAACCAGTAGAACAGTGGCGGCAATGGTGGCTGTAACTCCACTCTCTAGGGGCAATGTGGGATGTCTGTCAATTGTTAGATATGGTAGTGATATATGGGGCGATAAGGATGTGGTGAGATACAGTTAGTGGAAAATAATTTTATTAGGAGGCTGCTGTCTCTCCCACAATCAGTATCCAATTTTGTTATGCATGAAGAAGTGGGTCTGGATTTTATATCGGATATATTAGCCATTACCCTATAGTGACGTGGTTCAAAATCTGGGCAGGTTCTGACTTGGAGCTGAACTAGAGAATTATAAAAGATTGCCTTGCCTTGGATTAAGGCTCCACCATACCATGGTTGCGCTACATCAAAGTCTCCTTGAAAAAGTTGGGTTGTGCTACCATTTTGGGGCTCTGAACAAATCAAGAAAAAAGACCTGCCCTAGATTAAAAACCATTTTATGGCAAGAGCTAAACTTGAAAGAGAAGAAAGGAAACTGAAAAAATGTACTGTGATTGCTTATATTCCTTTGAAAACAGCCCCAGGTATGGAACCCTCTTTGCGGGTGGTGTCTTCACCCCATCATCATTTCCTATTAACACGATTTAGATTAAATCTTTTGCATTGGCTCTTAGCTGAACCCGGGTGTCACCATAATGTGGAAAGTATAGGGCTGTGCTTTTGTTATAATTTTTCAGTACAAGACCCAATCAATTTCCCCTTTTTTTGTGATCACTGTAGTACTCTAAGGCAGCATTATATCCTACCATTACTCCGAGGTAATGGGTTTTTCCAGGTCAAACCCACTTGCTTACAGATGCTGCAGTCTCTTGTAGTTCATTTTAGTGTGGCCTGTTTTTGTCAGGTGTGTTGAGATTGAGAAAAAACCGCTCACCCCTTTGAAGGCTGAGACGCCCTGGCTGGTTTTATTCGGTAATTGGTGATAAAGTTAGGGAAATTATTTGTTTATTCATTTTGTGTCCCATAGTAATTTTTTTTTTAGGCCAATAATAATTGAGTACAATAAAAGTTACCATATTGTTGACTTGGAGGAGTGCCCGGGGATATTGGTACCGTGTTTAGGATAATTCTATCTGGTTTTTTAGAATGTTTTTAAGATTGATGTCTATATGGTTTTTATGATTTCATTGCAGAAACTGCATTTTTTGTGATGAATTGTGTTTGTTTTTATTTATTGTATTTTATGGAAGTAGTGCTTGGGTGGTTTGTATGCTTTTATGGATTATTGTTTAAGCCAAATAAGTCTATTTAAAGTTCAAGTACTGGTGTGACATTACAGCCTGCAGGTAGCGACAGTTTTCAGACCTCCATAAACAATAAAAGCTTAAATACTCTCCTTATCAGAACTCATACCTTTGTTTTTGTAGTTCTGCCAGCTGCCCCTGGTCAGTTTTGAGTTTGCAGGGCTACAGTCCTAATACATGCATTTAGCTCCATGCTTTGTCTCCTTCTTGCATGTCATATCGGGGAGAGCCACATAGCCACATTATAGCTTTTACCCACCTTTTGGAGTCTGGCACAGACATTTTACCTTCTGCTCAGTGAGCACCATCGTGCAGGACAGATGTCTCTCCCCAGTACTATCTTTCTCAGAGATTTCACTGTGCAAGAACTTTCTGAAAATTAAAGAGCAAATGTTAGAAAACTTCCATGACTTAGCAAATTGTCTGAACCATATGTGATACCTGTCACAAGCAAGACTTGGTGGATGTCTGCCATACGTTACAACCCCTCATTTTTAGGTCTTGCCTGGCGTTAGTGCGCATGCGCTGCTCTCGCCATGCGAGGGCTTCTTGGAATCAATACGGTTCCCGAACTCGTGTCTCAGCTCCGCCTGCAATTTTCATTTGTGCGCGTCATTTGTCATCATGGATTATGCTAAACATAGTGTAATGATTGCACCGGAGGCATTTTAATTCCTCCTGGTTGCCACCCTCTCCGCTTTTGGCCCCGCCCACCGGGATTGGATCTTTTACTTGGGGCGGGAGACAGTGTCTCTTAATTAGCCGCTAAGCACTCTTTTTTTGGTATTACCGCGTTTATCTTCAACAATGGCTGACGCGCCTTTCATTTCTCTGGCGCGGCTTGTTTTTTTTGTTTTTTTCCCCTTTGGCATTCAGCTCCAAGCGCGAGTGAAATGCTTTCACTTTCGCGCTTACTGAAGCTTCCCCAGCCGTCCACTGGTGAAACACTCCTCCGGACACCGTGATTGGTTTGTCATTTGATAAATCTTAATATAATCGAATTTCGATTAACCCCAATTTAACAATCCCAGCGCCGCGCCTTTGACACCTTGGCTCCGGTACCTTCGAGGCCACGCTGTATGCGCTGTCGCTTTTGTTGACCGGTCTCGCTGGGTTTTACGAGGTAACCCTACTGGGAAATATCTTTTTTCTGGGAAACTTTATTTTTGTCATAGCTCACCAAGTTATTCTAGCAAACCATTTGCCGTGTTTTAAATAGAGTGCAATTAGGCACTAGTAAAATATGCTTAAATATGAACACGCACGTATGATATAACGAAAAATCAAATGAATACATTCGAACAGGATATCTAATAAAGACTGAAATAAATAAACACTTAAAGAAATTGAGAGGCAAGGAAGAGGTGTCACTGCACTTACTTTTGTATTTCAATGCAACTAGATCGCTCGCCTTCCTGCCCACGCCTACAGAGAGCCTTCGAGACCAGCCTCCGTAAGAAGGATGGGCAAGTTGTTTACTCCAAGTACTAGCCCCTCCCAAGCAGCCTTGGGCGATAAGTCTATCTACGTTTAACAGAAACCTGGGGCAACGGTTACCTCTTAAGAAAATAGACGTTTTTGTTCGATGCAAAAATGATAGGCAACGAGTTGCAAATGTAAGACCACCGTTGTTTTGATTTTGGGTTAGCCTCAATCCAGCTGCAGCAGATAGTCCTTGTGGTGTGGGGTTGGGAGAAGGGAGCTCAAAGGCGGAGGCACGCGAACCAAGAAGAGCGGACACTACGAGGAATGCGGCGGAGGGGAAAGGATGAAACACTTGGGATACGGGATTGGATCGAGGTAACCCTACTGGGAAATATTTTTTTCTGGGAAACTTTATTTTTGTCATAACTCACCAAGTTATTCTAGCAAACCATTTACCGTGTTTTAAATCGAGTGCAATTAGGCACTAGTAAAATATGCTTAAATATGAACACGCACATATGATATAACGAAAAATCAAATTAATACATTCGAACAGGATACCTAAGAAAGACTGAAATAAATAAACACTTAAAGAAATTGAGAGGCAAGAGGAACATAGCGCTAGGCGGGGAAGGGAGACATCGGGAAAACATGCCCTCTCGGAGAGAGCTGAAACAAATGAAACGAGCATTAAAAATGCAATCGGTCTTGCCTTTCATTAAGTTAAAGCCATTTGCTTTGCTATACAATACCATTAGCAAAGCAAATGGCTTGAACTTAATCAAAGGCGAGACCTATTGCATTTTCAATGCTTGTTTTAAGTAGTGTCAGCAAGGTGTCTATAGATCAGAGTGGGCAATCCTCCTAGTTAAAGACAAAAGTGGAAAGGGGACGAAGTGGTGATGACCCTATGTCTTCAAGGTCTAGATATCATTGCTCATCCTAGCACCAGAAAGATGCGGGCTGCTCCTGAAAGGATGATGATAGGAAGCAGATTCTGTAATGAAGGCGGTCAATTTGTAACTACTGTGAGCTACAATGCACACACTGACACACATCACTGATAAGTCTGTTGACTTTAATCACCAGCTTTCCCAGTTAGGTAGCCAAATTCTTCTTTTACAAGTAATTCCTGGTCCCCGGAATGGATCAGTCATCAACTCCAGGGTGCGCAGTTTTCCCCTCTTAAGAACTAGGCTATAAAGAGCCACTTGATCTGAACAAAAATAAATGTGATCAGAAATTGTATCCTGACATGGGGAAATAAAACCCAAATGGGGCCCATATATCAACATTTGTGTCTACTTTGGTGCAGCTATCAAAATTTCGGGTTTGATCCTTTACTAAATATTACATAGACTCCACCTTTGGGAAGGAGATTAAATTTGGATGGTCCGTGTACCTGCCCTCTGGATTCAGGGCTATTGTGAATCTTGAAAATTAGGCTTCCATAAAAATGAATTATATGGATACTGAGACTTCAAAACATACGAATCACAAGGCTACCAATATTTCAGCACGCTGCATCCTGTTCCCAGGTAAGCTTTGGGTAAAGAGTGGTAGCCAACTGAGTTCTCCCCTGTTGACAGATGTAGTTGTGCCTCTCAATCAAGGATTTATGCTTTATAGTTACAATTTTATTTGCTTTCTCCAGCCTATTTTATTGATTTCCATTTACAGGTGTTTGCAGGGTTTATTCTGTGTAACATTTGCTCTGTCACCGCAGAACTTTTTACGATTATCTTCACTTCAGAGGGATAAGCATACCATGTTTATTTTTTCCTCTTATCCTTTTTGGTGTGTAGAATCAATGTTGTTCAGTGTGCTGCATGTCGGACACACACATTTAATGAGTGTTTCTGCAGATTTGCAAAGGCAAGGTCTTATTTGTAGAAATACTTATTTTAATATTATAGTTTCGCCGCGCCATTCGAAGAGAGCGAGGCCGGTCGGGAGACGCTGGTTGATCAGGTATTTGTCCTGTGATTTAAAGCCCACCAGATTGAGGCATGGCCACTGATAAGGTCTGATAAGGTGTTATCAGACCTTAGATTTTCTACAAAGGTGATAGAGAAGTACTCTTCGTTGTGATATCTATTTTTTGAAAGAAGTGCGTGTAATCCTGACCCAACAAATCTACTTATTGTGGACACCCCGACGTTGATTCCAGCTTGGAGTGTCCGGTTTTTTATTCTTATGCCCTGAAGAAGTCCTTTATTGGACGAAACGCGTCGGCTGTCTTTTAAACAAGTTCAATACAAATAAAAGAAGAGCCTAAAAAGAATTACATTATGGATATGGACTGTTATATTTTTCTTACTACCATTAAGTGGTGCACCTGTGGGTTTTTGTTTAAATTGTTATAATCCTGTATTGGATTGCATCGTGGCAGTGGGTGCATTAATGGTGTGCACACATGCGTGATGGGTGATTTCCATCTTTAGAAATAACTAGGGATAACGGGTCAGGTGCTTGGTCTCTACAGGGTACACTGCCAACAGTTTGTTTTAATTATAGTTTCAAGTGTCTGCTTGTATTTATTGACCTTTTTCCCATGTCTAATCGTTTGGTCTTCTTATTTCAGTGAAACGGACATTCCTATTGATGTGGAGACGGTCACACATACTCCAGTGCCGCTTTATGACAACCAGAAAGCACGCAGCGTGATGAATGAGTGTGAGCGGCATGTGATGTTTGTCCGGACCGATACAGATGCCCCACCACCACCTGATGACTGGGAGGATCATGTCAATAGGTGTGTGTAATCAGATTTAGTAACACTAATAAAACCATATGAGCCTATAGTCATAGGCACTCTCAAAGCTAATGTTGGTAAATTTGTCTTTGTACTGTAACTTGTAGTGGAAAAAAGTGAGGAGTCAACTTTTCCTCTCCTGCACAAGCATGATTCTGTTCACTTGGGTATCAATGCACAACACAGCGATTTAAAAAAACATTCCACATTATTATGTTAATAGGATAAACCTCGCAATAACGCTGTGGAGATCCCTAAATAGACGACGATTTTTTGAGGGTGGAGGATAAAAAAAATAGCTGCCTGTATTTTGTATGGTGTTTTTAATTTTTCTCTCTGACTCACTTGCTTTTTTATCAACCCCTTCACCCATTCTGTGCAATACACACATGGTTGGGGGGATTTTTGAGTCTCTTTAAAGGCAGAGTAATTTTGCACTACTTATCAAGCCTGTTAGGTTAGTTATCCTTGTATCCCATATTATTCGTTGGTATTCATTGTTCAGTCAGCTTGTTGTTTTGGTCACAGACAGCATTGCATTCCGTACAACGGAGAGTAGGCTTTGGACCAGCTTCATGCACATAAATAGATGGCTTTTTTGTCTAACTCTGCTCCTAGCTCTTGATTTGATGGCTTTCCTCTCGATTCTTGTTTCTCCTGCCCCTGGATCATTTATTTTATTTTTTGCCCTTGCTTGTGACCGCATGAGTTGTATCCTTCCACTGCTGATGTCAGAGCTTTTTTTTTTGTGCAATTTCTTACCTTACTCATTCATTCCCTCTTTCTAAGGTTGATAAGACTGTCCCGGAAAACATTCTTGTCACAAAATGTGTCATGATGTCTGAGTTCCTCCCCATTCAGACCATTTCCATTTCAGAGAACGAGTATGATACTCCAAGACATGTGTTGGAACTTACTGTGGCCAGTTATGCAAGAATCTTCCTGCATTTTCCCCAAGCATAAGATTTTGCAGGCTTTTCCTCATAATTTGTCCTCACATTTTGCACTTTTTTGCAAAGCAACAGAGTGAGCCCTCCAAGCTGGTGCAGCGGCCTCTTGCTAAGGTAATAGAGAATCCATCTGTTTTGTTTCGGTATAGATGGGAAATAATATCTTGTAGCATGGTTTAATCTAGGGGCCTTGAGTGACTGTTTAAAAGTGTGGAAGAGTCAGTCTGTAGAATAAGAGAGCTCTACTTTATTTCTCTGATACTTTTATAAAAGGTCCGTCTTTCAACTACTTCTGAATCTATGATCCTCAGTACATATTGTTCAAGACTGTTGTAAATAAATCAACCTTCAATCAGGTCTAAAAGTCTGTTGCCTTCTTATCCGAGTAAATTATTTTTTAATCCTTGTGCTCTGAGTAAATAACAGGTAGTGAATATGTGAAACCCTTGTAAAACTAGACCACCTTTCTTAGTCAGTGTGCCTTTCTGATCTTGTGCAATGAGTTAATCAATTTTTATAACACCATAATTCCAGTCCTAATGGCGGTTGATTTTGTGGTGATATATTGCATATCTCACTCCAAACTCCAGTTCAGTAAATTTACTTTTGTTTTGTGTTAAATATAAGATTCTGTCATGCTCACAGTTTTCCTGCTTCTTCACGTTCAGGTAGTGAAGAATGTTGTGGGTAAAATACTTTGGGGACTCAATGCAGGACCATGTTTCTTCTGACTCAAAGGACATTTGTTAACCTATTATAGTGGTTATAGACAGGTTACTTTTTAAGACTGCTTGTCTCCACTTTAAATGTTGACATTTTAAGGACTGGTCTTTATTCCCAGTAGATAACACGGGGCACTTACAGCTGTACACTAAAAAGCAGGAAGTACTAGCAAGTTCTTTGGGCCAATTCTATCACCCACCCATGTAGCATTTTCACACTAGTTGCTATATTTTCATATAATATGGTTCTATGTCCTATATGACATCCTATGTCTAAGGGAGAGAAGGTTGGGTCTTCTCAATTGATTCTGGGGAAATTCGCTTTAGCATATTTCTTGCTCAGCTAGTTGGTTGGAGGTGCAGAGGTGCCACAAAGAGAAATGCATTGTGTAAATATTGGGCAGGTCTTTGTATTGACATGTCTGTGTTAAACATCCTCTGTATGTACCCACCCTAACTGATTATTGCTTATGTACCTTGCAGTTATTATGTGCATCGTTTCATGTTGAAATATATTTGCTTCTACATCAGCAAACAATCAAAGCAATATTTTGAGTGTGGATATTATCTGTATGTCTTAATGTGTTTTTGGTATTCCTGTTGGTTTGAGCCTGTGTGAATGACTTCTCCATAAAACAGTCCCAAAAAAGAACCTTCACCCCAAAACAACACTCATATGGAACAGGATCCCACCCAAGTGCCAATGTAGCTCATTGTACCAGTGAAAAAATTCTTTTAAAAATGTGATCTCCAAAGTAACGTCATTGCTGATATTCGGGTCACTGCTCACTGGATAAGGAGGGTGTACCTGTTAGAGCTGCAGCTCTTTCAAGTTCAAAGTTCAAGATGACGTTCACTCACAATAAGGTCCCCGACAGAGACATCTTTCTTTTTTATGATGGGGTTAGAAGGACAGATGGGCTTGGCCCTGCTGAGGTGGGGGCACTCATACTGGGGAGTGACTTTAATTTAGTGTGGAATCCTGATCTTCAAAGAAATACTGCACATTTTCAGGGTACAAGTGCCATGTCCGGACTGCTCAAGAAAGATCTGGCAGCCGCTGGCCAAGTCGATGTCTGGCGTTACCTCCACCTGGACGCGAGAGACTTTTCCTTTTACTCCCATATGCATCTTTCCTATTCCTGCATTGATTATCTGTTCCTTACCCACTCCCTCCTTAGGGGCCTGGCCTCTGCCCAAATCGGATATCTCCAACTCCAATCACACACACGTCGAGCTCACCTGGGCACAGCACTGGTGGCTTTCTCCCCAACTCCTTCGCGACCCAGTGGACAAGGCCTCCATCAAAGACACCATCACCAAATATTTCACTCTCAATTCCCTCCCAGACAACCCCCCCCTCTCCTCCACGAATATGGTTTGGGATGGCTTTAAAGCAGCCATACTAGGCGTCATGTCCTCCATCTCCATAGCCAGGGCTCAGGAATCGCGCTTGTTTGAAACTAACCTCACTGAGGAGATCCTCTCCTTGGAATGCACGGAGAAGCAGCATCCCACGCTACGTGCTAAGCGGCAGTTAGCCATCTTGAGGAGCCAACTTTGGGCACACCGGGTTAACAAAGCTGAGCAGTCCCTTCTGGCACTCAAACAAAAATATTGGAATGGGGGAGACACACTGGGTACTCTTCTAGCATGCAGGTTACACCATCAACATGCTGGATTGCATATCTCTAAGATCTACATGGTGGGCTTCGGCTGGGCCACCAGGGAACCAGATAAAGAGGTGACCTTTCAGGCATACTATCAACATCTCTACACCAGTGGGGGGCGGGGGGGGAGGGGGACGGGAGGGAAATCAAGCCACCATCAATTTCTACCTTCGGGACTGCCCTTGGCATCCCCTAGATGCCCACTCCTCTCGCGTCTTGGAGGAGCCCTTTTCGATAGAGGAACTCTGTTGGGCCCTTAGAGAACTCCCCAAGGGGAATTCTCCAGGTCCGGATAGCCTAACGCCTGCTTTTTACACGCTCTTCTTTCCACAACTGTAAGACCACCTGCTTGAGCTTTGTAACTCTTTCACCCATACCACCGGCCTCACGCCGATGATGTCCAACACTGAGATCACGCTCACTAACAAGCCTGGCAAAGATCAGACCCTCTGCTCATCCTATCGCCCAATAGCTTTAGTAAACACTGATTTAAATATCTACACTAAAATGCTGTTCAATCGCTTTGAAACCCTTCTGCCCGGTTTGGTAGACCTAGACCAGGTCGGCTTTGTGAAACATAGACAGGGCCCTGACACCATTCAGCGACTTTACCATCTAGTAGAAAAGGCCTACAGGCATAATATCCCTGTTCTCCTCTTATCTCTTGATGCAGAGAAGGCCCTTGATAGGGTGAGTTGGGCTTTCCTGCGAGCATCATCAATATTTTCAGTTACATTATTGGGCATTTTCAGTTACATCATTGGGCATTGCGCCCTCCCATTGCACTCTCCCAATACTTTAGCGGCCACCCGCTCCCTCACACCCTTTGAAACCCTGGTCCGTAATTTTGAGGGCACCCGAGGCCTTGTCTCTAAGACCTATGCTGTACTGCAACAATCTCGCCTCCTACCCAGCCCTCCGTATTCGATGAAATGGGAACTAGACAGCACCCAGGACATCTTGAGGAAACCGTGGGAACTACTGTGGCGTGAAATTCCCAAAACTCACAGGAGCATCCCCAAACAAGAAACGGCGTATAAGATTATGCTGCAATAGTATTATACCACTGCCCATTTGCACTCTATCTATGCTGCAACGTCAGCCTCATGTTAGAGGTGCAGAGGGCAGGTGGAAGACTTCCACCACATATGGTGGGCATGCCCGCCCATCGCCATATTTTGGAAAGAGATTTTGAGCCACATAAAAGGCGTCCTGGGCTACTTGATTCCAGCAGATTACCACACCATTATTCTTGGTATTCGCCCAATGACGTTGGAAGCAATGACCCATGCAGACTGGTATTTAATACGGCATATGACAGGTGTGGCGAAACAGCTCATAGCCTTAGCCTAGAAATCCCCCACTGCCCCTCCTGTAGCATCCTAGTTCACAAGGCCCTGGCACACCCTGGCAATGGAGCAATTGACGCATAATCCGTCCTTCTCGGACAAACGATTCATTCACCTCTGGCAACCACTCATCGGTTATATGTCCCGGCTAGAATATTTATGCCGCCCAGACCTTGCGCCCTCCACTTGTTTGACTAGATTGGAAAGGTTTTGAGCCACTCTCGCTTCCACTGATGGGCTATATCGGAAGGGGCAATCTTGCACTTGGGGCTTACTCCCCTCATTCCTCTCCCCACTTCCCCTCATGACAGCACTGCTACCTTTGCGTCACGGCTGGAGATTTCTTTGTTACGTTTCATTCTTGTATTCTTCCCCCTTCTTTTTGTGGTTTCCTGTTGGGCTGGTTGGCCTTTTAATTCCTGCACCAATGCTTAGCGAGAGGTCCCACAGCCTTTTCCTTTAGGGCCTCCCGCCAACAACCCAGGCATAGGGTAGAGCTCATGGGCCTGTAACCACTTACCTACTTGGAAGGGTTCATGACGTACGGGTATATCCCTACTCCTTCTCACGGCACACATCATGATATTCATGGCCATGCTTTGACTTTGGCAACGCCTGCCCGCTCCTTTATCTTGTTATGTAGCTCCTTTTGCCATGGCTCTTCTATATTATTGTTTCTATTGTTCATGACATATGTGCTCTTGCCTCAACCTTTGTATCTTGCACAAGTTCGATGTGTTGGATTGTCTTTTGAAAACTCAATAAAACAGATTTTGAGCAAAGTAGGACAGGCAGGCGTCCAAGACTCAGTCACACTAGATCTACCAATTCATTGGTTGGCAAAGGAGAATTGGAAAATATGGTTTTGGAGGCAGTGAGTGGGGGGGGCCCATGCAAATTTTTTTCCGCAATATTGAAGAAGTGTTTAAGTGCTTCTGAGTTGAAATCAACAGTTCTGTATTCCGGGCAAAAACTCTATTGGTGATAATTATGAGAGAGTAATCTTCAGAGTTAGATAATAAATCTCATTTTCTATCCTGTTTTCCAATTCAATATGGACCTCCCTCATATGTATATGCAATGGAGAGTATACATTCTTCCTTGATGTTTTTGTATTTAAGAAATATTTCATTCCCCTCACCTTCTTTTTCCACCACTTCACCTAACCATCTCAAGTTTGACCTTATGGATTATCTCATCCTTGTTCTTTGCTTGTGTACAGAGTTTTACATTTGAACGGTGTTTTGCAGTAAAGTTTTTAATTTTAGATCAGGATTTTGCTTTTTTTAATAGATAAGTTCCAAAGACATGGTTTTAGATATTCCTTTTTTCCTATAACTTCTCAAAGTACATGTAATGAGGAGAGAGTTGGATATGTAGTTTATATCCATCCTGAAACACTTTTACCTCAGCTGCAGAAATGCGTATGTCAGTGCTGTATCAACTCGCAAGACAGGCCTAGAAAAATCATAAAATTGTTACTAGACCTGCAGGTCCAGTGACTTAAATAATCTACTATAGTCTAATCTACTAGACCTAGTTGCAATGCTCTTGACCCATAAACTGGTTTCAAATTATGTGATCGTGGGCAAATATTTCAATTCACTGAGTCTCCATTTTCTTCATTATCACATATGAGAACACCTTAAAATATGGGAGTTCAGCTTGTCTTCTGTTCAAAAAACATTTTTCTTTGATTTAATAGACCAAACCTTTGCTCCATATGTTATACAAATCTAGCCATAAATAGGATGCACATAACCCCTGACTTGCCTCTTAGTTCTTTAACAGCATTGTCATCAGGGCGGTGGCAGGAATGTTTCTCAAGTCATGTTTAAAAACTCACTTTTAATAAATTCATAACTAAAGCATGAAGTGGTAGCACACTGTCATACTGTCATTTATATCAGCAGATTTTGAATTGAAGTGCCCATAAAATGTCCTACTGACGTGGTTTTACTGATAAAATTATATAGTGTACAAACAATAATGTTTGGAAATCAAATTTCTGCAAATGTGTGTCATTTTCACATCACCAAGTAAAGTGTTCTGAATTATTTTGCGCCTACTTAAATCTTTGTTTGCATCACACTTTCTATTTACAAAAAAAATGTGCTTTCATAATTCCTGATATATTTGTACTATCCACTTACAGGCTTACTTTAAATGTTATATGAAATACTGACATCTTCAGACAGCTCACTTGACAAAAACCTCTAACCGTAGTAATAAAAATAAACTCCATTTTCCAAGCAACAGTTAGTAAAAAGACAAACTGACATTTGGCCTCTTTACTTGAACAGACTGCAAATGTGTCAAGATAAAAACAAGATTTAATGGCATCTTTATTGTTCATTCACTTTCTGAATGACCAGAACCCGGTTCCTTTCCAGCTTAAGTTCACTCACCAGAACAGACTTGTAGGTTTTAAAAATAGCTCAACCTGATTGAATCCGACTCGCCATCGCTTGTTGGCGAGTAGATTTTTCGAGGCCAGTAAGAAGATTTTCAAATGGTTTATATCCGTTATAGTTTGGTAAATTGTACGTGTTCTTGCTGGGGTTTTGTTATAATCTCCTTTCTCTCTCTCTCTACCTCTAATGGTATAACCCTGTCCACCCCTTCCCTGTTTCCCCAGTGGACTCTCCCTTGGGAGCCTGCTTTAGAATGTTGGTGATGCACTGTTGGCCATCCACTCTCCAGATGACGTAATATAGATTTACTGAGTTCTTACCTCGTCTATTGGTGATATCTTTTCAAAACTGGCGACGATCTACTGCGTAGGGGCTAGTTTTGGCCATCTCCCCTTTGTGTGCTCTCTCCATCTGCAGCTGTGGGTATTGGCGCAAAGAAGCGGAAGGCAGATGGAGTACCTTGAGTCTCTGGAACGAACCGGGTGGTGGAAAAGGTGGTATTAAAGTGCTCCTGTCTGCCATCAGCCAACGGTGCGAACGAGGACTACCCCTTCTGTGTACCACGTCTGGTCGTGTCTGTGTGCCACAACACTCAACTGTCATCAAGGCTTGAAGGTAATCCCTGCTTTGCCTGTGGAGCCCCCTGTTCACCTGCTTCTGTGAACGTTGTCATGAGCATCTCCGCTCCATTGCCGTCGTGGTGTTCTGACATCCTGGGTACCTGACAGCAGTCATCCCTCTCCGGATTACTGCTCGTGAGGTGGTTCCTTGCCAGGTGTCAGCGTATCCTGCGTTTACGGTCACGCCGCAAGCATTTCCGCAGCTGTTCGTCGGAACCCTTTGGCGCCTGACAGGATTTCCACATTCTTCGAAGCTGATCGTGAGGCGTTCTTTTGGGCAGCTGTCAGTGGATTCTTTCGTTCCAGCCACAGCGCAAGTGATTCTACCGGCGTACGTTCAGGCTTCAAAGTGCCTGACAAGATTTTCGCCTCAGCGGAGGTTGCTTGAGTGAGTTCTGTCGTCTGCTGTAGGCATCCTTCCGGTTTCTTGTCAGCGGGAAAGCATCCTGCCTGGCGGGTGCCGGAGACACTAATCTCTCCTGACTCGCGCACCCCGTGGCCTTTTCCCCTTCGGTGCGCATGTGTCCGGCGGAGCCGCATTCCTGCAAGGATATCAAAGCCTAGCGGTGAGGAGGCGTTTTCCTCATCTGAGCTTGCCGTTTTTATGAGGAACCTCGCGGATGTGCCGATCAACTCTGGTTAAGGGTGTTTGTCCGCGCAGTTCCTACGGCCGCTTTCCAGCGTGTATTATTTGGTGGTGTGAGGTTCTCTCATCCTCCGCCTCAACCACTGATTTACACGTTCCGGGTTCGCGGGTCGTACTTATCCAGCCCCGTGTGCGACAGCACCACCATACAGGACCCCTGCCAGTGAGAGGTGAGACTTCATTTTTGCGCGCACATAAGCTCTGGTTGCCCTGGGAGTACTTTACTTTCACCTGAAGGAAGTGGCAAGATTGGTAGTGCAGCAGCCTTAGGCGTAGTAAAGCCTGCCTGTGCGTGTTAGCCTGCGCACTTGCAGTCAGCTTAATCTTTGGAGTCACCCAGGGGGAGGACCTAGCTGCATTGTTTTCTGTGTTTGGGGATCACAGTGACTGCTGGGGGCCACATATTGCGTCCTTTTGAGCCTTGACCTCCGCCTACTTGCACTATATTTGCCATCTTTAAGGATCCTGGTCAGCGCCTATTCCCCTTTTACTGCACGATGATGTCCGCGGCGAGCATGAGTCAACCTCCATCGTTCCTAAATGAGAACGGAGAGCCTGAGATATACTGGAAGGACTGGGTCAAATTGTTCGAATCGTACTTAAGTGCCATTGGGGGGGAACGTTTCTCCCCATTGCGGAAACAGCATATCCTTCTACACAATTTGGGGGTATATGGGCGGAAAATATATGAAACATTGCCTGAACCTGTGAATGAAGTAGAAGGGGAAGTAGAAGCCATGGACATATTTGCCAGCACCATGCTCAAATTGGAAACTCATTTTGGTGACAAAATCAACGTGGTGTTAGAACGCCACAGGTTCTTCTATAGATCGCAAGGGAAACAAGAGACAGTAACTAATTACATCGCAGCACTAAGGGGTCTAAGCAAATTGTGTGATTTTGGTAACCTCACAGATTCTCTGATAAGGGACCAGCTAGTACGTTGCATGAACAACATGCGCATACAGGAAAAACTGCTAGCCAAGAACCCCATCCTCAGGGAGGCAGTAGCCATTGCCCAGTCAGTGGAACACACTGCCAAGTGCATCAAAGAGATGAAATCTCCTACTGATCTTGTAGCCAATGTACAGGAGAGTGAGGAGAAAGGTGAAATTTGCAAAGTCAAGGGGAAGGAAGGGTTGTATAACAAATCTCAACTAAATGAAAGGAATCTTAGATGTTTCAGATGTGACAGCAGCAATCACTTAGCCAACAATATCCAATGCCCAGCCAAAAGTGTGACATGTAAGAAGGGCAATAGAAGGGGGCATTTTGCCAGAGTGTGTAGAGCAGGTGACCCCAACAACAGAGAGGGTTGGGGTAAAGAAGGTGTCCTGGTCAAAGAAGTTAAATGTGTCACTCCCAATGAAAAGAAATATGTCTTCCAGGTAAATGACACGATGGGAAGTATTAACTTAATCTATCCCAAATGCGATGTACTGCTCAATAGGAAGGCTGTCACCATGTATGTTGATTCCTGTTCACCGTTTACTCTATTGAACCATACTGATTTTGTGAGCATGGACAGGCAGGGGAGTATCACATTAAAGAAGCCAGACATCTCGCCAACAGGCTATACCAAAGAACCATTTCCCTTGTTGGAATGAAAGAAATGCACATTGAGTTCAAGGGGAGGAGCACAGTGGGGAAGGTCTACATTGTGGAGATGGGGCCTAATCTATTGAGATGGCAACATCAGAAAGAGTTGGGTATAATTCTGGACCCCAATAACCAAGATCAAGTGTTTTTGACAGATGACATCCAATCTGGGACCAGTATATGTGAGGAGTTCCCTACATTATTTGCTGAAAAACTAGGCCTCCTCCATGATTTCCAGCACAAGATTAAACTCAAAACTAATGCCAGACCCACTGTGCACAAGTTACGCCCGGTGCCACATTGAATGAGGGAACCCTTAGAGAAGGCATTGAACAGATTGTGCAGTATGGGAATCATACAACCCATTGACACATTTGAATGGTTGGCACCCATTGTGATCGCATCCAAGGCCAACGGAGAAGGAATTTGTTTGTGTGGACTTGCGGAGTCTTAATGAAAGCATCTGGGTCAAAAGGTACCCACTTCCAAACATAGACAAAATGCTTAGTACCATGGGACAGGCAAAGTACCTTAGCGTCATCGATCTCTCCATGGCCTACCACCAAGTAGAGCTCCACTCTGATTCTAGACCACTCACTGCATTCATAACCCCACACGGAGCATACATGTTCAAAAGAATGCCGTTTGGTCTGGCATCGGCTGCAGTGGTTTTGCAGAAGTTCATGCACCAAATCCTAAAGGACGTGGATCACACCATGTGCTTCCAGGACAACATCCTGACAACGACCAAACATTCAGGGACGTATTCAAGAGGTTGATGGATGCTGGGTTGACTGTGCAGAAATCCAAGTATCAATTCCGTGTGTCATCTGTGGATTACCTTGGGCACCCTATTTCTGAGAATGGGTTTAGGCCAAAACACAATTTGCTGAGTGCTGTGAGAGATGCCCCTTACCCCAAGAATAAGGACAAGTTAAAATCTTTTCTGGGGTTACTAGAGTACATGGACAAATACATTAAGAATTTCTCAGGGAAGTGCGAACAATTGCAGGGCCTTTAAAAAAAAACAAGGAGTTCGAATGGCAGAACCAACATAAGTGCATGGTGGATGCCTTGAAGGAAGAAATTTATCAATTCTCCAGCCTTAGGTACCTTGGATCCCAGAAAAAAAAACATCCTCACTACCGACGCCTCCAACAAGGGCCTAGGGATACACTTTCTCAAAGGGACGGCAAGGAGGAAAGGATAATTGCTTTTGCTTCCGGTTGCCTTACCAAAGCTTAGAGTAACTATTCAGTTATTGAGAAGGCGGGCGTGCTTCTGGGCGGTGAAACACTTTGAGTTCTTTCTTTGGGGTTTGAATTTTACCATCCGCACTGACCTCAAGCCCCTCACGTTCATGTTTACTGTCAAAGGCATGGAACACAGTACACCCCGCAACTGCAAATGGATACTGGGCCTGGAAAACTTCTGCTTCAAGGTTGAGTATGTCCCAGGGGGTGATAACAAAATTGCAGATTTTCTGTCCAGAACACTGTTGCAAGGGGCACCGCCAGAGGAAATGCTAGATCGTCCTATCATGGCCATAACGGATCCTGCTCTAACAGAAGAAGAATGGGAAAAAGGCATGGAAGGAGATAAAGGGTTATGTAGGTTAAAGGAGATAATGGTGAAAGGGTGGCCCAGCAAGTGCAGTGAAGTCGAAGAAGAGATCAGAGACTTCTGGGAGGTCAGGTTTGAACTTAGCACCATAGGAGGCAAAGTGAATTGCAAGAATAGAATTGTACCTCCGGAAGGACTGAGCAAGAGAATCGTGGAATTGGCACACGAGGGTCACCTGGGGCGGAGCATGGCAAAAAACAGAATTAGAGTAAATTTCTGGTTCCCCAGGATGAACGCTATGGTAGAACAACAGGTGAAGGACTGTCACAGTTGTGCCAAAAGTGACAAATCAAGTCCACCCGCAAAGACCCGTTGTCCCCTGTCGATGTTCCTCTTAAACCATGGAGTAAACTTGCCTTGGACATAATTGGACCCATGGACAACTTAGGAATGTACAAAAAAATTCATGCTGGTGTTGGTGGACTACACATCCCACTGGATCACGCAAAGATTTGTCCATTGCATTAACACTAAAACGGTCCTAGACTTTCTTAAGGACGTTTTCTCAAGGGAAGGGATACCATCTACCCTGGTCACCGACATTGGGGTACAGTTCACATCGCAACAGATGAAGGATTTTTTTTTAAATTCTTTTTATTAACCATGCTCGTGAGACCATACAGTACAAACAATGTTCATGCCGCACTTTGGGGAAAAAACACAAGAGTTGACATAAAGGTAATCATTGGAGAGCAGCGAGGACAATCGACAAATATCATCTCCCTCACCCCTCCGAGTCTACCCCAGATTCTCTGTACTTCTGCCAGGGCCCCCATACTTTATTCCATTTCTTGGTACACCCCTGGCTTTTGTATACAGTTTCTTCGGCCCTTTGGCACCAGTCAAGGTCTCGCTCCCATTCCTCCCACCGCGGGGGTGTCTGTGCCCCTCATCCCCGGGCAATGTTCCTTTTCGCCACTCCCAGGACTAGCCATAATGCCACATATCTAGACCAGTCGGTGTCCCCTTTAATCATCAGTAAAAGCCACTGCGGCTCCATCGGAACCGTCACCCCCACCACCCTAGACATGATGTCTGTAGCCCTCGTCCAGAAGGGGATGATCTCCGGACACTCCCATAATATATGAAAGAAAGTGACCTCCCGTTGGCAGCCCCTTAGACATAATGCCAAGTGACTCTTGCCCCATGCAAAAAGGTGCGTGCGGGGGTAATGGGTTCGGTGAAGGATTTTTAACTGCACCAGTCGGAACCTTGAACGGATCGCAATTTCTGTAGGACTCTGTATCACATCCTGACAATCATCATCGATATCCCCAAGATCCGTGGTCCAGGCTGCCCTAAGGGCGAGCAGGGGGTCAGGTATGTTGTTGATTAATTTGCGATATATGGTAGATGTGGGTTTCTCCATAATGGGGTCCAGTAGCAACCTATCCTCCATTGGAGAGTACTCTGGAACGGACGTACCTACTTGTATGTGTGACCGAAGGGCATGTAAGAGTCGTACGTGATGGTATCTTTGCGACTGGAGTAGATTGTACTCCCTTTGGAGGTACTCAAAGGAACAGGGGGAATACTTTTTCCAGATGTCAACCAAATACTCAATGCCAATTAACTGCCACCCCTTGAAACCTGTGAGAGCAGTCACCTCCCGCAGTTGCTCACCAAACCACAGTGGGGTCCTCCCGGTCAGTGTGTTTGCCCATCCTAGGAGTTTATTAGCCTTTCTCCAGCACTGCAACACTACTTTGGTGTGCTCGGGCCACACCATCTGTGACCTCCGGGCATAAAGGAGGAGTTCACAGTTGCCCCAAGGCATGACCATCCTGTCCACCCTGTAGGCGGGTTCACCCCTGTCTGTAAAGACCCAGTCATTTATCACCTGAAGCTGCGAAGCCCAGTAGTATAATTTGACATCTGGGAGCGCTAGCCCTCCATCGTATACACCCCTGTGGAGCTTGTGTAGCGCAATCCTAGGGGACCCTCAGTCCCACAACAAGGTTCGCACTTCCTGCGAAATTCGTTAAAAACCCCCTGGGGGGACAGGATATGGTGTATTCTGTAGGATGTACAGGAGTCTCGGCAATGTAAGCATTTTAAATAATGCCGCCCTGCCCATAAGAGTGAGTGGAAGAGAACGCCAGTGACTCACATTGGCGCGCAGGCGGGCCAGTTGGGGTTTGAGATTCCTATCAAAGAATTCCTTCTTATCCCTCGTGACGTACACTCCTAAATATTTAAAACCCTCTGTCACCACCGGGGCAGAACACCGAGATGGGACCGGATAATGGGAAAATCACTGATTTGGACCAGTTAATTGTATAACTGGAGTAGCTGCCAAACAGCTAAAAAATATGCAGCAATCGAGTGGTACGGCTGCGCCAAATATAGAACAATATCATCGGCGTAGAGGGAAATACGCTCGTCCCACTCCTCTGACGCCGCCAGTCCCCAAATCGCGGGGTCTCGCCTGATCCAATGGGCCAGTTGCTCCAGCGCTAAAGCAAAGAGGAGGGGGGATAGGGGGCAACCCTGTTGGGTACCTCTCCGCAGGGGGAAGGCCCTCGATATAACCCCATTGACCCTCACTCGGGCTGTGGGTTGTTCGTAGAGAAGACGTACCCAGCTGCAAAAAATCGGGCCAAAGCCCAGTCTCCGGAAAAGCATGAACAGATATGGCCATTCAATACTATCAAATGCCATCGAGGCATCAAGCGCCATTAATGCCGTCTGAACCTTCCCAACATCCTCAGTCATATACAGCACCCCATACAGGCGTCGTAGATTATGGCGGGTGCTTCTACGGGGCATAAACCCGGATTGGTCGACGTGTACCAACTCCGATATAACGGACACCAGCCTATCCGCCAGGGCTTTAGCCAAGACCTTGGCTTCCACATTAATTGGAGATATGGGGTGGTAAGAGGTGCATTGATCCGGCTTCCCTGCCTTATGGATCACCACAATCGTCTCTTCTCTCTGGTCAGGAGGGAGTCTCCCCGACTCGCGCGTCTCAATGAACATCTTAAGAAGGGGGGCTGTTACAATAGCTGCCTGTCTTTTATAGATCTCCACTGGCAGCCCATTCGGCCCAGATGCTTTCCCCGACTGCAGGGAACCGAGAGCCTTCCCAAGTTCCTCCTCCGTAAAGTCTGCCTCAAGCCTTTCACTCATTTCTTCGGACACCGTGGGCAATGCAAAGTCACGCAGGAATTCCGCGCAGTCATTTTCGGTCCTACTACTTACTGGGGAATACACCCTTTCGAAGTGTGCCACGAAGGTCTCTGCTATGTCCATGCTAGTCGACCTGAGAAAACCAGATGCATCCCTCACTTCAGACACCCACGGACGGTCCCTATCACAGCGCTCTAACCACGCCAATAACTTCAAAGCCTTGTCCCCTACATCATAAATGCGGTGCTGGGTGGCCAAAGCATAGGCTCGTGCTTCCCCTTCAGCCAGGGCCCTAAGGTCTCTCTGTTTCAGCGTCAATCTGTGGCGAAGGTCCACAGAGGAGGCAATCGCACTATCTCTTTCCAGTTGCTCAATCTCCCCTTCTAGCTGCCGGATCTGGAGGGCTTCCTCCTTCTTTTGTGCCCCAATCAGAGCCTGAGCCAACCCCCGCAGCACCGTTTTATAGGCCTCCCACAGCGTGATTTGGGACTCCACCGATCCCTGATTTTCTTTGAAGTATAACTTGGATCCCTTCCTAAGCTTCTCCCCCATGGCTGGGTCTCTGAGACGCCAAGGGTCTATCCTCGGAAATATCGCCCTGTTAACTACTGGGCCCCTGAGGGTGACACTGGCAGGGGAATGATCCGAGATTCGCCGTGCCATAAGTGCAGTCCCGGAGAAGTCCCCCACATGATCAATACGAGTGAAGAAGTGATCGATCCTAGAGAAGGAGCCAATTCTTGCGGAGTAGTACGTGTATTGCCTAAGTGTAGGGTTGTGTGTCCGCCACAGATCGCACAGTCCCAAGGCTGTGGCGAACTCTGCCAGCACACGTTCTCCCTGCCTGCTCATCCGAGGGCTGGACCGGTCCAGTTCCGAATTCATTACTGCATTCGTATCTCTCCCCCCCCCCCAGAAGGACACCATCGGGAAGCCCCATCAGGAAGGAACTCCACTTTGGGAGACTCGTGGAATGAAGGCCAGGGGGTATATAACAAGAACAGAACACCAAGATGCGCCCCTCCCACCTACCCGCGGCCGCCACAAAGCAGCCTGCTTCATCCACCCACGTGCCTGAGAGTACTGGAGGTAGGGTGTTGCGTATCAGGATTCCCACCCCTCGTGATCCGGAGGTAAACCCCGAGTGGGCCACCATCTCGTAGCCAAAACGGTCCAGGGCCCTACACCTACTCCCCCGCAGGTGCGACTCCTGGAGCAGGACTACATCCGGGGCATGCCGCTTTAGGTGCTGTAGGACTAGTGTGCGTTTTATTTTGTGGCCAAGCCCATTTACATTCCAGGTCCACACCCGTATGCTAGCTGGATCTCCCATCATCTCGAAGAAAACTCACATCTCTCGGATAGTCACTCGTCCCCCCTATGCCCCCAGGATGGATCCCCAAGCATTGATGAATATCTTGGTCTCGAGCAAACTTCCCCATCCCCTGAAACAAAGTAAACCAAAGTCCCAACTCCCCCCCCCCCCCCCCCCCTCCCTTGCCGCCCTGCTAGGTGAGGCCCCAACCTCCCACCGTTCAAACTTGCAGAGTGCCTGTCGCCCCAGCAATTCAAGAACAAACATGTGTGAGGAACTATGGACTTGCAGCCAGCCGGAAGACCCACACAATAGGTAACGAATGTCGCATGCCCACACTGCATCCGTATAGGTAGCCTCCCTGATACCAGACCGCCCGGGTTTTCCATCCCCCCATGGACACGGAGGACTCAATCAAAAGTCTCAGTTCGTGCAGTGCCAAGGTCAATTACGAGGGTTGCCGGCCCTCATCTCCCCAGAGGACTCATTATCATTCACCCCCCGCCCCACATTTAGGAACCAAGAGGGCGCATCTGAAGACAGCCCGTACACTTAACAATGTTCGAACCACCCCAAAGTCACTTATCTGGCCGCTGATCTTGTCTCTGACTGCCGGTTGACTGCCCTTCATCGAACTCAGTGTCTTCTCCGTTGAGGCGGGACTCAGGGCGACGCGGGCCACCCTTCCGACCAACAGTCCGCCAGCCCTCAAGCCAGTCACTGGCCTCTTCCGGCGCTTCGAAGAAGTACGCTTTGCCTCCGTCCAGGATTTTGAGTCTGGCTGGGAAGAGCATCATGTATTTCACTCCCTGCTCTCTGAGGGCCCTCTTCACTCCAACAAAGGAGCGCCGCTGACGTTGAACCCGGAGCGTGAAGTCTGGAAAGAATCGAATGGTGGCATTCTCTAGCTGCAGATCGCCGTGCATTCGCGCCGCCTGTAGGATAGCGTCTCTATCCCTAAAATTCAGGATGCAGGCGATGATGGTACGAGGAGGGGGCCCCCGGCCGAGGCTTACCCCCCAAGGCTCTATGGGCCCTCTCGACGGAGAAAGAGTTAGATAGGCGTTTGGGCTTCAGATGATTGAGCACCAGGTCTTCGATGAACCAGTCCGTGGAGGGTCCTTCCATCCCCTCCGCTACCCCCACTACGCGGATGTTATTGCGCCGGGCCCACCCTTCCTGATCCTCAAGCCGGGCATAAATGTCAATTTGGTTTTTCGTGAGGGTGGCAACTTGTTCTTCCAGCCGTTTGGTTTTGGACTGGAGGCTCCCAATGGCCGTCTCGGCCGCGGAGACCTTTTCCGACATTTTCCTGAAGTCCGCGCGCAGGAGGTTGACTTCCTCTGTCACTGAGTCCAATTTAGGTTCCAGGGTCCCCCGGAGATCCCTGATAGCCCTCATGTCTTTTAAGGAGGGGTCCGGACTGCCGTCCTCGAGGTCTTCCTGCGGGCCACCTCCCCTTGCACCCTCTTCTCTCCCCATGGCGACGACGTACTTGTTGATCTGGTTGGCCTGACCAAGGCCTGGTGGTTTATTGCGGCCCATGATGCCGGATAGTTGGTGCCTCGTGGTCCCAAACACACTGCTGGAGGGGCCTGGTCCGAATGTAGCGACCCTTTGTCCCTACTCCGAGTTCCTGTGCCCGAGGGCAGTCCGGCCACTACCAAGCCCAGGCGTCACAGGGACCACCTTCACACCGTGCTCCTCGGCGTTACTCACACTATGTCCAATCCGGGGAGCCTTGCGGTGGACTGAGAGGGTGGTCAAAGCATAGGCTTCCTCGAGAGGGAATTACCAACACTGCCCCGGGTTGCTGCCCTGGGGCTATATCTGACGAGTAGGTGGGTCTTTGAGCTCTCGCTCACCAGGCTAATCGATGTCCCCTCAGCCAACTTGCCAGTCCGCCGTCACGTATCTCCCAGTGTGCTCTCCACAGTACTCCCGCAGTTAGGGTCGCGTACCCCCCCCTCCCTCTCCGGGGAGTCCGCTATCAGGCAACGAGCAGGCACCGATCAGGCGTGTCCCTCCAGTAGCGCCAAGCACGCCAACAGTCCAAAGCCCTCCTACAGCCCCACACTCCACCGATGGGGGAAGGGCCGCACACCACCCCAGATCCTTATGTGGTGCGGTAGCTCAGGAGAATACCGCTGCCTCCCACTGGGCCGCCACGTCCGTGGAGATCCTGCTCACCTTATTCGCCGTCCACGGCCCGGGGCCCGTGATGCATAATGCTGCGACCGCGTCAACTCGCGCACCTGGCTCCAGCGCGCGGTCTCTGACTTCGCCGCCGTCGCTCGCCCTGATCTGCCACCGGGCGCAGTCCGCCTCGGCTCCTCTATGCACAGGCCGTAACCAAGGGGGGTCGGAGGTCCTCGCTCACAGATCCCCGGCGGGCGCCATCTTGCACTCGCCGGGGCCGCACCTCTGCGCTCGCTGTTTGAGTGTCTTCGGTCGCGTTACACGGCCACCACACGCCTCACATGGATGCCGCCAACCTCCGGTGTAGCCTGGCACCTACGGGCGCCCCCTTGATGAACGGATGATGCCGGATATGTGGGCTTACTCGCCAGCCACTAGCGCAGCGCTCTCAGGAAGCAGCCATCTTCCGCGGCTGCAAGCCACGCCGCCAGATGAAGGATTTTTTGATGAATCTGAATATCAAACATGAAAGAACCTCGCTGTATTGCCCCAAGGCAAATGGCAGAGTAGAAAGGGCCAACAGACTAATAAAAGAACACATACAGTTAGCTGTAGTAAATGGTCATGATGTTGAATCATCCTTGCGTGTTTATGGGCGTACCACATCACACCCAATCCTGTATCAGGGGTGTCTCCGTTTGTTGCCCTCAGAAGAAGAGAACCCTGCACAAAGTTGAACCCCATGTGGTTAGGGTGTGGTAGGGCGGTTGGTTCTAATCCCAAGGAAGTTGGTAAGAAGGTGGAACGTTACCAAAGCAAGTACAAGAGGTGGGTCAATGAGAAGAATGGGGTCAAAGCTCCCAAGACGACAACCAACTAGACCCCAACACCACATCCCTCCTAGCCAACCTCCACAACATTGGACTCCGCCAGATCGTGACGAACCAACGCACTCGGCAGGGCACACACTCGACCCCCTCTTCTCAACAGGAAACTCCATCACTTTCAGCCACACCCCCGAACTCCCGTGGACAGACCATCGATGCGTCCACTTCTCCTTCAGAACACCCACCATCCACAGACCCCAGCACCTGCTCCCACGAAGAAACTGGACCAAAATTACCGACGACAAGCTCACCGCCTCACTCGGCAACTCCACCCCAACCATCGCGGAAGACGATGACCCCAACACCGCAAACCGAACTCTGCACAGATGGATCTCCGACAGCGCCAACACCATAGCCCCCCTCAAGAAGAACAACAACACACATGCCAAGAAAGCCAGATTGTTTACAACCGAACTTCGAGAGTCCAGACACACATGCCGCCGCCTCGAAAAGGCCTGGAGGAACTCCAAATCCACAGAAGCCCACAACAACTTCAGAGCCGCCACCTACGCCTACCACCAACTCATCAGAAATACAAGAAAAACAGCAATCAAAGACAGAATCTCCACACACGCGCACAACAACAAAGAGCTCTTCAGCATCATCAAGGAGTTCACCCAACCCACCAGCGAGTCTACAGACATCCCTCCCTCACAAGACCTCTGCGACAAACTCCGCACCTTCTTCCACCACAAAATCAAGAACATTTACGACAACTTCGACGAAGACAGCCAACACACTGAACCCTCCCCAACCACCCCCGACACCCTGAAGCCAACGATTGACAGCTGGACAGCCCTCACCACCGAAGACACGCTGAAGACAATGACGTCAATCCACTCCGGGGCCCCCACGGACCCCTGCCCTCACCACATCTTCAACAGAGCCGCCGACCCCATCGCACCCGTGCTCCGCCACACCATCAACCGCTCCCTTGCGAACGCCTCCTTCCCCGACGACTGGAAGCACGCCGAGATCAACCCCCTCCTGAAGAAGCCCTCAGCGGACCCCACCGACCTCAAAAACTACAGACCCATCTCCCTGCTCCCGTTCCCAGCGAAAGTCATCAAGAAAGCCATCAACAGCCAACTCGCCACCTTTGTCGAAGAGCACAACATCCTCGACCCCTCCCAATCCGGCTTCAGAAAAAGCCACAGCACTGAAAACGCCCTCCTCGCCGCTACAGACGACATCCGCTCCCTCCTGGACAGAGGAGAGACAGTAGCCCTCCTCCTCGACCTCTCAGCAGCCTTCGACACAGTCTCTCACTGCACCCTAACAAGCAGACTTCACGACGCAGGGATCCGGGGCAAGGCCCTCGACTGGATCCACTCTTTCCTCTCCGGCAGAACGCAGCGGGTCAGACTCCCTCCTTTCCTCTCGGACCCTACACCAACCACCTGCGGAGTCCCCCAGGGATCCTCCCTCAGCCCCACGCTGTTCAACGCCTACATGGCTCCGCTGGCCCCCATCTTCAGAACCCACGGACTCAACATTGTCCCATATGCAGATGACACCCAACTCATTCTCTCCCTATCCAACGAACCCAACGCAGCCAAACACAACTTTCAATAAGGCATGGAAGCAGTCACCAAATGGATGAAAAGCAGCTGCCCACAACTCAACACTGACAAAATAGAAGTACTCATCATGGGCCCACACCCCGACGCCTGGAACAACACCTGGTGGCCGCCCGCCCTCAGAAGCCCGCCCACCCCCACGGACCACGCACGCAACCTCTGAATCATCCTGGACTCCGAACTCAAAATGGACCGCCAGATCAACTCCGTCGCATCCTCCTGCTTCCACACCCTCCGCCTCCTAAGCAAGACCTTCAAATGGATCCCCCTCGAGCACAGAAAGACCGTCACTCACGCCCTCGTCACCAGCAGACTTGACTACGGCAACACACTCTATGCCGGAATAAACAAAAACCTCACCAGCAAGCTACAAAACATCCAGAACGCCGCCGCAAGACTGGTCCTCAACCTGCCACTCCCACATCTCCCAACACCTGCGCACACTCCATTGGCTCCCCATCGAGACTAGAATCACCTTCAAGATTCTCACCCACGCACACAAAGCCCTCCACAACACCGGACCAGCATACCTGAACAGCCGACTCGAATTCCACGCACCCCAAAGGACCCTACGATCAGCCCAGCTCTCCTATGCCGTGGTCCCCCGCACCAGGAAGTCCAGATCGGGAGGCCTCTTTCTCCTTCCCCGCGGCCAGAGCCTGGAACGCCCTACCGCTCCACCTCAGACAGACGACATCACTCCCATCTTCACGAGAAACCTCAAAACATGGCTCTTCGATAGACCTCCTCCTTGATGGACTGGAACCTGCACCTTCCCAGCGCCTTGAGACCCTCACGGGTGAGTAGTCGCGCTCAACAAACCCATGATTGATTGATTGATTGATTGATTGATTGAAGGCGATTGGGTACAAGTCAAAAGGAGTGTAAAAGACTCACAAAGCAAAAGCAAATGTTATCCTCCTTGTCGTGTGTCCAAGGCCTTCAACAATGCGGTACTTCTGGAGAATGGACAGTTGTGGAGTTGTGATAGTCGTCAAATGTAGCAATGTTTAGCGTTATGTAAATAAGGGAGGTGTGTTATAATCTCCTTTCTCTCTCTCTCTACCCCTAATGGTATAACCCTGTCCACCCCTTCCCTGTTTCCCCAATGGACTCTCCCTTGGGAGCCTGCTTTAGAATGTTGGTGATGCACTGTTAGTCATTTGGAGAGTGGATGGCCAATAAAGAGTTACTGAGTTCTTACTTCGTCTATTGGTGATATCTTTCAACAGGTTTCATAAAGCTTAGCCCCATTTTTGTGTGCTTCTTTGTGAGTCAATTACCAGGGTCCACATTTTGCTTGTGTTGGTCCTTTACTTTGCAGCTCTTACCAATTGTAATTAAGGTTCTTTGTATTAGATGGCTCTAAAAAATGTCTTGGCTCTGTGCCCTATGATACATTTGTTAACTGTATCTTGAGGATTCTAAAACTGCAAAAGTATGAGAAGGACATTTTGGATGGACTGGAAGAAACCAGCAGTAGAGGAGGATGAAGTTTCAAGTGTTATCTTTTTATCTTACTTTGGAAAATAGAAGGTTAAAGATTTTTAATTAAAAGCACTTTCTCCTTTCTAAATTCTAATGACTGATGGAACATGACTGCAACTCCTTGTCCATGGTGGCACAGTAGATTACAATACCACATTTTATACCCTACTGGGACCAGTTCAATTTGAAGGCCCCACTATGCGGGGTCAACTAGTTTTCAGTAGGATCAAAGAGTGAGTGACAATTGTAATGGCTTTTCATCTCTGTGTTGCTGTTATGGCAGTTTACATAGGTATATGAGTGTGCCTTCAAGACTACCCCCAACCCTTTTTTTTTTTTGGTTTGGACTCCTTTCTCTTCTATTAATTGCTAGGTGCGACTGGTGCTATGTTGGATATTGGACACACTCCTTAAAAAATATGTAATGTTATCTCAAGCTGTATCATGCTTGTTGCTAGCCTTTCATTTGCAGGCAGTCCATTTGATCTGGGTCCCCTTTTCATTGCTTCTTTTCTACTATTGCTGGAATTTAATTCTCCTCCTGTTGGTCGATATTACCTCTGTTGCGGTTTGCAGGCCCAGCATCACACCATTTTACATTTAGAACGTTTTTACCATATTGATTTCTGTTGGTTTGTACTGTATCAGCAACTTCTTAATTATGTTCAAACATTTTATTTCCCTTTCCCCACTCCAGTTTGCACAGATGATCATCTTGTATTGTGTTTATTCCTTTGGAACTTTGACTCCATAGAATCGTTTGAACAGATACTCCTAAGCCCTGGTCAAAGACTATGGCTAAGTAAATACAATGGCAAGGTGTCAAAGATCATATCTATTCGGAAGCATTTTTCATCGGGGACTTGTGTTGATACTGTGGACGCCGTATATATGTAGTTCTGGTTAGGCAGAGGAAATGCAATTTTTGTTTCTGTAAGAACTTTGCGGATGTTTGACAAATATCCACAAAACTTTCCACAAAAAATCTTTTTCCAGTTTAGCTCCTTTTTGGAAAGTTTTGTTCTGATCTGTCAAGCAGGGCCCAGAAAAAGGGGACGTCCTAAAAGTCCTACTTCCCATGTTAATTCCCATAGGAAACGTTTTTCTCCGATACAGAAATAATGAATGAACAGAATTTTGCAAACAGTTAGAACTCTAAACAGAAAGGGTGCCTCTTGTGATTTGGTGTAAATTAATTCAGCTGTTCTCTAGAAATTAACTTATAGAGTGGACATCAGCTTGGGCATGAAGGAGTTAACCCTCAGAAGAAATTTGAGATATCTGGATGGTTGGTTGCAGTGGTCATGCGGCAAGGTACTGTGCGCCTAAAATTAAAAAAAATACTCTAACTTGATTGGTCAAGTAAGCTTTTTCTCCTCTTGGCTATTTGGGTACCACTGCACCAGTTCCGCCGTACCTTCATCTGATTGGCGGGCCATATTATTGAAGAAATTCTTGTGGCCTCCATTAGAAGACACGAGGACCCTGACAAAAATTAAATGGCGTATAAGGGGTAGTGAGAGTTCACCCTGACCCATCAAGCCCATGTAGTGGGAGTGAGGGGAGGGTGCAATAGGAACCGCCCCCATTATATAAAAATTAAAAAAGAAAATATTGTTTTTGGCTGTACTGCATGACTGAATGTGAGCCCCTCTGTGGTACCGCTATTCCTGTGGGAGTACCAGGGTATCAAAAATAATAATAAAAATAACGGAATAGCAATAACCTGAAGGCCGTCTGCAGAGGGAGCTGCTGCACTTTGGTGGTTTTAGCGCAGGGCCTAGCTGGAGGCCAGATCTTGCGGCCACATCCATCTGCACACAGCTGAAGAAATTATATTAAAAAACACAACATTTCTTAGTTATTTGGGCTTGTTAGCAAACTCCTGGGCTCAAACCTGAAAACAAATAACACCGACATAGTGAATATACTTTTTTTGTAACTTTTTTTTTAATACTAATACCACGGAACCCAGAAAAGGTAGTAAAGGACTTGTTGGAGTGGTACAGCACTTTATCATTGTCTGTATAGATCCCTCCGGAGTACCTAGGTACCAATGAGGTACCAAACCAAAAAATATAAATCAAGGCGGCTAACTTCTTGGCCACTTTGGGGCAACTACTGACACAAGCATTGGCAAAGCCAATAGGTTTATGAGACTAGGTGATTTGGCTTGTTAGTTTCAAGCCACGTTGTACAGGAACGCAGCTGTCTTGCAGCATGGGTGAAAGCAATGCTGGGAAGAATAAGCGTTTTCCCTCGTAAGAGTAACGTCTCCAATGGGCACTCCTTCAAATAATTTTCAAAATTTCCTTAAGAATTGGCTTCAAAACTGTATTTATTTCAATTCATTTCATTTTAATACTATTGTTTTCATAGTATTCAGTAATTGCGTAATTGTTCAATCATTTCTGCCCAATGCATTTCGGGCCAAACCCTTCATCAGGGGACTTAGTTTCTGAAAACATACAAAGCAATAAGATAAAACATTCACATAGGTACAGGGTGGACTTTCATGTGAAGTATTGCGGGTTGACAATGGTAAAACGTGCGTTTAAGGTCTATAAGTACCCTGTGGTTACAGACTAAATGAGTAACATGAATGTGAAACATAAACAGCATTGCAAATGAGTGTTCGTGCTTAGCATGCCAGTAAAGGTGAGTGTGTTGATGACTTCCTTAACAAAATCTTAACCGGAACCATAGAAGTGCAAAAGTGCCTTGTTTTTTCATGCTTATCAGTGTAATAGTTTATGTAGTGCGGCCTGAAGAGAGCCTGTGATGATATATATACGGAACAGTGACAATGTCAGCGGCGGTTACTTACAAGATCGCTATGAGATAAATTGCAAGTCATTCATTATGTCCTTGTTTAGGTTTACAAATCTTAAACGCGTCTAAAGATAATCGATGAAGACCTGTGAAGGAACGTATGCATATTACTAAAGTTCTTTCACGATAACTACTGAGAGTCTTACGTCCAATATATGTCTTAGCGACGGTCATTGCTCTTATCAAAGGTTACTCACCGAGAACGGCTTCTGTTGGCGCGTGTGATTCTATCTGTGTAAGCGAGTTCAAACGGGGCCAAGTGCTGTAGTTGATAACCGGAAGAGCGAGTCATGTGATCATGACTGGCATAGTAAACAGACTGAGTATACAGACTATTTACGAGTTTGAAGGAATCATGTATAGCCTTCAAAAAATATATCAAAAACCGGTATAAGAAAAGAATTAATGAAGATAAAAAGCGATAGCAAGAGAACGTTAGTATAATGCTGGGAAGTAGTCCCATTGATAAACTTTACGATGCGTAAGTTTAATACGTGTGTTTTTCGACTACAAAATTACTTTGCTTGATAATTCACGGAAAGCTCTAAATGAAATCAAAATGTAAACAGTGTAATCTGTCATGAATACTCCAATAGGGTAAACGATGAGATGTGTTGATCAAAATGTGTTAATCAAATTTGTCACCAATGTGTGAATCACATTTTTGTTCATGTCGGTGCTCTAAATAAAGTTAATTTTAAAAAAATGTTAATTTTTAAAAAATGTATTGGTCTAGCGGGTGGTGTGAATATCTTATTGGAGCGTGATGATTACTGAAAAGTGAATCTAAATATACTCAATTATATTTATCTCTGGTTTCAAAAGACAAGTGATGGCTACTAAACAGGAATTGAATAAACCGTGTAAAGGCGTGTATGTGAATATTTACTCTTTTATCTGGATAACAATTGTGCTTATAAAACCTATATTGATCTTATGAATCATATGAACACGCTGTTTCTTTATATAAAGATTTCCCAAATGCAATAAAATCCATGATTATATTGAAAATTATAAAAAATTATAAAAAACAGCTAAATTCTAAACGTTCATTGAGACCTTTTGGGTACAAGGTATTGAGATGGGTTATCCAAAATGTCTCTCTTCTCAATAAATGTTGCGAATTGTCTCTTCCCGGTAGAATTAAAACGTTTTCCAATATGCAAAATCGTAGCTGACTTGGATTGTGATTGTGCAAGTTAAAATGAGTTGCCACTGTGGATTTGTCATTTTTCAAACGAATATTACTTTTGTGTTCTATAACACGTGTCTTGATTTTACGTTGCGTCTTTCCTACATATGCATGTCCACATGGGCATTTCAACATGTACACAAGGTTACTACTATCACAAGTACCATTAACCTTCAATTTAATGGAAGTTCCTTTCGTGGGATGCAATATCGGGTTGCCCTTGATAATGGCATTACAATTGCCACAGTTGTGGCACGGAAGTGTTCCTCGGTACTTTATTTGAGTGTTTTCTTCTTTTCTTTTAACAATTCCTTGAAGTTGCGTGTGCGTAGGTATGCGAATCTAGGTTGATGAGAAAAATACCTTTGAAATCGTCTTCGAGTGTGAGTAACGACCAATGTTTCAATATGGATTTTTTAATTCTATGGCTTCTTGTTGAAAATTTCGAAACGAATACAGAACGTTGTTCGTCACTTTTTTCTTTGTGTGTAAGTAACTCTCTTCGTTCCAAATTTTGAACTTTTTCCATGGCTTCTGTGAGAATCTTATCGGGTATCCTCTGTGTTGAAACTTATTCACTGTTGTAATCATTTGTTCCGTGTAAAGTTCCTCTGTGGATGTTATTCTTCTAATTCTTAACAGTTGAGAAAAAGGTAAATGCTTTTTTAATGAAGGCTGATGAAAATTGGTGTAATGTAAGAGATTATTTCTATCTGTTGTTTTGGTGTATACTTTGGTCGTTATGGTTCCTTCATGATTTGTGATTAAAACATCCAAGAAAGATATTTCATGCTTGTTAATGTTGGATGTAAAGCTGATTCTTTCGTTTACTTTATTCAACTTGTCAATTGCCAATGTGAGTTCTGTTTCTGTTCCTTTCCAAAGGATAAAGATGTCGTCAATGTACCTTTTGTACATGATTAAATTTTGTTTCCAGTCTGGGTGATTTAACAAATGATCCAATTCAAAACGGTGCATAAAGATGTTGGCATACACCGGTGCTGCGCAATTTCCCATGGAAGTTCCAGATGATTGAATAAAAAATTGTTCTTGCCATTCAAAATAACTGTGAAATAACGTGAAATTGAGTAACTCCATCAAAAATACTTGTAAGTCTTCATTTTTATTGGTGTGTACCAAGAAAGATTCAACTGCTGATAAACCCAAATTGTGTGGTATAGAAGTGTAAAGTGATTTTACATCGATAGTGCATAAAATCATGTCTTTGGTGAAATGTGGTTTGAACTTTTCCAAAAGATTCAAAAATCCGTTGTGTCTTTGATGTAAGTAGACATTTCTTGAACAATGGGCTGAAGATGTTTGTCAATGTATTTTCCTAATGGTTCATGAATTGAATTAATGGTGGAAACTATTGGTCGGAACGGTGGAGTAGTCGCGTTTTTGTGGATTTTAGGAATCATGTATATGTAAGGTACAGAAGGATTATTTTTGATGAGATATTCTTTTTCTTTTCTTCCAATGGTACCCGAAGTGATTGCTTGGTCTATGATTCGAGTTAAAATCTTTACGCATTCTTTTGTGGGGTCTGTGTTGATCCGCATGTATGTGTCAGTGTCATTGACATGTTCATTAACGTTGTTAATGTAAAACTCTGAATCCATGATGACTAGGGCTCCGCCTTTATCTGCTTGTCGAATGGTGATTTGTTTATTAGTTGCCAATTGTTGTAAGGCTTGTCTTTCTTTTTGAGTGGTGTTAGTAACTTTAGATCTGGGTTGTTTAAATATTCTTTCCACGTCCTTTATTAGAACTTTTTCGAATGCATCTAATACTTTGTGACTGACTGGTGGTATAAATCTGCTTTTGTTTCGAAATCCTAGTAGGGTATCTTGTTTAGGTTCATCCGGTTTTTCCACCACATTTGCAAAAAAATGTCTTAATCGTAAAGATCTCAAAAATTTGTATACACACACTTGTGTTTCCAGGATATTAGAGTGGTAAGTCGGAACATATGAAGTGCCTTTCTGTAATGTTTGGACTTGGAATTTGGTTATGTTTTGTTTGGAAATGTTTATCACTAGAATTTCTGACTTCTCGTGTGTTTTGCCACTGTGTCTTGTGTAGGTTTTCTTCTTTGATCTCCCCCTCCGGGTTCTTCTTGTTGTTCGGTACCTCTCTCTAAAAAAGAGGTACTGGTGGATGCGTGTGTCTCTATGTTCCTTAGTGTTGTAGCATCCGATCTGTCCGTCCTTCTGCTGATGTTATCCACGGGTATTCGTCTTCTTGATTGAGAGTCATCAGATGATGACGTGTCATCAGTTGTTCTTCCTGTATTAGGTTTCTGTTGTCGACGGCGGGCATATATATCTGCCCAGTTGTAAACTTCTCCAAGCTTATAATCCGTAGTGTCACGTTTGAATTTTCTTATTTTTCGATCATTGATTTCTTTAGTGTAACCCTCAATTTGTTTGTTGATGTCTACTAGTACTTCATCCCACTCTTCTTTGCTCATGAAAGTGCTAAGTTCTTGTTTAAGTTGATGTGCTTCTTTGTTGAGATCTTCTATGAGTTTTGCCAGTTCTTCAATGATCAATAATATTAGGTCCAGAGAACATTTATTTAGAATTGCAAACCATCTTTCGGTGAAACGAGCGTTGTTTTTGCAAAGTGTAGATTTTAGAGATATCCTTAACCCACGAGGTATACGTTGTGCCTTGTGGTACTTAATAAGTGTACTCGCATGTAGTTTTTGATTCACTATTCGTTTGGACAACCAGGAGTGCGCCAGTCCACATTCCAATTGGATTATATCATGAAAGCAATGCTGGCCCATCAAAGTGCTGTTTTAAAATTTCTGGCGAGGGCTGGCAGTGGGAAGAGGAGGCAACAAGAATAAGAGTGTGGAAGGAAAAAACGGTATGGCATGGCCAGCGATGTCCATGTCATAGCTGTTTTTTGTTATGGAGGAAGGGTTGGGGCAAGCTGTAACACGGATGAGGGAGGCACGGTGGGGGCTCAAGCAGCCACATGAATGAGGAAGGGCGGCAGGAACACAGAGGGGGAAGTAGTTCAAGAGTGAGCCAGCAGAAAAGATGCACTCTGGTGGAGTGCTTAAACACAAAGAAAAAAGTAGTGTCTAACAAAATGAGCAGTGGAGGTGCACAAGTAATGCACCAGGGAACTAATAAACACTAAGAGGAAGGAAACCTATGGCAGTAGACCAATAAGAAACAAGCAAAGGAGAGTGGCAGTGAAGCCAACAAATTGTAAACAGTGGGCGGCCTTTAGGCCCACTTTATAGAAAACAAAGGACCTCGCAGTCCACAGCGCATGTGCTGTCGTAGGGGAGACCTAAAAATAAGCCCACTGCATACATTAGCAAATTAGTGTTTTAGAGAGCCAGTTCGGTGTGAACACAATCTGAATCAGCCATGGCCTCAGAAAGAAGTGCACAATAGGAGACACCGACAACACCATCTACTGGCCCTAGAACAGGTGGAGCATTAGAGGATGATGATATTATTGAGGGGTTTCAACATTTGCAGCAACACAACCACTTAGGCCTGAAAAAGAGTCAGTGGTGGGGTAGTAGTTCAGATGTCCAGCTGGCAGAAAAAAGAGAAGTGCACAACAAGTTACAATCACTTTGGGCAAGCAGGTACTCCGTCGGGCTAAAACTAGCCAGTGCTCCATGAGAATGAACAGAATGTGAAACCATTTTCGGGTCATGCCTCTTCACAACATAGTTCATTCTAAGGTGGAGAGGACTCAAGCAGCAGAAGAACAGATTGCGCCAGAGGATTTTCTTCCTCAACAGCAAGGGGAGGATGATAACAGGATGCAGCATTTCTCTATATATTGCAGGCACTGCCTAAAAAGTGTGGCCTCTGGAGAAACAAAATGCTTGTTTTCAAGGCCATGGAAGATCATCTAAAGAAAGAAAGGAATACAAAAAATGTTACTTAGAAAATATTTAAAGGGAAAAAAAGAGAGTTAAAGAAACAGTAGTAAAAAATAAAAATATTTTTTAAATAACGCACACAAAAATGTATCCAGAGGTAAAAAGTCTGCCTCCAATCTCCTTTGCACAGAACCAGAGGATGTGTCCAGAAGGGACAGATTGGATGATTGTACAGAGTTGGTCACGGTGTCTGGCCAGAGGTCAGGCCTAGCACCCAACCCCAAGCTATATATGCCTGTACGCCCTGTGAGGTAGTTCTGCACCAGAAGGAGTTACACATGCTACATTTAGAAATTTAGAATATGATGATAAAAAGTTCACTGAAAAAAAGTAAAAGTTAAAGTGACGTTACAGTTAGGAATGGAAATAAGACCTTAACTTAAGAAAAAACATAAATTCAATGAAAAATAGCTAGGTAAGAAAGTGAGACAAAAACTAACATTTAAAAACAAAAAAACAGAAATGTGCCAGTTATAGTTTTACTCAATGAACCATATCTTGTGCCCTGTGATGCACTGCTTATGACCTCACATATTACATCACTCATGACTTGTTAAATGACATCATTGATGACACCCCTTATATCGAAAGTGACACCGCTGTTGACATTATCCAGTGATTGTGATGTTGGCTGTGGTGTGCAAGTTTATCAACAATGTACACCTGATCCAATTTTCTAACACCAGTCAGGTGATAATGGATATAATATCTCAAAGAAACAGGTTAGTGATAGATTCCTTACCTTAGAATTACCCCCAGGCATCAGACTGGATCCGGAAAGTTTTCATTAGCAGTACCTCTGCGTGTCGGAAGGTGGCGCCGGTCGGCTCCGCGTCCGTCGTCGGCGTTGTGGTCGCCGGGATGACGTCACGGCAGTTACTTAGACGCCACCCTCGCGCGCTGACGTTAGTTCTTTCTTTTTCCGCGCCAGCCAGCGCAGATCCGGGAAGAGCGGTACCTCAGTCATTTTTTGACTACGTTTTTTTCTCAACTTTTGTCGACGTCTTTCTCGAGTCTCACGACTCTGTAAGGTGCACGAGGGATGCCAGGATTCAAGGCCTGCGGTTCCTGTAGCCGACTGATGTCGGTGACGGATCTGCACCGCGTGTGCCTTTTCTGCCTGGAGCACGACCACGACCCCAAGTCGTGCTCCGACTGCCGGTGGTTGACGCCGAAGGCTTTGCGGGAGCGGTCCCGAAAGCTGCTTGAACGCCTGACAGTCGGCTCCGCACCGTTCGAGGTCCCGGTCCAGAGGGAGGTCGAAGGACTGGTCGCGGAGCCACCATCAGTCAGGATCGAAGTCATCGAAGTCTTCGCACTCTGGGTCGGGTAAGTCGGAGCACAAAAAGAAGTCGAAGAAGCATCGTCGCTCTTCGACTTCTCCTCGTCGGTCGGCTGACCCGACGAGGCCCGCGGGTGGTGACCCTCCCGCGGCTCCGCATGCGGAGCCCGAAGAGTCGACTCCGGGTTTCCCTCCCTTTCCGGGACCAGGGGCGACTCCCGCCCAGCTTCGTACGTTCTACGAGGCGATGCATGCCATCTTTGGGCGGCCCAAACCCGCCGGCGCGCCTTCGGGCCCCGCGGACTCGGCTGGGGGCCGGGACCTTCATTGCCGGCGGCTCCGGCCCCGGCGCCGCAGGCACCCCGTGGATCCAGGCTTCCGACGGCACCACTACCGCGCCCGGCTTGCCGGCCTCCCGGCCGGCGTCGATCCCGACCTCCTTCTGAATGAAGACACGGCGCCGGACCGGCGTCGACCGACGCCGGATCCGGCGCAGGGCGGGGTTTTTGTGCCCCTGTTCACTCCTGGAGTCCCTTTTAGGCCACATTGGCACCCAGAGGACGAGGAGGAGGAGGATTGGGAGGGGTCAGGTGACCCTTTAACGGAACAGCTGGAACAGGACTGGAGAGAGGACCTGGGGGATGCCAGTGGTTTGGACACCTCGCCAGACCTTGGCATGCTGTCTCCTCCTACCGTGGCTACGGAGGAGGGAGCGTCTTACGCAGTGGTGTTGCGTAGGGTGGCCGAGGCTCTTAACCTCGAGCTTCCTACGGTGGCAGTCAGGACTAACCTCCTGACAGAGGTACTTCAGCCGGCAGTGAGCTCTTCGGAGCCCCTGCTGCCTTTTAATGAAGCTATCTCAGATATCCTTTTGGGCACTTGGTCCAAGCTCACCACAGGGGCTCCTGTGGCTAAGATGATTGCCCGACGCCACCGCCCGGCTCCGGGCGACCCCTTGTTCCTTTCCCAACACCCTTCCCCAGAGAGCTTGGTGGTCCAAGCCTCGACGTCCCAGAGCGCCTTCCCTACCGCACCCCCGGATAGGGAATCCAAGAAGCTGGATCACCTTGGGAAGAAGTTGTTTTCTTCCTCCAGCTTAGGGCTGCGGTCGGTGAACACTGCATGCCTCTTGGGCCGTTATTCCCACTCTGTGTGGGACTCGGTGGTGCAAGTGGTGCCTCAGTGTCCGGAGGAGGCCCGGACCGTGCTCTTGCTGAGGGGAGAGACGCAGCTAAGTTCGCCATTCGGTGTGGGCTGGATACCGCCGACTCACTGGGCAGAACGATTTCCACGTCGGTGGCAATCAGACGCCACGCCTAGTTGAGGACGACTGGCTTTTCGGGGGATGTCCAGAACACCCTGATGGATATGCCTTTTAATGGCCGTCGCCTGTTCGGCGACAAGGCGGACAGTGCATGGACGCGTTTCAAGGACTCGCGGGCTACGGAAGAGTCCTTGGGTCTTTCCACCCTGCGTCCTGCACAGTCTGCTTTTTGCCCCTTTCGTGGCCACGGAAGGGGTGCCCCACCACGTTCTCTTCAGGGCCACAGGCCGGCGCAAAACTTTCCATCCCAGCGCGGCCGGTGACGTGGGAACCAACGCCGTGGTTCTGGGGGCCAGCGGGCGGGCCAGTCCACCTCCACCCCCCCCTCCGCCGCAGCCTCCAAACTCTCCTAGTCCGACATTTCAGGGCCACCAAACACCAGTGGGCGGCGGGATTCGCCATCACCTCCCCCACTGGTGCAACATCACGTCGGACAGGTGGGTTTTCCAAATCGTCCGAAGGGGCTACTTCCTCCCCTTCGAGACTACCCCTCCCTCCATGCCACCCAAGTACCATTGCATATCGGAGGATCACCTGTCCCTTCTCCAGCGGGAAGTTACGGCTCTCTTGGCCAAGGGAGCCATCGAGCGCGTTCCTGTCCCAGAAGTAGGTCGTGGTTGTTATTCCCACTACTTTCTGGTGCCCAAGAAGGACTAAGGCCTGCGTCCTATCTTGGATCTCAGGAATGTCAACCGCTTCCTCCGGAAGGAGAAGTTCAAGATGTTGACCCTGGCTCAGGTCTTGTCTGCCCTCGACCCTGGAGACTGGATGGTAGCATTGGACCTGCAGGACGCTTATTTTCACATCCCCGTCCTGCCGGCCCACCGGCGTTACCTGTGGTTCATGGTAGGCCACGAGCATTTTCAGTTCACCGTGCTCCCCTTTGGCCTTACCAGCGCCCCTCGAGTGTTCACGAAAGTGATGGCGGTGGTCGCAGCTCATCTGCGCAGATCAGGGGTTCCAGTCTTCCCCTATCTCGACGACTGGCTGTTGAGGCGGGCTCGCCCCAGGCTGTCGTCTCCCACCTCCAGACTATGGCCGATCTCCTGCACTTGCTGGGGTTCTCTATCAATGCGCCGAAGTCGCACCTGATTCCCTCTCAGAAGCTCCTCTTCAAAGGAGCGATTCTGGACACAACGCAGTTTTGGGTTTATCCTCCCGAACAGCGGGTCCGGGATATTCGGTCTATGATTCCGATCTTTCAGCCTCTATCCCGGGTGTCAGTCAGGAAGACTTCGAGGCTGTTGGGACTCATGGCCTCCTGCATTCTGCTGGTCGATCATGCCAGGTGGCATATGCGGGCTCTGCAGTGGGACTTGAAGTTCCAGTGGGCGCAGCATCGGGGGAACCTGTCCGATTGCTTCCAGATCTCGGAGGGCACTGCACGACAATTGCAGTGGTGGCTCACGAACCAGGATTGGGTCAACGGCAGATCCCTCACCCTTCCCCAACCAGAACACACTGTGGTGACGGATGCATCCCTTCTGGGATGGGGTGGCCACATGGGAGAGGCGGAGATCAGAGGCCTCTGGTCTCCGGCGGAATCCGGGCTCCACATCAACCTCAAGGAGCTTCGGGCGATCCGTCTTGCACTCAAGGCATTCCTTCCCTCTGTCCGGGGAAGAGTAGTGCAGGTGTTCACAGACAACGCCACCGCCATGTGGTACTGCAACATACAGGGCGGGGTGGGGTCGTGGACCCTATGTCAAGAGGCTCTGCGCCTCTGAACATGGCTGGAACATCAGGGCATACCTCTGGTGGTTCAACACCTGGCAGGTTCCCTGAACGCCAGGGCAGATGAGCTCAGGTGCATGATGGATCACGAATGGCGTCTTCACTCGGAGGTGGCGCAAGGACTCTTTGAACAGTGGGGAGAGCCTTGGTTAGATCTGTTCGCCACTGAAGAGAACGCGCAATGTCAGCAATTCTGCGCGTTGGAATTTCCAAGGCAGCACTCGCTAGGCGACGCTTTTCGTCGCGAGTGGAGTTGCGGTCTTCTGTACGCCTTTCCGCCTATACCACTTCTGCCCAGAGTGCTGAAGAAGATCAGGCGCGACCAGGCCCAAGTCATTCTTGTGGCTCCGGATTGGGCACGAAGAGTATGGTATCCAGAGCTACTCAGCATGGCCATCGATCCTCCGATTCGTCTGCCTCTTCGGGAGGATCTTTTGTCGCAGCAGCAGGGGACGGTCCTCCACCCAAACCTGTCCAGCCTCCACCTACTTGCGTGGAGATTGAGCGGCGGCAACTGACGTTATTTGACCTGCCTCTCGAAGTCTGTGATGTCATCTTGGCAGCCAGGCGTCCCTCCACTAAGACGGTATACGCCTGTAGATGGAACAAATTTGTGGCATGGTGCACAGCAAAGGCTGTGGATCCCCTTTCTGCCCCTCTTTCTGAGGTTCTCTTGTTACTCCTTTCTTTGGCCCAGCAGGGCTCTGCTCTGGGCACTCTAAAGGGCTATCTTTCGGCCATTTCTGCCTTTCTCAGGCTTCCTGATCAACCTTCTCTTTTTAAGTCTCCTGTTAATCGTTTTCTGAAAGGCATAACATCTCTTTCCTCCGGTTCCTTTCGTTATGCCTCAGTGGGACTTGAACCTGGTCTTGACCTTTTTAATGTGTGCTCCCTTTGAGCCACTTCACAACTGTCCTCTTCGTCTCTTGACGCTTAAGACTGCTTTCCTGGTGGCCCTCACTTCTGCTAGGAGAGTGAGTGAGCTCCAGGCTCTTTCTTCTAAGCCTCCATTTCTGGCTATGCATCCGGACAAAGTGGTCCTACGCACTTGTCCGTCCTTTCTTCCAAAGGTGGTTACATCTTTTCATATTGGCCAAACCATCACTTTGCCCACCTTCTTTCCACCTCCTCATCCTTCGAGAGAGGAAGAGAGGCTCCACCGTCTGGACCCAAAACGTGCGCTCTCCTTCTACCTAGACTGCACAAAACAGTTCCGGGTGGATGACCAACTCTTTGTTGGCTACGTGGGCGCCAAGAAAGGTCGGGCTGTACACAAGCGGACCATCTCCAGGTGGGTCGTCTTGTGTATCAAGGCCTGTTACTCTTTGGCTAAAAAGGAGCCTCCAGTTGGGTTGCGTGCCCATTCCACCAGGGCGACGGCAGCAACCACTGCTTTGGGACGGCGAGTTCCTCTAAGCGACATCTGTCAGGCAGCTACGTGGGCATCGCTGCACACGTTCACCAAGCACTACTGCCTGGACAGCCAAGTCCGGAGAGATGGCTTCTTTGGCCGTTCTGTTCTCCAGGACTTTCTGGTGTGATCTTGGTTCGCAGACCCACCACCGGGTTGGTATTGCTGGGGTATCTATTCTAAGGTAAGGAATCTATCACTAACGTGTTTCTTTCAGATGCACAAGTTACTTACCTTCGGTAACAATATATCTGTAAGAAACATTAGTTAGTTATAGATTCCTTACCGCCCCACCCATCCTCCCCGTCCTGCGAACTGATTTCTAGGGTTAAGGACATCCCTTCAGGGCCCTAGTTTTGTGCACCAGTGGTCAGTATCTTGCATGGCTCTGCGTTTCTGGCGCGGAAAGTCGTGTACAGAACTGACGTGCGCGAGCGTAGCGTCTAAGTAGCTGCCGCGACGTCATCCCGGCGACCACCACGACGCCGACCACGGACGCGGAGCCGACCAGCGCTACCTTCCGACGCGCAGAGGTACTGCTAATGAAAACTTTCCGGATCCAGTCTGACGCCTGGGTGTAATTCTAAGGTAAGGAATCTATCACTAACTAATGTTTCTTACAGATATATCGTTACCGAAGGTAAGTAACTTGTGCGTTTGACAACATGCTGAACTCTTAGCATATCTGTGCACTCCTCCACTTTTGTTTAATGTCACTCTGTTTACTAGTATTCATCAGCTAAGAAGTAAAATGCCTTCGCACACGCTAATGGGGTCATCCACTTTTTAAACAATGAACACCCTACCAAATAGTGTGAGTTTTCTATTTACTTTACTGGAATTACACTATTAAAAACCTCACGTCTTACAATTTTGAGTAAAAAGGTTGACGTATATCTTTTTTTTTTTCTTCAAAACAAACTTTATTCAGTTTTATAGCGGTACAGTATAGGCCCACGGCCCACACATCCATGAAGACATTACTGTTTGACATAGTGTACCAGAATAATAATACAAATGAAATCATAAGAACAAATGTATAAGAACATGGCTGATCTAGGCATCCGAATCACCCCCCCACCACCACCCAATTCTTAATGTTATATGTTCCCTGTGTGGTTGTATCTAGTATCCGAGGGCAACATTGTTACGTAATTATTCTCGTTGTATGATAGTATCTATGGATTCCACCTCTAACAATTCAATACCCTTGTATTCTACCCATCGCTGCCATATCTTTCGATGTTTCTGTGGGCAGCCTTTAGCCCGGAACACCGCTAGCTCCATCCCCATGCACCAATCCAGAGTTTTTTTCCACTTCTCGAGGGGCGGCGAAGAACTACTCTTCCAGAAGTGAGCGATATCCCGCTTGGCTAAGTCCAATGAAAAGCAAGTGTTGTTTATACCTGTTGCCTCCAATGCCATCTGTACTATGTAATAAAATGATTTTGGGGTCATAATTGGAGGCATTTATAGAATTGGTTTCGATGCAGGTGAAAGTCTTCCTGTAGTTGTTGAAAGGATTTTAGAACCACCCCCCTCATGACGTCCCCAAGTGTGGATATGCCTTTAAGGTCCCATGTATGAAAACCTGGCAGCAGCGCCACTTGGTGAAGATCGACACCCTGCCATAGCGGAGTTGTTTGTGTTAGCCGCCCATCCCATCCGACTGACCACTCGCCTCTACAGCCGAATAACGACTTTAGTGGCTGGGGGCAAGTGGTCCAGCCAGCAACGTGTATACAGCATGTCGAGCAGCGCGTGGTCCCCCAACATTATTCTTTCAAAGGCATAGGCCGGGGCTGTTTGGGAACAGTACCACCAATCATTTATATTGAGGAGGTGGGAGGCGGCATAATAGGCGAAGATGTCGGATGCTGCGATCCCGCCACAGTAGGTGGATTGAGTACATGTCCGCAGTGCAACACTTACAGCCTCTCCGTCTCATAGAAACGTATTGAGGAGTGAGTTGATTGTGCGAACCACGATTGGGGAATGTCGTATGGGTAGTTCTGGAGCTGATATAAAATGTGTGGTAGCAAGACCATTTAGAAAATTGCAGACCAACCGTAGAGGGACAGAGGGAGGGGAGACCAGGCCTGCACCTCGCTTCTGACCTTAGACAAAAGGGGTGTATATTGTGGGCCCAGGCTTCGCCGGATCAGCTGATCTACACACGCCCAGGTATGTGAAGTCATCGGATGCTTGCGCCAGTTGAGTGGCCCATGTACCTCGCCCCTGGTCTCCGCAAATCGGATATAGTGTGGATTTGGATGGGTTTGTGCAGAGGCCCGAAGTTTCCCCAAATACCCTCAGGATCTGCAGTATCCGGGGGCCCGAAGATCCTGGGTCCGCAAGGAAGAAAAGGACATCGTCCACATATAATGCAATCCTATCCGAAACTCCCTCGGACTACTGAAATTCACGGACCAACAGGTCCCGTCACACCCAATTCGCTAATGGTTCGATAGCAAGTGCCAATAGGAGTGGGAACAGAGGGCACCCCTGCCGCGTGCCCCTGCGGATAGGAAAAGGGTCTGCTCCAGCACCGGCGAAGCGTACAGAAGCAGATAAATCCGTATACAGGAGGCGGATGTAGGAGATGACACGGGGACCAAGATTTAGGGCCTGCAGGAGGAGGAATAGGTATCCCCAGTCCAGCGAATCAAAGGCCTTGTCAATGTCCGCGAGAAGGACCGCCACAGGGTGTCCCAACCTCAGAACCATGGCAAGGGCATTGTATACTCATCTGATGTTAAGACGTGTGGAGCGTTGTGGCATGAAACCGGACTGGTCGGGGTGGAGCAGTTCGGTGATGTGGTGTAACAGTCGATTGGCCAGGATCTTACCTAAGAGTTTTGCTTCAAAATTTAATAGCGATATGACGACTGGTCCTCCGGGGGGTGACCTGGCTTGAGAAAAACTACGATCTCCACATGCGGCCAGTCGGGCGGAAGAATCCCCAGTTCCAAGGATTCCTGCAGTGCTGCTAGGAGAGTTGGGCCCATCTGGGAGATACAACCTCGGAAAAACTCACCAGGAAAACCATTGGGACCCGGGGACCGACCTGGATGAATTTCGTGAAGAGCAGTGGTAAGCCCTTCTAAGGTGATGGGGGCGTCAATCTGATCACGCACCTCATTTGACAGTTGCTTTAAGGGTATGTCCCGCAAGAATTCTTATATCAAATCTGGGGATAGACTTTCCCTGTGCTGATAAAGGTCAGTGTATTATGTGGCGAATGCTTGAACTACCGTGCGCGGGTATGTGTGGAGGGTACGATCAATGCCCCGGAGTATGGTTGTAGGGGTCGGGGTATTATGAACTTGACATAACCGATGTAGGGTCTTGCTTGATTTGTCTCCCCACTAATATATTTGATACTGCGTCGCCTGCCATGCCAATTGGGCTTCATTAGTAAGCAGCTGCTGGATCTGTTGTTGTATCAAAAGGAGCTGTCTTTGGGCCTGTGTTCCACCACCCATTTGCATTTCTTACTCTAATACCCGTTGTCGAGTCTCGAATTCTACGATCTGAGCTAGGCATTGCTGCTTAACTCCTGTGCGGTAGCTAATGTCCATGCCCAGTATTGTGGGCTTAAGGGCTTCCCACAGAACCACAGCAGAGGCTGTGGACCCTGTATTGGAGGAGAGATACTCAGTGATATCCTGGTGGAGGGTTGTCATGCATTTCGGGTCTCTCAGGTGCTATGGCGACATCCGCCAGCGGGGGCGGGATTGCGAAGGTCCCACGTGAAGCTTAAGGATCACCGGGGAGTGGTCATAAAGGCCCAGTGGAAGAATAGAGGTGGACGCAGCCTTATGAATATGCCGCTAGGGGAGAAAGTTGTAATCCAGCCTCGAGAGGGAGCCATGTGTGGGCGAGAGGAAGGTGAATTCGGCAGCCGTCGGGTGATACGCCCTCCAGACATCGGACCATCCCAGGAAGGACACCAAAAGACACAACTTGGAGTCACGATCAGTGCGACTTCGATCACTGGGGCGCCATCTGTCAATTTGGTACATAGTGTCATTCCATTTGCCCCCCATCACAGACAGCCACCGACGACATCAGAACCCTAACCGACAACGGGGAAACAGCTGCCCTCATCCTCCTGGACCTCTCCGCGGCGTTCGACACCGTCTGCCACCGCACCCTAGTGAAGCGCCTCAGCAACATCGGAATCCGAGAGAAAGCACTGGAATGGATCATCTCGTTCCTCGCCGGAAGAACCCAGAGAGTCCGCCTCTCCCCGTTCAGATCCGAAGCCACCGAAGTCATCTGCGGCGTTCCACAAGGATCCTCACTCAGCCCGACCCTCTTCAACGCCTACATGAGCCCCTCGCAGCCATCGCACGCCGACACAACCTCAACATCATCTCCTACGCCGACGACACCCAGCTAATCCTCTCCCTCACCAACGACCCCACTACCGCCAGAGCCAACCTGCACGACGGGATGAGAGACGTCGCCGACTGGATGAGGAACAGCCGCCTTAAACTGAACTCAGACAAGACGGAAGTCCTCATCCTGGGCTCATCACCCTCCGCCTGGGACGACTCCTGGTGGCCCCCGGCCCTGGGCACCGCACCCAAGCCAACGGACCACGCACGCAACCTGGGCTTCATCCTGGACTCCTCCCTATCGATGACCAAACAAGTCAACGCCGTCTCATCTTCATGCTTCAACACCCTGCGCATGCTCCGCAAGATCTTCAGATGGATCCCCACTGAAACCAGGAAGACCGTCACCCAGGCACTCGTCACCAGCCGACTGGACTATGGGAACACCCTCTACGCCGGAACCACAGCCAAACTTCAAAAGAGACTCCAGCGCATCCAGAACGCCTCCGCACGACTCATCCTGGACATCCCCCGACACAGCCACATCACCGTACACCTGAAAGACCTGCACTGGCTCCCCGTCAGCAAGAGAATCACGTTCAGACTCCTCACCCACGCACACAAGGCCCTCCACGACCTGGGCCCAAAGTACCTCAACGACCGCATGTCCTTCTACACGCCCACACGCCAGCTACGATCAACCAGCCACGCCCTCGCCACCGTACCACGCATCCGCAGAACCACCGCCGGAGGAAGATCCTTCTCCTACCTGGCGGCCAAGACCTGGAACTCCCTCCCCACTCACCTTCGGCGAACCCAGGACCATCTCGCCTTCAGGAAGCAGCTCAAGACCTGGCTGTTCGAGCAGTAACTTACCCCCTCCCCCAGCGCCTTGAGACCCTCCCGGGTGAGTAGCGCGCTCTATAAATGCCGTGATTGATTGATTGATTGACAGTCCCTCGGGTAAGAATCCCCACAAGCCCACAACCCTCTCCACAAATGTATGCCCAACACCACGAGGAGGTCTCCCCGGCGATCCTGACCTGAGATCTGGTGGTCTCTGACCTGCCTCGAATCTCCAGTCGACGCCTGCAGCCCCTTTCTGGAGGATCCCTCCCACCGTGACTGGAGTTAGTAAGAAAACCTGACGCCTAAAGAAACCCCTACACCCGACATCCCACGGCCTTGGGTGGCCCAACCGACGGTATCCCAGCATCTCCAGGCATCCCAACTTACCTCTCCAACCGGTGCTCACCTCCAAAATATCTTCGTCCCTGAGCCTGCAGTGTTTGTTGCAACCGGAGATTCCCCATTGAAACCAACAGGGCACCCAACACCAAACCAGCACCCTGCACCCGGCCACCCCTGTGCCGCTGTGGGTGCACTCTGTGTGCTAAATCGGATCCCCCTTTACCCTGAGCCTAACACCAGGAGCTTTGCTCCCACAACCTTGTGGCCTGCTCGTGAGCAGCCACCAACCAGACCCCCCTATCCCCCATTGGATAACCTTTTCCTCAGCACTCTGCACCTGAACGCCCTAGTGCCGCTGAGGGTGGTTGAAGAGTGCATCCTTGACCCTGGGAGAACCCTGGCGCTAACCCCAAAATACCAACTCCCACAACAAAGTACTTACCTGTAAACAGATAACTTCACTTCCTTCCATAGGATTGCATTGACTGCTTTTCTGTGAAAAATCTTTTAAGTGTGGAGTTGGTTTGTATGAAAACTTGAAAAACTGCAAATATCCAAAAACTGTATTACTTACTTTTTGTTCAGGAGATGTCCCAGGGTGATATCTAGGCATATCACACGGGTTGGCAAAAGTAACTTAAAAAGAAATCCACTAAGTAACGTGCACAGTAATCTGTAAAGTAACTAAAAAGTAAGTTTGAACTGTTGACTTATCTGTAACTCAACCAACTGGCATTTGAACCTGCATTCAACTGTAATTCACTGCATAAAAACTTGCAAAGAATTATTTCACTTACCTGCACCAGGCTTGGCTTGGTTCTAGAAATAAAATAACAATAATATTTTTTATACAACCAAATTGGTCTGAGTTCAGTCTTTGAGTGTGTGACATCTTTGAGTGTGTACAGCAAGTGCCTAACACCACCCTCTGATAAAGCCTTACTGATCGCCCATTCTACCACAAATAGAGAGTAAGGTGCTATCTACTTTTACCTCTACCTACATTTGGGGTTCCACTGGACTCTGTGCACACTATACCTCATTTTGGTATAGTATATACAGAGCCAGCTTCCTACAGGAGAAGAAAGAGGAGCAATCCTCTAACAGGAATCCATGGAGAACGTAAAAGAATAAATAGCTTTAAAATGGGTAAACCATTTCTCTTCACTAATATTGGACCCCAGACCAGAAGTCAAGGCTTCAGTTGGCTTGGGCCTATTGATGATTTTCCAAAAAGCTCCTGTATCTTTGAGTTGGATGACTGCGATCAAACCATCCCAGGTATCTTGCTTAATAGTTCGCTTTCTGTTCCTAATGGCTATTCTATGGCATGCCACTACTTTAGCCTTTTCCCTAGGGACAGATGCCAGAGCATCTCTAAGGTGATTATTTGCTGACCTACAGTCTCCATCAAACCACCCTGGTTCTGTGTTTCCCCTAGTTTTCACTTGGCTAATAAGGCTTTGTTTGATCTGTTCATTCAGAAAGCCAAAAGCCGTAAGTATAACATCACTAGACCTGGGTTTCCACCAATAAATGATCTAATATTAAGGATAAATTATTTTTGATCAATAGAGCAAGGAATTGAGAATAATCGATGCCCTGCCACCTAAGCCTTAGTCCTTGGCCGTGAGGGCAAACAGCCGCAGTAGTAGGCTTAACAGGGTGTTCAACATAACCAAATAAGACTTGGGTGGCCTTAATGGGGTTATGATCACTAAATGCTCTAGCCGGGACAGATATTGTTTCCTTAGTATTACACATAGATGGTGGGACGAAAATGTAATCAATAATAGAGCCTGGCCTGCCCTGGAAAGGTGGAGATTGACAAATCACTATTTTCTCTAATTTCCATTTCGCTATCTAACCCACCTTCAAGTAAAAATTTAAGCAGCTTTCCACCCCTACGGGATATAACCCCCAGAGCACTAGTCTCCCACAGCCCATGAAAAGGCTCAAGCACAGTGGCGTTTAATCCTAATTTGGCATTAAAATCACCCCCTATTAGTATGTTAAAATTATGCAAAAAGTGTAAAAACCTTTTCCTTAAGCAGTGCACCACAAAAAAACAAATCCTCTAAGGTACAAGAGGAGTCTTTAGTACCCAAAGCGTTGTAAAAATTCATGAGACAAAAGTTAAAAGAACAAGGGAGAACCACCCTCAATAGCTGCAGTCCCGGATGTGTTATGTGAACTGGATATATCCTAAATATACATGTCGTGCGAACCAAAATTGCCAGGCCCCCACTGGCTCTTCCCCTCTGCAACCTCTGTGCAGGCACACTGAATCACTGGAAACCTTCCCAAGCGGGGAAATCCTGGCAGCAAGTCTTTCAGGAGAATAAGATCAAAACCAGTTCTATAGTCAGTCCAGTGTACATCATCTATTTTAGAGGTTATCCCAGGCACATTTCAACAGGTCAGATTAATTCTGCCATTAGAACGACCCCTACCCACTGAAGCCCCACACAGAGTAAGAATTTCAGATTGAGACCCAGTATCAACTAGCGAATCAAATGTCACTGGATCCTGGGAAGAAATCCGTCTTTTGAGGGGACAGTCATAACAGCTGTTCCCAAAAACGTTCATTCCAGCTCGTTAAGATCTTCTAGCGGTGAGAATCTATTATAGTAGGGGATACTCAAATCAACCCTCTGCAGTACCATTTTAGGGTTATTGTACATAATGGCAGATTACCACCAGGATTCATGTGCCTTAAAAATAAAACGGTGGTGAAACGCTAATAGTACTGTTAACAAGTTGTTGATGATACATAAGATATGCTTACTGATAGAGGAGTATCTAAAATTAATAATAGCACTCCCCAGACACAGTTTTCTCTAAAGGGCCAATCCAGCCTACACGCCTCACCATCATAATATTGTAGTAGTCCTTCAGGGAAAAACTGGAATGGCCAACTAACCAATGAGAAACTTTGTTTGTGAGTTGTTCAAAGCTCTCTGTTTGAGGGGCATCCAGTTTAAGAACATTCCCCAAAACTCTACCACAGAGGGACAACACTCTGGCGGTAAATTGCCATAAGAGGCATTTTTGTGACCGGAAGGAAAAACCAAGTTAGTTCTAAGGGGGTTGCAGTCCTGGCTACACCTACGCCCATTTGGAGGATCGCCCGCAGGGATGTGATTCAAGGGCTTATTAGAGGGATTTACCAGGAGCTGGCTGTATAACAGATACAGGGGAGCCCAAGGCGTCCCTGGCTTCAGTGGAAGGAGGCATAGAGGGGACTATAAAGGGCACAACAGCAGAAGCCTTAGATTCCAAAGAGCCTACCTGACTCTTGCAGGGTCCAGAAATCTTGATGATTTCGGCTTCGATCTTATCAAGTCTAACAGTCAGAGGGGCCAAGCAGTTTTTCAAGGTGTCAGCAAAGTGTGTCAAAAGAGGGGCCCAGGCAGTCACACTCAAGGGATCCGAGGGTGGCACCACCCAAAGCCATGGTGGGGGGGGGGGGTTTGAATCAGCTTTCCTTCTGACTAAATTTGTTAGCTTTCGCTTGCGTTTAGTGCAGGCCTCTGGCCATGAGGTGACTCCTGTGCCACCAGGCACAAAGCTGGCTCGGTGGGCTGTGAGTCTTCTGCATCCAGAGGAACTGGTGTAGTTATATCCCTCTACATTATCCAGATCGGACGCAGTTCCCAAGAGGAGATTCTGGGGGGGTCAGCTAAGCGTCTCTTTGGTTATAATCCCCCGGCCCTAGCCAAAAAGTTATCAATAGTTGCACAATTAGGAGTCAAGGGGGGTTTAGTGAGTGCAGCTTTCCTCTTCCCCATCTCATTGACCAGAGACACAATGCACTAAGTAATTAAGAGACTGAAAGGCCAAAATAAAAATCAGTCTTACTTTCAGATTGTCACCCTCGCGTTGGTCAAAGAGAGGGGGCCCAGCCCAGCCTCGCACGGCCAAAGAGTGCAGACAAGCCCGGTCTTAGCCCAAGCAATCTGCCATGCACGTCCCGCACTGTGGGAGTGCTGGCGTCCTCTTAAGCGCCTGCCTGACGCTTGCTGAGTGGGAGTGCAGCCTCCATGCTGCTGGGATTGCTCGAAATTGCAGTCCTGGCCCCCTTGTGGGCTAAATTAGCATCCAGCCTTTGATCGATTATATATCTAGAAGATATGCCATGGAGAACTCTGCACCCTGTACCCATATAGCTTACTATTCACTGTTTGATGTGTTAATAACTCTGGGACTCTGCAAAAATATATAACTATTTTTATTTTCAAATTTCTTTCTCATTAGGTCGGGATGGACTGTGTCTCAAAACAAGTTGTTCAACAAGCTTCTGAAAGCACTTCAGTCGGACCGACTTGCTCGGCTGGCTAATGATGGGGTAAGAAGTTATCTACTTTCCTGTATCCGTCATCCAGAACCACAGAGGAGCAAATCTACTGATTACTGACTTCTCCTTTTCCCTCATCATTCCAGCCTTGTATTCCCTCTCCCTGTTTTTCATTATTCTATCATCTGTCACAAGCCACACCACTTCTGTCTCCCATTGGCCAACCTTTATTATTTCATGTCTGCGTGTCTTGTCATCTTTTTGGTTGATTCCACTGTTGAAGTTTTGTCCATTCTCCTCATGCTATCTGTTAAAATTATGCACCTTTTGATCTCTTTATTTATCCAGTATTGATTGCTTTCTGGGTGCATCCTTTGTGAGGTCTGTTAATTTCTCCTGAATCGTAACGTATCCGTTTCCAACACCCTTCCACCATATCCTTTGAGGGTCTCCACGTATGTCTATTTCCCCTTCTCAAAATTGCTGTGTATCCTCTGACCCATTGCTCCTTTTGTTGCCTCCTAACTCCCGGTCGCCAACCTCTTCATGCATCCCATCTGAGTCTCCATCTTCTTGCATGTCCCTTCTTTTAGGCCTCTAATGAGCCAGTACTGAGGAGGATTGCGGTCGATAAGTGTGCCAGGCGGGTACGGCAGTCACTCGCCAGTGTGAATTGGGACATCAAGCTGCTACAGTGGCTTCATGCCGTGCTGGTGGAGACGCTCAGCCTGCCCATGCTTGCAGCCTACTTGGATGCGTTGCAGACACTGAAAGGGAAGGTAAGAGTTCCATGAGAGGAGGAGTAGGAACAGTTTAAAATATTATCCTTTCACACAATGTAAGGTCTGCTGTCTTGTTCTTCTGTATTTTATACTTCTAACTCAGTTGTTTTATGTCCTGGCTATGAGTGTACCGAGATCCTCCAGAGATGGTGAGCTTGTCTGCAAGATAAGCAGAGGTGCTGGTCTTAATAGCTTTGTATATTATGTAGCTGGTTTTGAAGGTGGGGCGGGCCAGCAATGGGAACCAAGGGAGTTCATTCAGGATAGGGATGATATGATCATATTTCTTTCGGCCTGGATGAGACGTGCTGGCATGTTGATGGCCCCTAAGGAGGGTCCACTGTGGAGTCTGGTAGGCCATGAAGTAGGTAATTACCTTCATCAAGATGCAAGAGTACGAAAACTTGAATAGCATTTCTGAAGTTGCTTTTTTGTAAGAAAAGGTTTGACTGTATGAGAGAGTTGGGACCAGGCCATCTATGTTTTTTTGGAAATGTATTACTTGAGGATGAGGTTGGTGTCAAGCGTGAATCCAAGCAACTTGGCATTCGATGAAAGTTGGGGTTTGAAATACTCGGGGTTCATGTCGGATTTGCACTGTATCTTGTTTACTGTTCTTGGAAAATAACTAGAATTCTGTCTTATTTGGGTTGGGCTTCAGGTAGGTGCATGGCATCCAGGACTAGCTGATGTGCTGGCAGTGTTGGATGTCTGAAGAAGAAGAGACTTTCAAGAAGAGTAGTGTATCATTGGCATATTGGTGAATCCTGATGCTCTTATCTGGGAGGAGAGAACTAAGCGGCTCCATGTAAATGTTAAGGATGACTAGGGGAATCCACTTGTGATGGGGATCTTTTGTGACCTGGAGGTGCCTATGTGAACAAAATGGCGTTGGTTGGAAAAGTAGGAGGAGAACCAGTGGAAGACTCCCGGGTTGCGTATAAGGGTGGGATGTTCAACTTTGTTGAATGCAGCTGAGATCCAGCAATATCTGAAGGAATGGGTCACTTCATCTATGGTCAAGAGGGTATTTACAATGTGTAAGGATGAGGTGTCTGTGCGCCCATATGATTTGAAGCCAGACTGGTGGTGATTCAGGGGATGGTTAGCATTGATGGGATCTTGGAGTTGAACATAGACTGCTTGTTCAGTGATCTTGCCAATAAATGGTAGGTGATTGATTGGCCGGTATTTGGTAATCAAGAGTCTAATGTACGTTACTGTAGGGGTGGGGGATCTGGCCTCTTGTGAGAGCTTCTGGTAAGATGCCTTGAGTGAGGGAGGCATTGGCAATGGTAAATAAGGGTTAAAGAGCATCCCCAGAGAGAGCTTTTATGGCTGATGGGAAGACATCCGCTTCATAAGAAATAGCTTTGAGAGCATTGAGTATGTCAGTGAGATCTGGGAGGTATAGGGCTTCGAAGGCTAACTATTGTGGGATTTAATGGGAAAGGATAGGTGTAAGAGTTGAAGGAGGCTTCATGTCGTGGGGGTGCTGACCAATCTGTGGGGTTTTCTCACAGAAGAAGAGGTAGATGCCATTTCACTTTCGTGTGGAGTGAGGAAAGGTGCGCACAGCAGTGGTTTGATGCGGTACTTGATTGCCTTAAACTTAGTTCTGCTTCTGTTGGTGGCTTCATTGATCGTGTTGGTATAGCAATTTGCTTTGGCTGATGTGATGAGCCGCCTGCATGTTGGGAGTTCAGTTTTTCTTCCATTTTCTTCCCTGTCTGCAGATGGAACATTTATTGTCAGTAGGATTTTTAGAGTATCAGGGAGCTGAAGTCTTTAGCTTGCACATATGTGTTGTAAGTGGAGTGTTGATGTTCACATAGCTTTTTAAAACATTGTTAAGTTGTTTAGAAGGGTGTTGGCATTGGATGTGGAGTTGAGAGAGAAGAGTTCAAGCATTAGGTTGTCAATGGAGAAGTGTATGAAGGATAAGAAAGCTTGGTGGTATTTTTTTTCCTTGACCTTGATTTGCTGGCAGGGTGCTGGGCAGGGAGATGGGGAGATAGGGATAGCAAAGTGGTGAGTCCAAGCCAGGTGTATGGGTGGTACGGGGGGGGGGGTGCGGTAGATCAGGAAACCGGCTAGAGCATGGTCATCTACAGCGGCTAGGGTGAAAAAAATGGCCTCACAATCTTCAATATTAGATGCCTTGATAGTGCATTTAAGAGGGTGAAGGGGTGTCTTCTGGCATCCGGTTTTCTTACCAGCTCCGGTCGCGGTCGGGTGGACCCTTCAGGTTGAGGCTGCAGGTGTCGTCTTGAGGGAGGTTGGGGACCACCAGATCCCAGGTCAGAATCGCTGGGGAGACTTCCTTGGGGTGTTGGGCCACTCGAACTCGGGACGTCTGGTGCAGAGTGGTGCAGAATCACGGAGACACCGGTATCCAGATTCTAGAGGTGAGTCCTGAATTGAGCAAATCCAGTGCTCACGGGAGACAGTCTGTTGGAAGGTCGCAGGGCGGGTCCTCCGGGCTCTGGGGGTTGCTGGCTGCTTGACTCGTCGGCGTTCTTGCTTTAGGCAGGTCGTAGACAGGACAGGCCGTTAGGACTGGGGCCAAGGCAGTTGGTGTCCTCTTCCCCTTCCTGGGTCAGCACGGCTCTTCGGTCCTTCTTCTTTCTTCCTCGAATCTCAGGAGGCAAGGTTCAGGGTCGCCCCTAAATACTAAATTTAGGGGCATTAAAGAAGTGTGCAGGTTGGGACCAGTGGGTTCCTTCCTTGGGGTGGGTAAACACCTATTATGCCACTCTCCAGTGGGAGAGGGCATGAGCCTCTTCCTAATTGGCTGAGTCCCCTCATCTTCAAGATGCAGGGTACTGAGATGTGTGCATCACCTCGCCTCCCCCACCTGAGGGGTGGGGTTGGCAAAGGTGGGCACACCTCTCTTCCTTGCTTGGATTTCCCACCAATTCTCCTGACCAAAGTGGGGGCCAGAACCGGTGGGAGCCAGTTACTGGGGGCAGCAAAAGGCAGGGACAGCTTTCTAAGGCGGCAGGCCTTTGAGGCTTCCCCTTTCATGGACCCAGCCCATCCTGGGGGAGGAGGCATGACACCTCTGCCCAAGATGGGCTTTGTTCCTGGACCCAGAGAGCGGAGGCTCTCTACTCTGGGCCCTGAAACCTGTCTGATGGTGGGCAGCCATACAGGAACCACACCAGGGCTGGTCGATTTTCAGGGGGCATCTTAGTGCATTTTACATTAAATCCCACACTGGCATCAGTGTGGGTTTAATGTGCTGAGAAGTTTGCTACCAAACTTCCCAGTTTTTAGTACAGCCATTATGGAGCTGTTGAGTTCGTTATGACCAACTCCTGGACCGTGTACTCTTTATGGCTTTACTGCACTTGCAATGTCTAAGAATGGACTTAGAGACTGTAGGGGTTCAGGGCTCATGCCACTCTACCCTCACCTTAGGACTAGTGCACCCTGCTAGAGGTGTGACTTACCTAGGCCTCAGGCAGTGGGTTGCAGGCATGGCACACATGGATGTGTGCCATGTCGACACTTCACTTTTCTGTGCACCAAAACATGCAGCCTGCAGTGGCAGTGTTTGTGTGTGTATTAAGGTGCAGGGCCTCCAAGGGGGGCACAATATGTGCTGCAGCCCTTAGAGGCCTTCCCTGGTCAGAGTGCTCTTGGTACCCATGGTACCCTTTACAAGGGGCTTTCCTGTGGCCAGGGATGTGCCAATTCTGGATACAAGGGTACAGTCCTGGTAAAGAACACCGGCCCTGGGAACCTGATTGGCAGGGACTTAGGGCACATCAAGTCAGGTTGCATCAGATGTCAGGCAAAACGTGGGGGGGTAACCATGCAAAAAGGGGCACTTTCCTAGAATAAACATAGCCTTCAAATGACAGAATTTAATTGTAGAACACAACATTGAAAGTAGCCATAGAGCTGAAGTAGCCAACACATGTTAAGCGGAATCCCTGCTTCTTCAGTGCTACAAACAGAGAAAACATAAGGAAAAACACCAATGAGTGCCTATATTTCCACATTTCATTTTGAGATTAAGTCATAAGCAATTGGAAAACGGTAACATACTCAAAACTGTGAGATTAGAGGACACAGGAGCAGAACAGAATAAAAACCGAAACGTAACTAAGAGGAGGAAGAATAGAAGTGGAAAGCTTGTTGGTGCTATTCAGTATGTGTGACAGAAATAAAGAGAGGTACAAATAGATAAGATATTTCAAAAAGTCAAAAATTATTTTTTCTTAAGAGAATCCTGAAGAGTGTATGTAAGACTTATATCCTAAAGTGTTATCCAAGAGCATAAAAGGCCACATTGACGAAGGGACATAAAAGATAATAGAATACATGGCTAACCTACACCCATATTGACCTGAAAACACCCCAAATTGTAACTTACCCTATTCAATCTATACAATACAGCACAAAAACGTCAAGGAAAGCAGGATTAGTTAGCCTATAGCAAAATTAGTGTAAGAAACATTGCTTCTTGAGTTCATACGGTATTAAATCTCACTAGTATTCCCAGCCTTATTCGTGCCACATAACGTTCCGGAATCCAGCAATCTGTTGGGACTCCATAAGGCTAAAGAGCAAAAAGTGAGGATCACAGATGAGTATTGGTCTCTCATCATGCGAAAAACATATTCATTATCAGACGCTTAAATGAGCCACTTAAGATGCTGTGGAAACCATAAGCTGTGCATCAGCCACATGGAAATTTACCCATAGAAAAGAAACAAGAATGATAACCCTCATAAAAACAGAGCACCAAAGCATTGAAGGGAGGCTCTCTCCTAAGTATCAGTGAAGAAGAGCCAAGCCAAAAAGCATGCAAATACCGGGAGCACAGTGCCGCCACTGAAACTCCCAACAGAATCTTATGATAGAATAACATTTTTGTGCGAGTCTTGCAACGTAAAGAGAAAATAAAATGACCTACGGATGTAGTCGCCCTGGAAAAACATACAAGTTGTAGGTAGAATAACTGCTACATCTTCATTCTATACACCACAATAAAAAAAGACAAGCAAGAAAAAGAAAAACATTAGGCCACAAAGCAGGATCTGAAGCTAATCGGACAACAAAAAAGCAATGAAACCACAATAGGTCCCAACACGGGTACTTGCAGTAGTAACTACGCATTCCTGCATAAACCTCCTCGTTAGACCACACCATTCATGGGTTGCCTTAATTCTTGCTTACATGTCATCGATTCTCCCCCCTCACCATGACAGAAAAGCATATATTTTCTTAAGAGGTGTTTTTTATGAGCCTGTGGGAGATCGCGATTCTTTAACTAACATTTTATGGGTGTTGCTAGACTTCCAATAGCCTACCTTCCCTAGTGAGTGTGTGCGGTGCATGCCTTTTGATCTTCATGTGCGCGAGGCACTGTGTAGAGAAAGGGGCGTACAAAGCAAACACAATATGATGATGGACGGAGCGCTGAAACTGGATTCAAGCTAGCCTTGCTGATAAAGGGTCCCAGGATGCTTGTTTCTGGTCCATTGAGGACCTTGCTTGGCAGCTTGGGTTTGACTGTTCCCATGAGGTGCAGGGTCAAGACTGATATGCATATGGCTGGGTCTGAACTGGGGTGGTGAAGTGAGCAAAAGAATGATGGTGGATTCAACCCAGATCTGTGACTGGGGGTGAGTGTCTGAAAAGTTTCAGCACTCCTTCCATCATCATATTGTGTTTGCTTTGTTCGCCCTAAGTTGGCAGGGTATGCCCAGACTTGGGTCCCTTGCTCACTTTGCCACTGGATTCCAGCTAGCCTGGCTTATGAGGGGTGATACCCGGAAACCAGTCCCAGGATGCTTGTTTACGGTCCATGGAGGACCTGGCTTGGCAGTTTGGGCTGGACTGTTCGCATGAGGAGCAGGGTCAGATCTGATTTGCATATGGCTATGTCTGAACTGGGGTGGTGAAGTGAGCAAAAGAACGATGATGGATTTAACCCAGATCTAATAGGGACTGGGGGTGAGTGTCTGAAAAGTTTCAGCGCTCCGTCCATCATCATATTGTGTTTATTTGAGAAAGGGGCGTGCCATAATTAGATGATGTTGGCGATTGCGACGTGCTCTGGGGTCACGTGTATAGCCCTACAGTCCCGGCATGCAGCGTGCAGTGGAATCCTCCTTAACGGCGCCAGGTGTTTTGGCTACGCTCTTTCTAGAGGGGCTTTTTGTGCTAGCTTTGAGCTTCTTTTTACTAGTATTTTGGGCGTTTCCCTAGGTTTTCATGTGTTTTGCTTGTTTCTATTGTCGCGTACCAGAAGGGGTCGGAGAACTGTCCTGAGGTCCCCATATGTTTCTGATGTGACTTGTCCGAGATTGGCCTATTTACTCCAGCAGACAGTATGTAAGGCCTTATGTGTGTCAGCTGGTCGCTAGGCCGAATATGGTGGTGAGCCTATTTCTGAGTATCTTACACGGAGCTGTGATGGATTTTTGCGGACTCCTTCCCGGCACCCCCTCTCCCTCCGACTACGTCTTATCCAGGATATTTGGGCCTTCTGTCCGAGTCTGTGGCCAGGGAATTCTAGCCGGCCACATGCTACTTTTGTTGCTTTGTAAGGCCATGACCCGACGAGCAGGCTTTGAATTTTTAAAATACTTGGAGGGAAAGGGGGGGACAGAATATTGCTAAATGGAAAGTCCAGAACTAGTCGGAATTCGCCAGATATGGGTAACTGACTGGGACGACCGATTGTTCTGGTGAACTTCCCTACTGACTCTGCACCATGCGGGGCTTTGCGATCGGTTTGAGTTTGTGTGTGCGCTGTGGACGTAATGGGGTTTTCAGAATCTCGAGTGCGCAGGAAGCCAGTCTCCCGACACTGGAACATTGCTTCATTTTGGAACTGAAAAGTGGCCTCCATTAGCCTGGAGATTGCTGCTTTTTTGGCCTGGAGTTTGCTGTTGTTGGGACCACATGCCTAGAGGGAATTCTATTACATTACATTTATGCACGGGACGGAGAGCCACTCTGCCCCCTCATCAGGCTGTGTCACCCCCCCTCCCCCCCCCCCCGGTGTGGCCAACCAACCCGGCCCTGGGGGATCAGCAGCAAAGGGGGGAGTAGACTCTTGCAGGCACCCGAATGACAGACCCTAGTGCAGATTCCCGATTGACAAAACGTGCAACAGCCCTGAGTTTCCCAAACGCAAGTAAAGGCATGCATTCCTAATGTTGTCTGACTGGTCTTTATTTCTGAAATGAGTTTTGAAGTGTGTGTGAAGTGGATGTTTCGCATTGGGGTTTGAACTAACTGCGTAGGTGGATTTTGTGATTGTGTAAAGGCATTGCATTCCCAGACAGTTAGCCATCCCTGCTAGGGTCTCTGTCTGTTGCTGCTGTTGCCACGTATTTGACTAACCCCCTAATCCCTGCTGCGGTGGCTCAGTGGCTGTCTGACCTCCCTGCCACTGAGCCTAAGGTGCATTCGGGTTACCCTGGGCTTGTTTTTGCGGATGGGGATGTTGCAAGGACTGGCCTTGATTTATCAATCCCCGCTCGTGATATGCTTTTAGGTAGAGTCGTCGGCCATGTGGCCCATTCGGTGGCAATAGTGACATTCTCTGAGGCCCGGCTGCTGCCAACCTCCCTGACTTTTTCTGTTATCACTGGGTTGAAACCCTCTGGGGTTCTGCGGTGGAGCCTCCTTCAAAACTGGTGCCATTTGCGCGATTTCGGCCAATGTTGCCTTCTTGAGGACTGTCCTTTGAATTTGTGTTGGACCCACTTGGCAGTGTCTCTCTGGGCTTGCTCCTGCTTTTCAAAGTGTTTTTCCTGTTTCTTTCCGTAATAATGTTAAATGTGGGCCTGTATCTCCCGCCAGGGTTTGGTCTCTGACCCTACCACGCTGTCCATTCCACAGCGTGGGTGTAGTAAGGTGGCTGTGTATATGGTATGCCTACTAGGTGGTTATACTGTGCACAGAGTCCTGGGGTTCCCCAAAAGTGTACAGGGATCGATGTAAAACCCAAAGTGCTCTATTAGTGGTAGTGTGGGCGAGCATTCTTAGGCCTAACACAGAGGAGTGCAAGACATTTATTGTACATTGACCAATAATAGACACACAACTCAGTAAGGAGATCCACACCAATTTTGGAAAAATATACTTAGTATTTTATTTTAAGACCAAGATCTTTGCAATAAGGTAAGTACGTTTTCAGATATAAATACTTTTCACTTTCAAAAGTCGACACTTAAAATATTTTCGAGACAGTTCAATGTTATCCTATAGATAAAACAATAATACAGCTTAATAGGTAAGTACCACACTTACAAATCCAGTCTTCGGGCCCAAAGTTCAGCAAGGAGCAAAGGTCAGGTGAGTACCAAAACTGCACCACTAGCGGCATAGGGGCGGCCGGGTGCAGAGATCAAAGTCTGAGTTCAGCCTAATGCATTTCAATGGAGACTGGAGGTGTCTGGAGCCACACTGCTTGCAGATAATTGGATCTATGCAGAGGCCAAGCTTTGGGGGTTAGCACAAGCGCAGGGGGGCCACAAAACAGCACCAAACATACACCACCAGTGGCACAGGGGCAGCCGGTTGCAGGGCACCCAATGCTTTTCAATGGAGTTTCTTCTTTTGAGAAACAGGCTGCAGGCATCGCACCGTAAGTTGCAAGAGGGAGACCAACGACAGCAGTGCAAGTAGAAATGTAGGGGATCGTAGGGGCACTGTCGGGTCAGCTCACCAAGGCCCAGGAGCTTCAGGCGCATGGGTGCCTTTCGACGTCTGAGTCTTCTTACCAGAGCCGGTCGCAGTCAGGAGGAGCCTCTGGATTCAGTCTGCAGGCTGCGTTTTGGAGGTCAGGAGTGGTCAGCCAACGCTGGACTCAAGGTCAGGATTGCTGGGGAGACTTCACTGGGCAGTTGGGTCACTCAGACTCGGACTGTGGGTGTCGGGTGCAGAGTGGGCAGGGATCACGGTTCCAGCTAAATCCGGAGCCCTTGGAGTCGTTTTCTTCTGGACCGATCCTGGGTCCATGGGAGATTTGAGTCTTTTTCAATGGCAGCAGTCCTCCTAGGGTTTTCAGAGGTAGCTGGCTGTAAGATAGGTCGCAGGTTCGCAGAAGCTGGAGACCGGCCGGTAGGGCTGGGGCCAAGGCAGTGGTAATTGTCGCCCGTCTTCTCTGCAGGGATGTCTTCTTTCTTCTTGGGTCATCAAAGATCTAGTTTCTAGGTCTAGGGGAGCCCTCTAAATACTAAATGTAGGGGGTGTTTTAGGGGAGTAGTAGGTAGGGCCAATGGGCACCTTGCCTGGGGTGTCTACACTCACTATTATGCCACCATCTTGTGGGAGGGGGCATACACCTAGCCCTGATTGGAGGGTTCCCCTCATCTTCAAGATAGAGGGGACTGAAAAGTGTGCTTAACTTCACCTCCTCCACCTGAGGGGTGGGGTTTACAAAGGTGAGCACACCTTCTAGCCCTTCTAAGTTTTGTCACCCAATGTGTGGCTGTAAACTGGGGGCTGCCATCTGCTGCTGGCAGTAGAGGTTGGGGGTCTCATTACAAAGGTGGCAGGCCTTTGAGGTTTCGCCTTCGAGCACTGGCCCATCCTGGGGGAGGAGATGTGACACCTCTGCCCAGGATGTGCATTGTTTCTGGTCCCAGAGAGCAGAGGCTCTCCTCCCAGGAGTCCAGAAACAGGTGTGTGTGGCAGGCTGCCTAAAGCCAGTCCATGCCCACACCACGGTTGGTAGGTTTTCAGGGGGCACCTCTGAGGTGCACTCTGAGTACATGTTTTAATAAATCTCACACTGGCATCAATGTGGATTTATTACAAGGAGCTGTTTGTTACCAAACACTCCTGGGTTCAGTGAGGCCATCATGGTGCTGTGGAACTCGAGTTAAGTTCCCAGCCCTTGTACTCTCTAGTGCTTCCCTGGCACTTACAATATTAAGGAATGGATCCTAATACTGTAGGGGCATATCTGCTCATGCAGATATGCCCACACCTGGGATATAGTGCACACTGCCCTAGGGCTGGTAAGGGCTGCTAGAGGAGTGACTTACCTAGGCAGTCCTAGCTGGCATGGCACGCAGGCAGTGTGCCATGTCGACTTGGTCAATTTTTCACCTCACAGGGGCATGTCAGCTGCAGGGGCAGTGGCATGGTCCTAGAGAAGGGGTCCCAGGAGACCCTCTTCAGGCTCCAGGGCCTAGGTACCCAGGGTACCCCTTACTAGGGACTTGCAGGTGGGGCTGAAGTACCAATTGTGGACATGTTTTTAGGGAAAGAACACTGGAACTGGGAACCTGGACTGCAGGGACCCAGTGTACTCTACAGTCAAAGTTGCATCAAAAGCCAGGCAAAAAGTAGGGGGGCACTGCAACAGAAACCCATTTTCTCACAGTGGGCTGCTCCTTTTTGAGAATGTTATAGAAGAATGCAACCTGAAACTGTATTGGTCCATAGCTATCCAGTCTCTTGTCCCCATCGTTCCCTCATTCGGTCTAGAAAGTCGTTCTGGTTTCCCCACGCTTCATACTTTCTGCCATCAAACCTCCTACATCTAGGCAGTCAGGGAATATTTCCTCAGGGCTGACCATATTGGGAGCCTGTATGAATGGAATGCAGCCCCGTCATGCTTAGTGTTTGTCAATGTGACTTCTGGGATGACATCGCCTATTGCTAGGTTTATTCTTGCTGTGTTCTTCTCAAAATATGACATCCATTTCCCCGCCCCATCCAGCAATGGCGTCAGTTTGGTTCTGAGCCCCTCTTTATCCATCTGGACCCATGGCACATAGATGGTCCCTGACGTGCCCTTCTGCAGTAGCGGGCCCATATTGGCTTGGGGTAGCGCTGCTGGTTTCTCTCTAACATTGCTTTCCTACCTTCTTAGGCAATCCTGCATGTAGGGGAAGTTCCACGTGGGATCGCCCCCTCCGTGCCGGATGCAGTCTTCCACAACGGCCATGTCCTCCGGTTTGAAGGATCCCTCCTCTAGTTGTCACTGTCTAGAACTGCTATGAATCTCCCGGTCACCCAAGTGTATTCACCAGGACGGGTGGGAGTGCACGTTCTACGCGCTGCTGGGGTTCGATGTGTTGAATGCGACGGACGGGGGAGGGGGCAGTCGAGCTTCGGGGAGCTCTAGCCCTGGAGTGGGGTGATGCTGTGATTGCCTGGGCCTGTTGGCCTGGTAGCCTCACATGTCTGTATCTAGTTGTTCGGTAGGGGGCCTTCCGGCTCCCTCGACTGACGGATTGGTATAACTTAGTGCAAGAATGGAAGGCATTTGGGAGAGCACCTCCATACCTACATATGGTGGGGGAGGCATGGATGTCTTACTTGCTGGTGCTGGGATAGGATAGTCTGGCTGGGACTCCTTGAGGATGGCCCACAGTTCTAACAGTGCCTCCATTCTGGCCTTCTTTTGCCCTACGTATTTGGTCCGAACGTGTGTTCCCGTGTGTTTGATTATGTTAGTGTCGAAGGACTCCCTCTCTGGCCAGGGGAACGCATGTACCTTAGCAAGTATTGCCACAATATAAATATGAAGGGTCACAACCTGAAAGAAAATGTTATTGTTAGTTCAAAACGTGTAAATTTAGCAGCAAAAATAGCAGACTCTAATTAGATGTGGCATAACAGTTGTAAGAATTAGTGGCACCTTCATAAGCACATTGAGTCAATAACAAAACACAACACTCAAGATAGAAATGCAGTTGCAACAATTTACCAGCACCACAACATAAAGAATGCATCCTGTAATAACCACATTGAATATAAAGAGAAAAAACTGACAAAGAAAAAATTATGACTGTCAAAAATACCTTAGCCCGCTCATAGCACATGCTACCTGATGATGAGGGGAGGCTCTGTGCGGTACACAGGACTAAGTGAGCCAGATAGTCTGTCAATATCGGCTCCGGTATAAACATAACAATTTAGGTGAAAGAGAGGATCAACTCAACAACCACAGGCCCTGCTTGGCCAACCACAAGTTACACCTAATCTCCAAGGTCCAGATTTTCCCTAATGTCTGAATTACACCCTATAACACACCCAGGCGTCCAAGCGAACAACACCTCTCACTTCTTTCAGATACCAACAGTGTTAAGAAACCCGTAGCCCAGAGAAAACCCATTAGACAGAAAATAAGATTGAGATGCTGGCCCTATATCTTACCAGGGTCTATGCGTACTGTTTATATCACGCCGAGTGGTCCAGGTGATGCGGCCTCACTCCCTGTACCCCACACCCAGCAGAGATGCATACCGACTGCGTCAAGCCCAGCGGTCCAAGCGACTAACAACCTTCACTTTTCCTAGCCTGATGACTATCAAAAAAAGCTGACCTCCGCGGGATCACCTCCGAGGCCGCCTTGCAACTACTCAGTTCGGACACATAAAATAAGCAATATGTCAGATTTCTGCCGGTGGCAGGGCGCTCATGTTAATTTTTTGCACTTCTTCCTAGTTTGCCATACGCCAAATGCTGGGACTAAGGATCAGATGTAGTCTCTTACTCACAGATGGCAACTTTGGACTGACCTACGCCCCGCAGATTCAGCAGAACTTTCAATAAATTGTGGCATCTGCTCACCTTCCTTGCTGCGCAGATGTGAATCCGTCCGGGTAGGGTCCTTTCCTTCAGCTGCAGTCTGGTTCGAAACACCAACCTCACCTGGCTAGCTTGCAAAAAAGTTGCTCGAATGTGAATTTACCTTGAAAAAACAAAGATGAGGTGTTTCTCAAATCAGGAACAGTTGGTTTAATCAAACACTTTGGCCGGGAGAACAGTTACAGAGTTGGGGGTCTGAGGAAAGTCTCAAAGTAGAATCGATCTGAACGCCATTATATTAATTTCTTGGAGCATCATAAAACAATTCATAGATCCTTTTTTGGAAAAGGAATGCGGGCCTAGTCATGGAGTCATAAATTACTCTGACCTGATAACTAATGCAGGTGGGTGTCAACGTTGCGTGGACACAATGAGGGCCAGTGGGGAACGTGTCCAGATGTCGGGCATTGGGAGCGCGTTATCACTGTTTGTGCTGTGTCCTGATTGGCTGGGTGTTCCTAACTTTGTGTGGCATCTAACTTTATGGTGTTTTAGGAATGCGCGCTGCTCAGGCCACATGTGCTTCATTGGGGCCAGTCTCCCCAGACCATTGTGGTGTTGCTGCCTATATGTGGGATTAATCTGGATTTTTCCTGTTTGCGTGCTTGTTCTGCTGGTTACGTGCAAACCCTCCCCCCAATAGGCGATTCGATTTTGTTTTATGCACACATTTTATTACTTACATCGACATCTACTTTTTCAATATTAACAGTGATTTACGCTAGCTTTGAAAAATCATATCTCCCGTTTCCCTCAATACATTTTTGTGTCTTTGGTATCTATTTAAATATAAAAGTATTCCCTATTTTTATGCATTGGTGTCGGAATTTTAATGAGTCATGTCTCTTATTTACTGACTGTTTTGGTACTTCTAAATGCTTTACACTTGTTCCTTTGATTAAGCCTGACTGCTGTGTGCTATTGCTCCCCAGGTTCACAACTAAAGGTTTTATTAAAACACCTAACCTGATAGAGATTGTGACATTATTATATGGTGCTGTCTCATAACCACACCACATAATAATCAACTTTCCTACACCTAGGTTGCAGGATGAGGAGGTCTCGCGGATGAAAGCGAGGCCTCCTCCCTTATGTGCATGATCCACACGATGGATGTTGTAACCTGTGGTAAGAAGGGTGTCTAGGATATGCAAAGATGTGGGCATGAACATGTTTCTGTGATTAAGAAGGTGTACCGCTTGTGATGAGGTCTGCACTGTTTGGTGCATGGAGTATTGCCTAGAGAACGTTGATGAGCATGAGTTGGAATGTGTGTTCTTTAGTTTGAGGGTGTGTAGTAATTAGTGGGATGTGTACGAGGTTGGGTCCATGTGTTGGGCAAATTCTGTGTGAGTGTCTGCATCCTCTACATCTGGGTGCGATTTTGGGGTTTAGCAGAATGTATTCTGTAAGTTTCAATGCAACAGGTGTTCTGACCTAAGGTGCTTCCTGGCCCTAATATACTAAAATGGCAATACACATGGCTGTGTTTGCCCTTTGCTGGGGACACTCCGGTGATGGGACGCCCTGCAGAGTTGATTGAAGTCGGAAGGAGACCGCTAATGACTTCACTTGCTGTGCAGATGAATGAAGCAAAAGTAAGACCTCTTGCTTGGCTTCTCCTTTTTAAGACTTTTTTAGTAGGCGCCAGTGTGGTCACATCCTGTGCAGATGGATGATGTGAAATGCGGTGGTGTAATTTTCTGTTCATATGAATGATGGGGGCAGTGCTTGATTTTTCAATGGTTGAATTGAGTGTGCAATTTTCTTTTGAAGGGAAGGGTTGCATGATGTTCCTGTTGTGTAGTGAGTTCTAGGGTTTCTTGGTGTGCAAAAGTTGTAGGATTTCTATAGAGAGCTAAATGCAGGCACATTCTTCTGTAGTCTAGAGACTGTGATTGAGAAGACTAGGAATTTCCTATGGTGGTAGAATATTTTCAGTAGTTAAGTTGATGTCTTCATGCTTAGGATAGTAAGCAAGAGTGTGTTCTGTTTCCTTCTCATTGTTTAATCCATATTTCCTTTGCCTTGCTTTAGATTCCGACACTGATTGACCGAATGCTGGCATCTTCCACAGCGAAAACTGGGGGTGCAAGCGCTGAGGCACTATCCCTGCTTCTGAAGAGACCCTGGGACCCAGCAGTGGGAGTTTTGTCTCACAACAAACCAGTGTGTGGATTTTTGTTGAAGCTTCATGCCTGCATATTTGATAAAGTGGCTTCCTGTATTTATGTGGTGTATACAAGCGTACACGGTTATGTGATTAAATATATAGTTTAGGGAGTTCGGGGAGATTTTTCTGATGTGTATTGCCAAAGGCCTCGTAGTAATTGGGTGTACTTGTTCTACCTGCGTATTTTGGGTGCCTACGCCAGTGTTTCCCTTTTGAAGAGTCTCTGTTGATCGTTGCTCACACTGACTTCCTTGTTTATTTCTTAATATGTTTGTTCCTTGCTGCCTCTTTCTGTCAGGATTACTGTTTTTCCTGGTTTATATTCTTTTGGAGTTCTAATCCATCTCTATTTGCATGCTCTCCGTCTGTCTTGGGATCTGTTTGTCACCCCATTTATTCTCCTGATGTCTTTTTATTTGCTCTGTTGTGTGTCCTCAGTCTGAGGTTCTGTTTTACTTTCTTTTGACTAATTACATACCGTCTAGGGTTCTTGTTCTCTTTTTCTTCCCTGGTCTTTCATGTATCCAGGCTTTGGTTTTCTCTGCTTGATTTCTTTTTTTGTGTGGTTCTGTACTGCTATTACTCTGATGAATACTTTTGGAGGGTCTTCATTGACACTGAGGTCCCCACTCCCAGTTGCTCGCCTTCTAGACTCCTCCCACATGACCTGCATGTAGATTGCTGGTGAAGAGTAAAGTTTTCTCATTTATTTCTATTTACAACCAGAGAATTTCAGGTCTATCAACATTGCTGTCCCAAAACTTAGTAATCACTGAAAGGAACATGCACAACATCGCCTGGAAAAAATATTTCCTGGAGACCTTGATCAAGCATTTTATCTAATGCTTGCATCCAGTACATGCTCTAAAGTTTACAAGTTTAACAATTCTTTTGTGGCCAAATCTTGAAATACAGACTAAAGGGCATGTTTTTTTATTTTCCTCCAAGGGCTAAATTTATTATGAAAATAGCAACCATTTATCTAACAGAGAGAATCTAGAGAACAAATGTGGCTATTTCTCTGTCTTTATTTCTATTTGGTGAATGTTTCCGAGCTCACCGGGGCCTCCTCCCTGGTAATCCTATTTCCTTGCCGACCAATTCTTTGTCAACTGGGAAGCCTCACTAGGTTGTTTGTCAAGAGAAATCCTATTGTCTACTATATCCTTACAGCTTTATCTCCCACATTCATAAAAATATCCACCTAAATTATTGAAGAGGAAAATCATCATCTAGCCAGTCTCATCAACAGCACCCTTATCTATATATAATCATTTACCCAGCATGCCTTTCACGATGCCACTGATGTTACCGATCTGGTTTCTAAAGATTCCCTGGAGATTCTAATGCAAATACTGGAGGGAGGGATGAGTGAACTATATTCCTGATGTTGATTCTTATGTTTAAATATGTTCTGCTATCCCCATCTAAACTTGCTGCCTTGTAGCATCCAATTTTCAGCTGCTTCTCTCTCATCTTGACAGATCATGGGAGTTGAGTTTTTCCAAATGTTTCCACGCCAAGTCTTCTCAACCATCTTTGGTTGTTCGCTGCCATTTTATCAACTTTTCCTGCAAATTATATATATAACCCCGCTCCATCTTGCCTGCCAAGCTTTCCTCTGCAAGTGGGCATTCTTGCTGTAGTGCTTAAAACCTGGAGGGCCCCCCTACAGAAAGTACCTGAAAAAGATTGGTAAGATTCACTACAAGAGGGAGGTGGAAGTAAACAGAGTAGAGTGAAAATGGCATGGATGAAGAAAGCCTAGGGCATGATAACCGAAGGGCCTTTGGCCAGCAGCACCATCTCCTGTGAGAACAGGAAGGCGATTAGACGCTTTTGTAAAAATAATATAACTATGGCAGCAAATATTGTTAAACCTTTCATTGTGCTAGCTATGTTGGGCAGCAGTGATCCCCCAAATGTGTAATGGCATTGCTTCATTTCTTGATCTGATGAAAGGGGCACCGAAGCACATGGTGTTCTTCAGGAGTGCAAGTGTGATCTACATACTGACACAGCTTTAACCTAACTTAGAAAGCTCAGGATAACTTTGCTGTTCTTTCTTCAGAGCCGTAAGTGTAAATGCGATATAAGCCATTTATGGATAAGATCACATTTTAAGGACTTATCAGACAATCAAGTTGAACCCTGAGATAGTGAGGATTTTAACCTCAATATGGTCCTGCAGTCAGTTTCCTTCTGGGAACAAGATGTAGGATCCCTACTTCCAGTCAACTGGCTTATTGTATCAGCTCTACATTTTGTTTCCTCTGGCCTACAAACAACTATTTGTTTGACCTGCAGATGTGCTTGGCTTCCAGGTTGAAATGCAGACCTGAAGGTTGCTCTTAGGACGCACTCGAAAAACCTGCTGAATGAATCCAGTATCTTGGACAACATTTCCATCATGTCAGTGGGGGGGCATGATCTCCTACCACTTTAAAGCTTGAAAAAACTATCACTACCAACTATTGTTAGCATGCATTTCTCTTTTTTGTCCACTTTGTAAAATATACGTGAAAGCTCTTGAAATGCTTGCAATAACTTGTCTTTAGGGATTATTACAAACACCGTGGAGATTTTGAGGGGGAAGTTATCACTGCACTCCTTAAATGAATACTGGAAAGAGTCCCAAAGAAACATCAGGGCAGACAGGAGGTGGTGATTCGAGTTACAATATTTCTAGTTCATAAGACACTTTTTTTAGCATCAATTGAGCTCCAGCAGATCTAGATCCTTATCCTCATCCACTTAAATCATTGTAAATATCTAAGCTTCATCATTATGGTAAACATTATCAACCTTGGGTCCTACAATTCAGTCTCAAATTGACTCTGAGGATCATACAAAAGTATGGCAGTGTAATCTTCTCTTTTTGGGCAATTCTGTTTCCAGATTTCTCGCATAGGTTCTCTTCCAGGGGATACTCATCGTTAGTCATAAGCACTGAATTATCCCCGCCCACCTGCGGGATCCCGGAGCATATAGAAATATACATATATATATATATGAGTATGTTGGGGGATCACAAGTGCATAGCACTTCCGCGACATACATATATACATGTATATAAATACATAAATATGCAGCCTAACATAAATTCCAATAAGGCAAAATGCCAAAATTACAAAGGTTTTCCCTGTACAGACAATCTCCTATATACACTCTGTAATAGAGAACATACACTGTAATAGTGTTATGCAAGAAAACCTTTATTTTCAGAGAAAAAAACATGTAATAGCATGCAGTTGGCCCATAGGCTGCATAGCTGAATAAATATCACTGTACAGTAAAACACTGGCACCTTGCCTTTAAGGCTTCCAAGAACTTGGACACTTTGCCTTTAAGGCCTCCAGGAGACCCTCTGCTCCCATCATGCACCACAGGTGACAGTTAGGTCAGTTCTTTTTCCGGCTCCTTCTATGAGGATCCTGGAGCTTGACAGTTTTTCTGACTTTTCTGTCAGGAATTGTTTTCTTCTTTGGTTTTTTGCGATTTTCCTGTGCTGGCAGTGGTTTATTACCATTCTCTGACAAAATTTCACTCTTTTTCTGTCAGAATGCCAGCTCTTTCCGCAAATGTCCATCCTGTGGAAAGAAGATGGCCATCTCTTATCCACACTCCGTGTGTATCGCCTGTCTTCCTTCCAGTCACAAGCCTGACACTTGTTATCATTGTCGTAAGTTTTCTACGAGCACTCTTCGCGACAGGGAGAGGATTCGCCTTCAAGCTGTGCTCGAGAGAGAGGAAAAGCCCGGCTGGAAAGTGGCCTTGCGTGTCAAGAGCCCTCCTCTCTTCAAGAACACCGACGTCAGCATCATTCTGCCTCTTCAACATCGAGGAAACTGCAGATTCCGGACTGTTCGCCGTTGACGTCGTTGCCGCCATCGAAGAAGCGACCGACACAATCTCCGACGTCGAGACGGCGTGAGTCTCCGTCGTCGAGAAAGGCATTGACGTCGAAGCATACTGCCTCGGGCTCGAGGTATGTTCATGGAAAAGACCGATCGACGTCAAAACACCCATCGACGTCGAGACATCCGTCGATGTCAAGGCACTCTCCGTCACCTCCCCGTAGGTCGACGTCGAGAAGTTTGCCGACGGCAAGGGTGCCTCGAGACCAGTCGGCGTCTAAGACTTCGAGGCTATTGACGTCGAGGAGGCGAGAGCGTTCGACGTCGAAGTCCCTGAGTAGGCGGTCGACGTCGAGGACATCTTTGAGGGAGGTAAGGTCGCCGTCGAGGGCAGCGAAGTCATTAACTCCTCCTAGCCATCATCCCACGTCAAGGGAAAAGTCGACGTCGAGGGAAAAACACAGGTCGACGTCGAGGCGCTCGACGTCGAGAGCTAAAGAGCCTGCTGTTGCCTCGGATGAGGTTAGAGCTGCATCTCTATCGTCTTCAAAATCTGGATCTTCTCCAGGACTGCATATTGTCCAGATCTCCCCGGAAGGCTCTCCGGTGATTGGTGAAGATGCACGGCTCAGGAAGCCTCGGGCCCTCAGTAGCCTGAGGTCTGACTTTTCCCGTACCTATTCTCCTTCACGCTTGTCCAGGGATTCTCCATCCCCTAAAACACCTCGAAGATCAAGGTCACCGACTGTGGTTTCTTCCAGAAGGAGGAGTCCAAGCAGATCACGATCTCCACATGCCCGCCATGCTAGATCAAGGGACAGATCTCGCTCTTATCATTCTTCTCCGAAGAGAAGGCGGCATAGGTCTCCCACCCGGTCTTCTTCCACCAGGTCCTCTATCAGAGACTATTCTCCAACTTTGACGGCTACACCTCCATCAAGAGTTTCTCCAATCGATGACCTCAGCACCTTTAGTGAAGTTCTCTGTAGAGGAGCGAATAAGCTGAACATCTCTGTCTGTCCCGGCTGTTACCTCCTCAGTGATTTTCAAGACTCTTCATCATCGCTCCTCGGCTCGGCCTTTGCTTCCTCTTGTCCCAGGCCTTCTCCAACCTGCTATGCAGTCCTTTTTGACACCGGCAACGGTGGGAGCTGTTCCTTCCCGAATAGCTAAAAAGTACAAGGCTCCAGACCAAGATCCTTTGTTCCTTCGATCGGATCCTCCTCCGGATTCCATCATTGTGGCGGCGGCTAGAAAGACTCACTCATGTATGTCTTCCTCGTCAGCGCCTCCGGATAAGGATAGTAAACTGATGGACTCTTTAGGTAGAAGGATGTGCAACACTTCAGCTTCTATCATGAAGGTCTCCAGTGCCTCCGCTCTGCTGGGGAGGTATGAAAGATCCTTGTGGGATTCACTGGGACGTTTTGCAGACAAACTCCCAAAAGAGGACCAGCAAGACTTTCGAGAAATACTGCAAGAGGGAGGTCTAGTGGCTAATCAGGTGATTAGTGCTTCCGCTGACTCATCCGATCTGGCTGCCCACGGATACAGCAAAACCAAAGGGGATGATGGACGGAGTGTTGAACATTGCAAGCACTCACCCCCAGTCAACTGATCTGGGTTTAATCCATCATCATTCTTTAGCTCACTCCGCCACACTAGTTCAGACATGGCCATATGCAAATCATGCCCACGGATACTCCCATGGTATCTGTTCGAGGCGTTCTGCTTGGTTACGCTTGACTGGCCTCAAACCCGACGTCCAGCGGAAGATAACCAACCTGCCTTTCAACGGTTCTTCTCTCTTCGGGCCGCATGCGGACGAAGAAATGGCGAAGATGAAAGCAGAGCTGGACACGGTGAAAGATGTGGGTCTCGAAAAACGGAAGGAATTTCGCAGGCGCTCCCGCCACTACGATAAACGCCCGTTCCAACAGAGGGTTCAAACCCTCAATGGTCGGCTCAGGGTCAGCAGCAGCAGAGGTCTCACTTCCACCAACGGAGACCAGGAAGAGGAAGAGGGACCAATAGACAGCAGGCCTCTACCTCAAAGCAGCCATCAAAGCAATGAGGAGTGCTTCCTCTAAACACGTGTACCACTCCAGTAGGAGGAAGTATCGCATTACATCTGGAGGAGTGGAGAAACATAACCATCGACAAATGGGTGTTGAATATTGTTCAAAATGGATACTTGCTACGGTTCAAGATCCCACCTCCATCGGTTCCTCCAGACGGACGAGTCCGCTTGTGTCATCACATTTTACACGAGGAGGTAAACGGTCTTCTACAGAAAAGAGCCATAGAATACGTCCCTGTTCATCAGAGGCGCCAGGGGATATACTCGATATTTCCTGGTCGAAAAAGAGGTCCGACAGTAGAATTCAGACCAATTCTGGACTTGCGCATCTTGAACAAATACATCCGCAAAGAGAAATTTCGAATGCTTGCCCTGCACCAGATCTTCCCCATCTACATCAAGGAGACTGGATGTGCTCCATAGATCTGCAGGACGCTTATTTCCACATTCCAGTGTCCAGAAAACATCGAAAATTTCTCCGTTTTCAAGTTGCTCTACGTCACTTTCAGTTCCGAGTCCTACCTTTCGGACTGAAGTCAGCCCCACAGACTTTTTCAAAGTGCATGGCAGTGGTGGCGGCTTTTCTCCGCAGACGCAAAATATTTGTTTACCCGTATCTGGACGACTGGCTTCTGAAGAGTTCAACTCCTTCCCTGCTTCAGTCTCATCTTTCCTACAGTCTCCAGTTAATGAACAAGTTGGGTCTACGAGTCAATTTCAAAAAATCGATTCTCAATCCGACCCAGAACATTCACTACCTAGGGTCGTCGCTGGACACCGCGGAAGCAAGCGTGTGTCCATCGGCGGAGAGGTTTTCATCAATCAGGATCAAATGCCGAGAACTCCTGCGGACTCACCACCCAACAGTCCGACAAGTGTCCTCTCTCCTGGGTTCCATGGCTTCCTGCATCTTCATAGTTCCCAATGCCAGATTGTACATGCGTCCCCTGCAGCAAGCTCTGGAAGACCAGTGGGTGCAAGCATCGGGCAGCTGGGAGGATCGGATCACTCTGTCCCAGTCTGCCAGGGACTCCATCGTGTGGTGGACAAAGCGATCACATCTAATGAAAGGTGTTCCCTTCCATCAAGAGACTCCGACTCAAACTATAGTGACAGACGCCTCCCTGCAAGGTTGGGGCTCTCATATGAATCACCTTCAAGTGCAAGGGCTATGGTCGGACACAGAAAGGGGATACCATATCAATTTTCTGGAGTTGAGGGCTGTCCAACTAGCCCTAAAATCCTTCTTTCGGTCTCTTCAGTCCAACTCCCTCTTGATTCAGACAGACAACACCACGACGATGTTTTATCTGAACAAGCAGGGAGGCACCAGGTCCAGAATTCTGTCTCAGGAGGCACAAGCCATTTGGAAGTGGCTTCTGGCACGGCATCTCACCATCACGGCTGTCCATGTGCCGGGCGTCCTAAATGTACAGGCGGACTTCCTAAGCAGAGAGTTCGTAGAAGCGCACGACTGGGTGCTAAACACCGAAGTGGCCCAGGATATCTTTCTAAAGATGAGGTGTGCCGGACATAGACTTGTTCCGCAGATGCAACAAACGCCAAATGCCCCGTCTACGCGTCCAGGTATCACCAACCAGGTTCAAGCGGGAATGCTCTGTTGATAAGATGGTCTCAGAGCTTACTCTACGCTTTTCCTCCACTGCCTCTCATTCCAGCAGTGATCACGAAGTTCTACAAGACCAACTCCAGGATTATTCTGATCGCTCCGGAGTGGCCACGCCAGTGGTGGTATCCGGATCTTCTACAACTTTCCGAAGTTCCGCAACAGAGATTGCCTTGTCGTCCGGACCTACTATCCAAGAGCCAGGGGAGAGTGTTTCACCCCAACCTTCCTTCCCTCAGGCTGACAGCATGGCTCCTGAAGTCTTGCAGTATGGTCACTTAGACTTGCCAGCGGACTGTATGAACATACTTAAGGAAGCGAAAAGACCTACCAGGGTTTCCTACGCTTCAAGTGGAAACGTTTTTACCTATGGTGTTTGAATAATGGTCATGACCCAGTTAGAGGGCAGGAACAGGTCATTTTGCCGTATCTCTTACACCTGGCTAAGTCGGGCCTGCAGTTTACATCTATCAAGGTACACTTAGCAGCAATAACGGCATATAGAAAATCACCTTCACAGGGTTCTTTTTCAAAATGCCAGTGGTGAAAGATTTTCTTGAAGGGTTAAAAAGGTATACCCACCAGTACGAGCCCCTTCTCCTCCTTGGGAGCTCAACGTGGTCCTTACCAAACTGATGGGCGCACCTTTTGAACCAATACACAAGTCCTCCTTGCAGCACTTGTCCTGGAAAGTGGCTTTTTGGTTGCTATCACGTCGGCTCGTAGAGTCAGCGAGATACAAGCATTATGTTGTAAGGAACCCTACACTGTTTTTCACTCAAATAGGGTAGTTCTCAGAACTCATCCAAGTTTTCTGCCAAAAGTGGTTTCAGATTTCCACATTAATCAGGTTATCACTTTGCCTACCTTCTTCTCTAATCCTTCTACACCTCCTGAAAGGGCCTTACACTCGTTAGACCTCAAGAGGGTGTTGAAGTTTTATCTGGATAAGACCAAGGTAATAAGAAAGACGGACCGCTTGTTTGTCAACTACGGCCCATTAATACAGGATTGGCATCCTCTAAAAGGTCTATTTCAAGATGGATAGTCTCCTGCATATCTCTAGCCTATCAATTAGCTAATAAGTCTCTTCAGGGAAAGCCTAAAGCGCATTCAGCCAGAGGAAAGGCCTCTACTACGGCCCTCCTCAGGAACGTCCCCTATAGCAGAAATCTGCAAAGCAGCTACATGGCGGTCTGTTCATACTTTCTCTCGCCATTACTGCTTAGATTCAGATGCTCAGGAGGATGCCCAAGTGGGACAAGCCTCACTGAGGAATTTATTTGCTTAATGTCATGTTAAGATGATCTGTTTTTAATACTATTTCATCGTCCGCGAGGTAGTGGGTATGGGCTTGCTACTCTATTCAGTGCTTATGACTATTGATGAGTATCCCCTGGAAGAGAAGGATTAGTTACTTACCTGTAATCCTAGTTCTCTTCCAGGGGTATACTCATCAAAGTCATAAGCAACCCTCCCGCCTCCCGGACGAGCATTTTTTAGTAATTGCTACAAGTTAGTACACCGTGCAAAAAGAACTGACCTAACTGTCACCTGTGGTGCATGATGGGAGCAGAGGGTCTCCTGGAGGCCTTAAAGGCATAGTGTCCAAGTTCTTGGAAGCCTTAAAGGCAAGGTGCCAGTGTTTTACTGTACGGTGATATTTATTCAGCTATGCAGCCTATGGGCCAACTGCCTGCTATTACATGTTTTTTTCTCTGAAAATAAAGGTTTTCTTGCATAACACTATTACAGTGTATGTTCTCTATTACAGAGTGTATATAGGAGATTGTCTGTACAGGGAAAACCTTTGTAATTTTGGCATTTTGCCTTATTGGAATTTGTTAGGCTGCATATTTATGTATTTATATACATGTATATATGTATGTCGCGGAAGTGCTATGCACTTGTGATCCCCAACATACTCATATATATATATGTATATTTCTATATGCTCCGGGATCCCGCAGGTGGGCGGGGATAATTCAGTGCTTATGACTTTGATGAGTATACCCCTGGAAGAGAACTAGGATTACAGGTAAGTAACTAATCCTTATTGGCTATCCAAGGACACATTCCGAAAACATACTCAGAATGCAGTGGGTATAAGCCTTCTAGAAACCAGAAATTCAGTTTGTCCTTCCTGTAGGTGTGTCTTTCAAAGGTGCCTGCATCAATCTGCAGAACATTTGTGAATTAATAGAAACATCTACAAGTAAAAGTAGCAGAACCAAAAGCTATGCTCCTTGCCCTGTTGAGCTTTTTTGCTTGTTGCGAGATATTCCACAGTATAGATTCATACAATCAACATGGCCTCTTTGCTTTACACCAGCAAGCATGAAGTCGTGAGATTCCACATACTTCATTGAGTTCCAGTAGGCTTGGCACTGGATAATTCTTCAGGGTTCCAAATCCATAGATCAGCCTGGCCCATGCATTGACTTAATGCACTTCTAGTGAAATAAGGAGAGATGTTGCCAATAGTGTCAGTGGATCAATAGCTTCAGTACATCACTTACAAATGAAAGATGACTCAGCTGAACCTCTTTACTATAAAACAGAAAAAGAGTTCCCTATTCATTGTTGACCAGCATTGCCAAATGAGTACTCTGGCGGTTGGTGTGAGGAGGATATGGTAAAGCTAGGGAGGAGCACATGTTTCTCTTTTGTCTAATTTCCCCCAGTCTTCTAGTTCATTTCATCTGAGTTATGGTGACATATTCTAGCATATTCCTCGGGCTTGAGGAGAGAGAGGGGCAACTTGAAGATTGCTTCTTGGAATGTTGCAGGTGTAACTGCAAAATTGTTTTAAAAGGATTTGCTGAGGGAGTGGCAGGATTATCAGGTAGTATGTTTTCAAGAAACCTGGGCTACGGATCTGGTATTTGTGAACAACTATAGATCATTTCAAACTAAAGCGGTACCTTCTCCCGCAGGTATGGCTAAAGGAGCGATACTAACTTTGGTCCAGAATGATCTACCAGTCAAGGTAACAATGCAGAGCAACGACAATCCAAACTTCCATATCTTAATGTTAGAAATATCACAGGGTGGAGTATGGCTGGTGGTTAACTATTATAATAATAGATTTGGGGCATTGATGTACCAGCTGGTGGGCGAGATCAAGAAAGAGATCACTACAATATTACATAAAAATAAAAGGGCAACCATCGATATACTATGGATGGGGGATTTTAACATACATCCCTGTAAAAATGGTGCATTTGCGATATGTGGTGTAGATGATTTAGGAGGGAATGCAACTTACCATTTTTCCCACAATGAGTATGGGGACAGATTAAACGAGATGTTAATAGATTTAAACTTGGAAATGGTATGTCAAGTCACCCCAGATACGGGCCATATAGCAAAAACATTTAGGAGGAATGGGGTAGAGACAACGCTTGACTATATCATTTTAACTCCAGCATTAACCCATAGGGTGTGTAAGATAAGCTACAATTTTAATATCTATAGTGATCACGCCATGGTATCTTTGGAGTTGAAGTGTGTGCTCCAATTGAGACAGGGCATGGGAAATGTGGGGACGCCAGTAGTTGCAAGAAGAAATGGGGTTCAGCTGAAGTGGGGAAAGATAGATAAAAGTAAGACTATCCAGGAGATAGTCTCCACTCACAGGTTGAAATCGATGTATGTCTGAACTCAGAAGGCCCTCCTTTAGCTGTAGTTGAGGCCTTTAGTGGAATTCTGGGAAACATCAAAACGGCTTTAACGACCAGGGGAAAAACTAGCCCCCAAGAAGGCAAGGAGGGATGGTTTGATAGTGCTTGCACAAAGGCGAAGGCAGCTTTGCACAGAGAACTTAAGGTGAAACCGCGAGACCCGGCCCTTATAAAAACCTTGCGGGCTGAGTACAAAGAGGTAAGGAAAAAGAGAGAGAGGGAGATAAAGGAGGAATTGTGGGCAGACCTAGAAAAAGCAGCCCAAACAGGGAATAGCAGTGAGTTTTGGGGTCTGATTAATGCCCCATACTTTAAATCACCAACCGACCCCTCTTTGGATGTAAACGTGGGAGAGGATGCCTGGGTTCTCCATTTTGGGGAGATTTTCCGTGGCACAGATACCGAAAGGAATCACGCAGGGCCACTATTGGACATGGTAAGCGAACCCATAAGTTTCTCTTGCTGTGAGCTCAGGAAGGGGCTAGAGGCGTGTAGCTTGGGAAAGCGCCCGGGCCAGACGGGTGTTCCAATCGATATTTTTCGAAAGTCTAGATTTATGGGTACCACTGTTGACAAATGTTATGAATAGTATTGCTCGGGTCGGTCCCCTTTATCATGGTCTTCGGGAGTGATCGTTCCGATACACAAAAAGGGAGATAGGTCGAATCCGAATAACTACAGACCAATTTCCCTGTTAGATACAACCTCAAAGTTAATGGGTCGACTCCTACTGTCAAGGCTGGAAGATTGGGCTAGGAATAATAATCTCATCCAAGACCAATATGGTTTTCAGAAGGGGAGGGGCACTGTAGACCAAGCCCTAAATTTAGCCTTGATAATAGAGAAATCTACAATGATAATGAAAGGCAAATTATATTTGGGTTCATGGACCTGAGCGCAGCCTTTGACTGCGTGGTCCATGAGAAGCTGTGGGGCATAATGCAGAGGATGGGGGTAGACCCGGCTATGTTAAATTTCATCCGTCAGTCATACTCTAACGCATCCGCTACAGTACGCTATACAAAATCTGGTGATTGCACGCGCCAATTTAAAATTGGAAGGGGAGTACGCCAGGGATGCGTTTTAGCCCCGTTTCTGTTTTCTTTGTACACTAATGGTGTAGAAGAAGAACTTGTAGCGGCCACTGAGGACATCCCGAGATTTGGTAACTTAAAAATTCCAATATTGGCGTATGCAGATGACGCTGTATTGATTGCAAGGACGGGGCTGGGCCTGCAGAAATTGATTGCGACTTATGTCTCCTTCATGGGCATGCTACGGATGAAAGTAAATCACACTAAATCATTTGTAATTGTGGCTGGGGCTGCTAAGAGAGATCAAACCCCTAGTTTTCGTGCGGAAGGTCATAAAATTGAGGTAGTAGAATCCTTCCCTTATTTAGGGTTGCTTTTTGGTAAAGACCTCACATGGAACAAATTAGTGGAAGGAAGGAGGAGGGTTAAGGAGAGGGGTATTAGCACCCTGAAATTATTTTCCAAAAAATTGGGGGCGAAGCCTCTGCCCACTATTAAGAATATTTACCAAGCTCGGGTAAAAGCTGCTGTAACTTATGGAGCAGGGGTGTGAGGTACGGCAAACACCTCGATACTCCAGACAGTTGAGAATAAATATTTTAAATCTGTAGTTGGTCTCCCCTTCTTTTACAAACTCCATATTACACAAGGAGTTAGATACCCCTTACATTACTGAGCAGATTAAATTGGCTCCGTTGCTTTTGTGGCACTCAGTATGGAGGAGGGAATCTATTCCTCTCACACAGTTAATACTTAAGAATTGCCTCGATATGGATCAATGGAAGAGTTCCAAGTGGCTGACCTACGTGGAGCAGACCTTTAGAGAAATTGGGCTCCTGGAACTTTTTAAGTCTCCTCAAACGTGCAAGAGGTGCTCCAAACAGTATATAACTAACAGGTTCTCCCGGTTGGCGGAATATAAGAGGGAGGAAGATGAGAAGGGAAAACAAGCCATGCGGTTATATCAAGGAACTCCTCCGTTATTAAATGGAGGGTTCTCGTATCTAGCAATAGCTAATATTCCACAACACAGGTATATTTTATTAAGGTTTAGAACGAATTTGATAACGTGTATGCTAGGTTATCCGGAGAACACTTTTAGGACCAAGGACTTGAGCGTTTGCCCATGTGACAACGCATCAACTCAATCCGAGTTGCATTTAATCCTGTTCTGTTCATTATATAAGAAGGAAAGGAAAGAATATTTACTGCCGATTTTAAAGAAAGCAAGGTTTACGCAGTGTCGAGTGGCCCTATACTTTTTAAAATCATTACCTGATTCGCATGTTTTTTTCAATGGCCTCTTACCTATTGGCATGTTTGAAGAGAAGGAAAGGGGCGGGGCAATAAGATCCTGACCTGCGATTTCAATTGTAAATCACTGTTTTAACTGTTTAGCAATTTTAACGTTATTGTAATTTAACTGTGAGTATCAACTGAATGATTTTTAATGGAATACTATGAACTTGGGATTTTGATGTATTTTATTTTATTCTTTTATGATCATTATAAACTTTAATCGAATAAAGATGATTTGATGATGATGACATATTCTAGCAGGGAAATGTGTGCACCAACATGAACGTTTTGACACACTAATTGCTATATTACAAAGATGGCTAATTCGAGACTCCAGTACGATTCCATGTGGTGGATGTTATCGGGAGATCTTCGTGCAGAAGACAACAAAGCTAAGCACTCCTTTAGTGCAATATATCATTAAAAAGGTTTGCAGGTCCGTTTAAGTTCGTTCCAGCAGTGAGTAAAACTGTTTCTTCTGAGAGCTTTAAATAGAACTTAAATGGTTGAATTGTTTCTCTTTTAAGCCTTTACAACACTAGATGAAAGGTATGCAGCATAGAAGATTGTTTTTTTTTACTAGCCAATGCATCAGAAAGACAAGTTTGAGTGATAAGGAGTTTCTCATAAAGAGTACCATTCAACACATTCTTTATTTTTCTAAGGGTGAGTACTATAGACAAACATTAGCTTCTTTCTTAAAGCCCACATGAAGTTTTATCTCAACCAACTCATGATTCTTTCTGGGTCCATCCCATCTGGCGGAGAGATTGCTTCCTGACTGGATGACTAAAGGAATCTACAAATCAACTTGGGCAGAATGAGAGGCTTTAATAAATTTGACTAGTTGCTTATTTCTTACAGTCAGGAAAACAGAACAGGCCATCTTAAATAAAGATGTGCTTGTTGAATTGCAACCTAAAAGGTCTGCGATAAACACGGCCTGCCACCATTCTTCAGGGGAGCATCAGCATATCTAGTTTGGACAGTTTCAAATAAAGCAGCATTCTTACTGGATGTCCTTTCAATTTCCACTTCCATCAAAGAGGTGGAATTCCATAGGCACTACTACTTTTGTGTAATTTTGTAGAATTGGCTTTGTGACAGGCCGTGCTCCAGAACTGCCCTTCTCAGCTATATGGCTATACTCAAAACAGTGTAAATGATTGTGCCTTAAAGTTTTGGAGATAGCCTGCATAGGTTAGAGCTTAATCCTCTTTACTTCATTGGCTGTATTTCACACTCAAACAATGAGGTGGATGGGTGCATGCAGAATACTATAATGAATATTTTTGTATGAGACTATTGTATTAAATGTAGGGAAGATTTCCAGCCTGACTGTTAACCAATTGAAAGCTTGTGACTCTGAGATATACAAACACTGTAGATTAAGTTACAATGAATTATGAATTTTCTTCTTCTGGGCTCCTTCTTTCCAGGGTCAGTTGATCGTTCCTGTCCTTATCTCCCGCAATCTAGAATGTTACATGTGTTTGCTGTGTCTGTTTTTATGTCCCTGGTACTTTTCACCTTTATTCCTGCTTCTTCGTCGTTCTGGGGCTCTTTGTTCTGTCTTATCTGCTGTCTGGTGTTGTCTTCTCTTTATTCTTCTTCTTCCCATATGTAGTTCTGCTAATCTTTCTTCTCTTTAATTATACCTCTTTTTTTTAGTTCTATTTTATTTTTTGCATCCAACATCTTTCTGACTTTATTTTTGTTTCTCCTTGTTTCCTCAGAGTAAGCTTCCTGGTTCCCCTTTGATCCTGATTGCTCCTTCAGGACCCTCCAGTTCTTCTTTTCCCACCTCTCGAAGGCACCGCTTCTGGCAGTCACAGCTCTCCTGCTTGGGAAAGGTAAATTCTCCAAATGATGTAATTTTTCTTCTTTCTTCGCATATGTCTTTGTCCAACATCATACCGTGTAGGGTTGCTACTTACCTCCATGTCATCAGGGCGCCAGTTCCATTTCAAGGTTTTCAACATACAACTTATTGTGTTCTGGAGATTAATGTCAAAGATTGCTTCCATTGTGGTTTTTGGACTCTGATACTTTATGGTTTAAATCTTTTATTAGCATTTTGTAAAGAGGGCAAACGGATACAGCAGCAAAAGAACGTTCAGGGAGAAGACTCCCGGATAGCTAAGCACACTTAGTTTACTGCAAGTAGTGCGTTACAAGCCCAAGAAAAGGAGGGAAAAAAACCTCCACCCCCCCCCCAAGAAAACTTTCCCCTCCCCGTCCACACTCACCCAGAGACATGACTTGCACTAACATAGGTAGTTAGCTGTTGTCCTTATGCCTTTTGTTGATCCGCCTTGAGGGCCTCAGTGAGGCGCAGAAGCCTGGGATATTTTGGACTCCTATGACAGGATATTGAACTCCTGTGACAGTAAAGACACATATGGTTCCCATACCTCCTGAGATCCCGCCCCCTTCCCTGCAAGAGACATAGATATCCGTTCCATGCCTACCATGTGCCAGATCTTATGTAACCAGTTTGCGTGGGTGGGGGTGTTCGTTGTTCCCCAGTGAGCGAGAATGGCCTGAGCCGCCGCGCCCAGCGCCATGCCGATCTGTCTGCCGCGGATGGACTTTAAAGGGTAGGTCAAAGGGTTCGGAAGACCCAGCAGTACATAGGCTGGAAAGCGTGGAAGCTGTGTGTCTAGGTGCCTATCTATATCGTCGAGGACCCGTGTCCAGTAGTGCTGGATGTGTGGGCACTCTCACAGAATGTGTGTTAAGGTCCCTTTATCCCCGCAGCCCCGCCAGCACCTGTTGCTATGTGAGGGTTTGATTTTGTGTATTCTAACTGGCGTATAGTACCAATGTGAGGTAATCTTAGTCAGTGTCTCTGTGAGGGCCGTGTTGTGAGCCGTGTGACGAGCGCGATAGGCAATGTTCTCCCACTCTTTTGCACTAAGAGACCGACCCAGTTCCTCTTCCCGTCTTGCGCGCCCTGTGTGGAATGTGTGAACCTGAGTCTGGAGAAGGAGCGCGTATAGTTCTGAGATCATGCCTTTGTCAGATGATTTAGCTAGGAGCCACCTTTCAAACTGCGTCAGGTGGCGCTGCGCCTTGGCGCGGTTGGAGGAGTGCATGATCCAATGCCTCAGTTGAAGGTAATGGAAGCGTTCCGCCTCCGGGATCCCAAAGATTTCCCACAGCTGTGGGAAAGAAAGCAGGCCCTCCACATCAAAGAAGTGGCCCATGGAGCGGCATCCGGACTCTCTCCAGGCTGCGAACTCCGAGGCCGTCAATCCAGGCGTGAAGTCCGGGTTCTCGCAGAGAGGGGACAGTGGTGACTGGTAAGTGGTCAGGCCCAGGTTGGTACAGGTGCTACCCCAGGCCTGTAGTGTTGCCCGAGTTACCGGGGACACGTACATACTCCTGGGTCTGTGTGCTTTGGGAAGAAACGGGATCTTCCAGAGATCGGTGCCCGCCACCGCCTTATCCTGGAAGAGCCAGGGCTTTTCCGATTCTGGGCGGCTCCACTCTACTAGATATCTCAGCTGCGTTGCTTTGAAGTAGAGTGGTAAGTCCGGGATTCCCAGCCCGCCGGCCTCCGGGGGGAGGTAAGTCAAGGACCGCTTCATACGTGGCTTCCGGCCCTGCCAGATAAACTGCGCCAATTCTGACTGGAGTTTAGCAAGCGTACCCCGTGGCGGGGTAAGAGGCATGGTTTGAAAGAGGTAAAGAATTTTGGGAAGGACAGTCGTTTTACAAGCCGCTATCCGACCTAGCCAGGAGACGTTGAGATGTTTCCACCTCCCCAGGTCGCTCCGTATCTGCCGGAGGAGTGCCCCGTAGTTACTGTCCAGTGTCGCCGGTATTGAATTGGCTAAGGTGATCCCTAGGTAGGAGATAGACTTTTAGGCCCATTCCAGCGGATAGTGGGACGCAAGTGTGCCCTGGGGGACCGAAAGGTTGAGTGCTTGAGATTTGGTGATGTTGATTTTGAACCCCGAAGCCGCACCAAAGGTCTGCAGTTCCTCCAGGAAGGCCGAGAGGGAGACAGTTGGACGTGCTAGAGATGCTAGGACATCATCGGCGTACAGACTGATAACGTGCCTGTCACCGCCGAAGGGAACCCCGGCGATGTCTGGGTGATCCCTGACCCTCTGCGCCAAGGGCTCCATATACAGACCAAATAATAGGGGCGAGAGCGGGCAGCCCTGACGGGTACCTCTATGGATGGAAAAGGGAGAAGAGGTGAAGCCGTTGACCCGTACTGACGCGGTGGGGGTGCGGTAACAATTAAGGATGTGAGCCCTGCATCTGTCCCCTATCCGGAAGTGCTCCAGCACTTGGTTAAGGTATGGCCAGTGGACCCGGTCGAACGCCTTCTCGGCGTCAACCGCCAGCAACATGTATTCCCCCTGGAACCTGTTTGCCTTATCAATGATGTGCAGCGCTCTCTTGGTGTTATCGCTTGCTTGTCGATGGGGGACGAAGCCCGCTTGGTCCGGGTCCACTAGGAAGGGCATATAATCATTAAGTCTGTGTGCGATGATGCTCGTGAATAGTTTAAAATAGATGTCCAAAAGGGAGATGGGCCGGTAAGAACTGCAGAGTTGCCTGTCCTTTCCGGCCTTGGGGAGAATAATTATCGAGGCTTTTAACATCTCAGGGGGGATGGACCCAGGCTCTGAGAAGGAGTTAAATAATTTTGTGAGGACAGGGGCTAGGGTGGTGCAGAAAGATTTAAACAAGATCGCTGAGAGCCCGTCGGGGCCTGGGGACTTGCCCAGCTAGAGGCGTGCTTTCGCCGATATTACCTCCTTTATGCGGATGTCTTCATCCAGGCGTTCGGCCTGGTCTGAGTTGAGAGCCGAGGTCTTAGCCCCTTTCAGGTAGCAAGAACCGGCCTCCGGATCGAGTTGCTGGCTGTCATACAGGCGTTCATAAAAAGTTTGAAAAGCGTTCGCTACGTCTGGGCCCTCTGTGACCAGAGACCCTGTGGGGGAGAGAATCTCAGTGATGCCTTGCTCATTGCGTTTAGCACGGAGAGTAGTGGCCAGACACCTGCCGCATTTGTCCCCTCCGACATAGGAGTGGCGCAGGCGGAGGGCGGAATATTCCGCTCTGTCCAGGTCCAGCGCCGCAAGCTGCGCACGGGCGCTGGACAGTTGGCGCCACACTCTCTGAGCGCCCGTCCGTTGATATATGCGTTCGAGTTCCTTCACGCGGTCGGTGAGGTCCCCTCTCTTACTCCTGCGCAATTGATTATCTGCGGAGGAAATGGCTATAAATTCCCCTCTGATGACGGCTTTGAGCGCGCCCCAGAGGATGGCCGGCGACGTCTCAGGGATAGCATTGTGGTGTAGGAAGTCATCAAGGGCGTGCTGGATTTGCTTTTTAACCTCCGCCCGGTGCAGTAAGGAGTTCCGGAGTCGTCAAAACCTGGGGGGGTGTGCAGTCGGGGGCATAGAAAGAGATAGTGTCACCGCCCCATGGTCTGACAGCGCAGCTGTGTGTATCTCAACCTCCTCGGTGAGTGAAAAAGGCTCCCTAGTGCCCAAGAAGTGATCCAACCGGGCATACGTTTTGTGCGCATGAGAGTAGTAGGAGAAAGCTATGGACTGTGGGGGTTTGGCCCTCCACAAGTCCACCACCCCTAGTTGTTCCAGACAGACCAGGCCTTCCGCAGAGAATGCCCCGCCTGTCCGTACCGCTGGGCCGATCTGTCCATAGAATTATCAAATACCAGGTTAAGGTCCCCCCCTAGTAACACTAGTTTGTCCCCCAACCCAGCGCCCTGTCCAGTGCTCCGTGCAGGAACTCCTCTTGTTTCTCATTAGGAGCATATATAGAGCCGATCACAAGTGACCTGTCTGCAATGGTGAACCTGTGCACTAGCAAGTGCCCCCTGATTTTGCTTACCTTCTGCTCTACAGCCCCGGAGAAAAACTTGCTGACCAAAATTGCTACGCCCGCCGACTTAGAAGGGCTAGACGAAAAAAATTGCTGTGGGAAGTCCCGAGACTTCAGCTTATGACAGTCTACGGCTAGGAGACGGGTCTCCTGTAAAAGGTAGATATCTGCCCGTGAGGACTCCAGAAAGTTAAGGATGGCCCGTCGTTTAGTCGGGTTATTGAGCTCTCGTACATTGAGCGACAGAACCCGATGGCCCTACTTGTCATGTATGGAGTGAGGTGTTTACAGCCCTGCCTGTCTCCGGGTACACCCGGTGCCTCCCCTGTTCCCCACGCCCCAGGGACCCAGGAGGATCCCTACAAAAAATGCAAATAAAAGGACCCCTATGTAGGCGAGTGTGGACCCCAACAAAATCCCTCGCAACAAAGCCCAACAATAACAATGACCATGAGAAGAGAGAAGAACAAATTTCTAGTCCTGTGGAATGGCAAAGCCACATGGTGAGTCCAATGGGGGTTGGAATGTGGTCAAGGGCACGACTCCCCCCGCCCCGCTCTAAGTGTATACATCGTAGAAACCGGGACCTTGATTAGGGGGCAACACTTTTAGCCAATGTGGATGGGACTGCTTCAAGGGCCGCCTGCCGACCCCTAGCTATCTCCTTTGGGTCCGGTTTAGTCTGGGTGCGGCGACGTCTCACTCTCTGCCAGCCATTCTGTTTTGTTTTTTGAGACAGTGGTGGCTTGTCCTCTGGACGCTGCTCCTCTGGAGGTGCTATCCCCAGCACTCGGCAGGTCTCCGCCAGGGAACGCAGCTGGTAGAGCCTTCCCTCCCATCGGAAGATGAGGCGAAAAGGATGCCCCCATGAGTAGGAGACGCCAAGACCGCGGAGGTGCGCCGTCGCCGGACGAAATGACCGGCGCTTCTGCAGGGTGATGGCCGCAAGGTCTTGGAAGAAAGTAGGTGACTGGCACTGGAAAACAATAGGGTGGGAACTGCGTGCTTTCCTGAGGATCTCTTCCTTCACCTGAAAGTCATGCACACAGACCAGGATGTCCGGTGGCGAGGAAGAATTTTTCCTAGGGAGGCCCACCCTGTGTGCTCTGTCCAGTTGGATCGGGGATGGCGGAGGACCCCCCCAGAATGTGATGAAAGAGGTCACGGGTGAAGCCAAAGATGTCGTCCCCCTCTGCCCCGGAGGCCACTCCCCTAATTCGTACATTGTTCCTCCGGGAGCGGTTTTCCAAATCCTCCAGGTGTGACAGTATGTCTATGTGCTGCTCCCGGAGTCGGATGACATCTTGCTGAAGAGTTTCCACCTCCTCATCTCTATTCCTGTCCTTTTCCTCTAGATCCGCCACGCGTTCTCCCAGAGCATCTACGTCTCGCCGTGTCTCTTTGAGCTCCTGCGCGAATTCGATTTTAAGGGAATGGAGTTCATCTCTCAAGGAGGTGAACAGTGCCTCCATGAATGACCGGGTTACAGGTTCCTCCGCGTTGTGCTCCGACGGTTGGCCCGATCCTCCGGAGGGCACGGCCGCTTCCTCCGTCCCGCTCCCCCCTGGACGGGAGAGAAGGTCCTTGATCGTGCGGTCCTTCTTGAGGCGTCCGGCCGCCATGGTGGGGAAATTGCTTCGGTCACCCGCTGGGTGTCTCCCAACCCCTGCAGGCGCAGTTAGTGTGTGTCGGACCAGGCAGCTCAGGCCCTCCGGACCTCCCCAGCTGCGCAGAGTGACCGCGAGGCGGCCGCACACTCCAGCCCATGACAGCGAAGGCCCCGCCTGGGAGATCCACCGCTAGCGCCCCAAGGCCAGCACGCGGCGAAGAGTAGGCCGCTCAGGCACGACCCCCAAGCTGCGGCGCCGCTCCCTCCATGTGGCACGGATCCACCTCTCGTTGCTCCGGGGGGGGCCCGCTGCCCCTCCGCACCCCCCCCCCTCCTCACAGCGGCAGCTCTATCCTGCCCCGGGCCGAGATGCCTGTCGATAACCAGGGGGGGGGGGTGGCCCCACAGGCGGACCTGGGCCGTTGGCTGAATTCTCTCGGGGTGTGGAGCTCCGATCGGTCCCCCGATTCAGGCCGTCCCGGCCCCACGCCTAGGGCACGAGCAATGTGCGAGGATGCTGCCCCCAAGGTGCGCACACAGTTCCAAAACTCGCTGATGAGGGGGCAGGCGGGCGCCGGGGAACCACAACGCGCGGCCCACCACCAAGCCCCGGTCGCTAGCTTCACGGGCCTCACCGGGCCACCCCTCGTGAGCCCCTCGCCGCCAACGGGCCGACCCCAGGAGCGCTCCAATCGGGCCGAACCGCCCGCCGATGAAGGCCCCAGCCAAGCGTTTCACTCACCCGGGGGCCCCGCCGGCGGGTCGGGAGCCCAACCCCAGCCGGTGCTGGCGAGAGTGTCTTCCGCCTCTTCTCAGCGCTGGGGGGTCTCCCGGCCCTGGCCGGCCAGCCACTGTGACTTCCTGAGTGTGCTGGCCGCCGGTGTTTGCAGGGCTGCCAGGCACCGCAGAGGGCGCGCTGCGGCCGGGCCTCCAGGACACAGCCTGCCTCCAGGAACTAGGCCACCGAGGCCGCGGCCCACGCTCAGACGCAGCCCCACCTCGGGCTCGCGCGTCTCGGCCGCTCTGCCTCCAGCGCCCCACTGTCGGCCGTAGGGGTTGATCACGGCTCTCCTGCAGCTCCAATCGCGGTTGCACCGGAGCCGCCCGCACTCCAAGGGTCAGGGAACCTCCGATGCCTTGAATGCCCCTTCACGGGCCCGGAGAGCGCTGCGCGGGACAGCGGTCGGCTGGAGAGCCAGTAAGGCACGTCTTGCCTCGGCGCCATTGTGGCCACGCCCCTCTGATGATACTTTTGAAGAATGTTTTTTTAGGTTTCAAAGAATTTTATTGTGATTTTGCAGGAGAGAAATAATCAAAAAGGACATATTTTGGTTTCAGTGCGTCAGATACTATAGTTCGTGTTGCAACATATGAAGGGGTAAAAACCTATATTCATCACCTTCCTCTTTCTTGGGGTTTTCCAATTAAGTTACATTGAAACATCTTACATTGTTTGAGTGTCTGTTAGAAGTCCCAAAATGGATGTTCTTCAGAAGTGAGTGTCACGGACTGGAGTTCCAAGTAGTTTTCATGTCTAAACCCTGAGCAACTCAGACAGCAGTGGGAGCCCGGCCACATGTGCATGTTGTAAACCCTCAAATTAAAAAAGAAAAGCTTTGCAGTTTTTCCAAAAATATTGCACAGTTTCCATCAACCATCAGTCTTGGGTTACAACTAATAAAAGGGAAAATGTAGCAAACCTTCACTGCAACTGATTACCCGCCAAATAAGGGAGACACAATCCCATATATTGGGTAACAACTTTATTGTACTCGAAAGTGTCTACAAGTGAACATCCATCATATTTATAAAGTTTCTATAGTCAATGTGTTCGGTGAAAGTAATATGTTGCTGACAGTGACGATGGTCTAAACAATGTCTTTCTATAAAACGCAAATCATACTTCACCAGTGCCACATACATTGTGAGTGCATAGTTTATTTCACAATAAAGTAATCATGTGCCAAAAAAAAAAAGTGCTCGGCTAATAACACAGCCCAGTGCATTTAAGATCTGCCTTGTCCTGGTCCAATTGAAGTTATCTTTATTCCAAGAGATATCCTGTACTACTGATATCCTGTACTGAACATGGAGGTGAGTAGTTCTTGTAGTCACTGCTGGAAAGCTGTCCCCAAAGAATATTAATTTCTCCAGTATTGGGGTATCTTTCATAGATTCACATGTTTGAATCATTCCCCGTCGTGGAAGTGGGAGTCCCACGGTACATAGAATAGCAATAGAGCAATGAGCAAATACTCTAACAAAGTTAATAGAGAAAAAACCATTCACTTTAATAGCTCGTCCTAGTCATTAGATATGGTCCAAACTCCAGCCAATCAGGCGACAGCACCCTCTAGAACCATCTCCACAGAGGTTCCAGGCTCTCAGATTATCTACTGCACGTCGTGTGAAGGGAGTCTCCCTGAGCTCTGCTCAGTACCTCAACTTTTTTCTTCAGATTTTGTTCTCTGAACATGTCTACTTCTAAGAGATCTCTATTCAGACACTGTGGATCTGGTGGAAAGCTACGACTTCACTCGGATGATCCCCACAAAAAATGTATCTACTGTCTTCACCCAGATCATCAGGTGAGAGATTGCAAGATCTGTAGAACATTTTCTCAGAAGACCTTGAGAAACAGGGAAGGACGTCTTCTTCTGTGGCTACAGAAGCTCAAGACTAAGGACAATCCCTTATCTGATGAGGAGAGTGATTCCTCTCTCAGAACAGCCGCCTCTAAAAAGAGAGCAAGTGAAGCGGAGTTGGTATCTCCTAAGGCTACTAAGGTGTTGAAAAAACATCATCACACCTCTAAACAAGAGGATCAACCTTCATCCTCAAAAAAGGCACCTGCCCCTCCTAAGGGTCATTCTGTGCTCTCTACGCCTCCAAAATCCTCCTCAAAATCTAAGCAGGCGTCTAAGTCTCTTCCTGAGTCACTTTTACCTCACAAAAAAGACTACTCCCTTCGTCGACGAGAACATCCGTCGCCACGACTACGACGACGACATCTACTTTTTCTTCTCCTCAGCCCAAGATGATTATGTCGTCTGCATCTTCTCCGTCGATGTTTGTATCGATGAAGGTGAGACCTCTTACGTCTACGTTGCCCTTGTCATCGTCGACGAAGAAGCGGCCCTTGTCAGGACCCTCGTCGATGGAAGCTTCATCGCCGCCGAGACTGTCGACGGCTCTGAAGAATAAATCTCCTTTGTCGACGGTAGCTTCGTCGATGGTAGCCGCGTCGATTGTAGGTTCGTCGTCGGCGGCGGCCTCGTCGACGGTAGCCTCGTCAACGGTAGCCTCGTCGACGGTGCCGAAGTTTTCCGATGCAGATCTTCGTCGACGCAGTTCGTCAACGGCCATAACGTCGACGGAAGAACCATTGATTAAATCCTCAACTTTGATGTCTGTTGTACCCTTAACATCTTCATCAATGCTTGTACCATCATCGCTGTTAGCGGATGCTTCAGGGCTTCCAAACAGAAAGAATTCCCAAGACATTCTTTTACCGGCACATACCTCTCCAAGTAAGGTATCTCCTTGTCCTCCTGAGGAGATTTTTGACTATGGAGCTGATGAAGAGGATTCAGAGGATGATCAATCAATCAATCAATCAAGCATTTGTATAGCGCGCTACTCACCCGGAGGGTCTCAAGGCGCTTGGGGGAGGGGGGTCCGCTACTGTTCGAACAGCCAGGTCTTGAGTTGCTTCCTGAAGGAGAGGTTGTCTTGGGTAAGGCGGAGGTGGATGGGTAGGGAGTTCCACGTCTTGGCAGCCAGGTAGGAGAAGGATCTTCCTCCCGTTGTGGCTCTTCGGATGCGGGGGACGGCGGCGAGGGCGTGGTTGGTCGATCGTAGCTGGCGGGTGGGAGTGTAGAAGGTCAGACGGTCGTTGAGGTATCTGGGGCCTTGGTTGTGGAGAGCTTTGTGTGCGTGGGTGAGGAGTCGGAACGTGATTCTCTTGCTGACGGGGAGCCAGTGCAGGTCTCTCAGGTGTCCTTTGATGTGGCTGTGTCGGGGGATGTCCAGGATGAGTCGAGCTGAGGCGTTCTGGATGCGTTGGAGTCTTTTTTGAAGTTTGGCTGTGGTTCCGGCGTAGAGGGAGTTGCCGTAGTCCAGTCGGCTGGTGACGAGGGCTTGGGTGACCGTCTTCCTGGTTTCGGTGGGGATCCACCGGAAGATCTTGCGCAGCATGCGTAGGATGTTGAAGCAAGACGAGGAGACGGCGTTGATTTGTCGGGTCATTGAGAGGGAGGAGTCCAGGATGAAGCCCAGGTTGCGTGCGTGGTCCGTTGGTTTGGGTGCGTTGCCCAGGGCAGGGGGCCACCAGGAGTCGTCCCAGGCGGAGGGTGATGATCCTAGGATGAGGACTTCCGTTTTATCTGTTTTCTTTTTCAGGCGGCTGTTCCTCATCCACTCGGCTACGTCCTTCATCCCTTCATGTAGGTTGGTTCTGGCGGTTGTGGGGTCGTTGGTGAGGGAGAGGATCAGCTGGGTGTCGTCGGCGTAGGAGATGATGTTGAGGTTGTGTTGGCGTGCGATGGCTGCGAGGGGGCTCATGTAGACGTTGAAGAGGGTGGGGCTGAGTGATGATCCTTGTGGTAAGCCGCAGATGACTTCGGTGGCCTCGGAACTGAACGGGGGAGGCGGACTCTCTGGGTTCTTCCGGCGAGGAAGGAGATGATCCACTCCAGTGCCTTCTCTTGGATTCCGCCGTTGTTCAGGCGTTGCACTAGGGTGCGGTGGCAGACTGTGTCGAACGCTGCGGAGAGGTCCAGGAGGATGAGGGCCGCTGTTTCCCCGTTGTCGAGCAGGGCTCGGATGTCGTCGGTAGCTGCGATGAGGGCGGTCTCGGTGCTGTGGTTGGCCCAGAAGCCGGACTGCGAGTGGTCGAGGGATCCATTCGTCTCGAGGAAGGCGGCCAGTTGTCTGTTGACGGTCTTCTCGATGACTTTGGCAGGAAAAGGAAGGAGCGAGATGGGGCGGTAGTTTTTGAGGTCGGTGGGGTCTGCTGACGGTTTCTTCAGTAGGGCGCTGAGTTCGGCGTGCTTCCAGCTCTCTGGGAAGGTGGCGGTGACGAAGGAGGTGTTGATGATGTCCCGGAGGTGGGGTGCGATGACGGCGTCGGCCTTGTTGAAGACGTGGTGAGGGCAGGGGTCGGTTGGTGATCCGGAGTGGATGGAGTTCATCGTGCGGATAGTGTCTTCGGTGTTGATAGGGGTCCAGGCTCGGAGGGTGGAGGTGGGGGGCGTTGGAACGGTCGTAGGGTACGTCGGCTGTGTGCTGAAACTGTAGTGTATGTCTGCGATCTTGCTGTGGAAGAACGAGGCGAGCGAGTTGCAGAGGTCTTGCGAGGGAGTGATGTCGTTGTTTCCGGCGCTGGGGTTCGAGAGTTCTTTGACGATGATGAAGAGTTCCTTGCTGTTGTGGGCGTTGTTGTCCAGTCGTTCCTTGAATGCGGTTTTCTTGGTGGTGTGGATCAGCTGGTGGTGTTTTCGGGTGGCGTGCTTGAGGGTGGTCATGTTGTCTGCAGTCGGGTCTCTGCGCCATGCTTTCTCGAGGGCCCGGCAGTTCTTCTTGGATATCTTGAGTTCGTCGGTGAACCAGGATGCTTTCTTGTTGCCGGGTCTGACTGGGGGGTCTTCAATGGGGCGAGGTCGTCTGCGCAGTTGGTGATCCATCTTGTGAGGTTGCTGGCGGCTTGGTTGGGGTTCGTTGAGCTGGCGGGAGGGTTCTGGCTCAGGGATGTGGTGAGTTGGTCGGTGGTGATCTTGTTCCAGCTTCTGCGCGGAAACTGTTGCGGGTGGTGGTGCGTGGTGATCCTGCTGAAGCTGAAGTGGACGCAGCTGTGGTCTGTCCAGTGGAGTCCGGTGGTGTGGCTGAAGGAGATGTCCTTGCTGGAGGAGAAGACGGGGTCAAGCGTGTGGCCGGCGAGGTGTGTGGGGGTGGTCACCAGTTGCTTGAGTCCGAGGTTGGCGAGGTTGTCCAGCAGGGTGGTGGTGTTGCGATCGTTGTTGTTCTCTAGGTGGAAGTTGAGGTCCCCAAGGAGGATGTAGTCAGCCGAGGGGAGGGCGTGCGGGCTGATGAGGTCGGCGATGTCTTCGCTGAATTGTGTGCGTGGTCCTGGGGGTCTGTAGATGAGGGTGCCTCTGAGGGTGGTCTTTGGGTCGGTGTGTATCTGGAAGTGCAGGTGTTCGCCGGCTGTGAAGGTGTCGTCGGAGTTGGTCGTGATGCGGATGGTGTTCTTGTGGACGATGGCGATGCCTCCTCCTGTCTGGTTTGCGCGGTCCCTTCGGGTGATCTTGTATCCGTCCGGGATGGCGATGCGTGTCGGGCGCTGAGGAGGCGTTCATCCATGTTTCCGTGAGGAAAGCGACGTCTGGTGATGTGGAGTCGAGCAGGTTCCAAAGTTCCACGGCGTGTCTGTGGACGGAGCGGGTGTTGAGCAGGAAGCACTTCAGGTGGTTGCTGCTGGTGCTCGGCTTGGCGGGTGTGGTGCCGGTCCGGAGGCAGGAGAACTTGCAGGATTGGCAGGCGAAGGGTCCGTGGGTGCGTCCTGGGGTGGCACGGTGGCAGCCGGGGATGCGGCCGGTGTTGAGTGCGTTGAGGGTGGCGGTGTCGTAAGTCCGGTGGGTGGGTTGGCTGCTGCGGGGGCCAGGGGGTTTGGCGCTGGGCGCGGTCCAGGCGCGGACGGGCGCAGACAAGCTTGCCTTAGGCGTGCCTTCGGCGCGCCAGCGGCGCGCCCGCTGCGCACATCCGCTGCGCAGCCGCGCAGCGGCCGCCATTTATGGGGAGGTGGGAGGGAGGAGCAGCTGGGAGGCGGGAGGCAGGGGCAGCGAATGGGCAGTCAGGGGGGCGGGGCCGCAGGGGACGCAGCGGCGGGAGTGGCGAGAGGCAGCGAGGGGTACAGAAGGAAAAGTGGAGAGAAAGCGGACACAAATACGGGCACAATTCAAAAATGGGGCAGCGAGGGGTACAGAAGGAAAAGTGGAGAGAAAGCGGACACAAATACGGGCACAATTCAAAATGGGGCAGCGAGGGGTACAGAAGGAAAAGTGGAGAGAAAGCGGACACAAATACGGGCACAATTCAAAAATGGGGCAGCGAGGGGTACAGAAGGAAAAGTGGAGAGAAAGCGGACACAAATACGGGCACAATTCAAAATGGGGCAGCGAGGGGTACAGAAGGAAAAGTGGAGAGAGAGCGGACACAAATACGGGCACAATTCAAAATGGGGCAGCGAGGGGTACAGAAGGAAAAGTGGAGAGAAAGCGGACACAAATACGGGCACAATTCAAAATGGGGCAGCGAGGGGTACAGAAGGAAAAGTGGAGAGAAAGCGGACACAAATACGGGCACAATTCAAAATGGGGCAGCGAGGGGTACAGAAGGAAAAGTGGAGATAAAGCGGACACAAATACGGGCACAATTCAAAAATGGGGCAGCGAGGGGTACAGAAGGAAAAGTGGAGAGAAAGCGGACACAAATACGGGCACAATTCAAAATGGGGCAGCGAGGGGTACAGAAGGAAAAGGGGAGAGAGAGCGGACACAAATACGGGCACAATTCAAAATGGGGCAGCGAGGGTACAGAAGGAAAAGGGGAGAGAAGCGGACACAAATACGGGCACAATTCAAAATGGGGCAGCGAGGGGTACAGAAGGAAAAGGGGAGAGAAAGCGGACACAAATACGGGCACAGTTCAAATGGGGGCAGCGGGGGCACAAAAGGGAAAAGGGGAGACAAGCAAGCAATACGGGCACCGAGGCCACAAACGGAAGGGCGATCTTACCAGCAGCAGCAGCGGGCGGCCAGCACAGGCGGATCTGTGTGGTGGGGGAGCGACCTACCTGGCAAGGTCAAGGGTCGCTCACCTCACCGCGCAGCGGCCGCCATTTATGGGGAGGTGGGAGGGAGGAGCAGCTGGGAGGCGGGAGGCAGGGGCAGCGAATGGGCAGTCAGGGGGCGGGGCCGCAGGGACGCAGCGGCGGGAGTGGCGAGAGGCAGCGAGGGGTACAGAAGGAAAAGTGGAGAGAAAGCGGACACAAATACGGGCACAATTCAAAAATGGGGCAGCGAGGGGTACAGAAGGAAAAGTGGAGAGAAAGCGGACACAAATACGGGCACAATTCAAAATGGGGCAGCGAGGGGTACAGAAGGAAAAGTGGAGAGAAAGCGGACACAAATACGGGCACAATTCAAAAATGGGGCAGCGAGGGGTACAGAAGGAAAAGTGGAGAGATGATGAGAGGTTTCGTGCTGCTCGAAGTCCTTCCAAACTTCTTATTAAGTGCCAGGATGATGATTTAAAAAAAAATGTTTTTATTGGTTTTTCCACGCAGCAACAAACAAATAATACAACATTACTAATACTCAGTACTCATCATGGCAACAGCCCTTCTAGCCAGAAGTCTCACTGCCCACCTTCGTCATTATCACGTGGATTATACGCTTACAATCTTTAGGCTATCTCTCGCTAGCCCTATCCCATTACAGCATACAACAGTCGGACGGAGGCCCATCCCTTATAACTATCAAGGTGTGCCCGTTCCATGGTTACTGAGTAATTTAACAAAAAATAAGCCAACCCCCCTCCCCCCCACCCTCTTCCACCGGTGTGCCCCAACTACTAATTGTCCATACAGTCTAGGGCAACAAGTCCCTCAGCAGTACTTATCGTAGTAACATTAGTACGGTACGTCTTAACCTCTAATCGCTCCGTTGCAATAACTGCACAGCATGACTGCACGAGGGGATTCCCTACTGCCCTTATATTTCAGGGTGGTCCCGTCTGTGCATCCGGGACCGAGTTTGCATCCGAATCTACCTCTGGTGTTTGCAGTGACATAACTAAGGCCTCCCATGCCCTTGCGGTCTCCAGCGCCTTATCGTTATTAGTCCGCTTGGCATGCTGAAGCCGAACTGTACTTTCACTCGTCGCCCATTTAACTAGTTCTGCTTTCCACCTCTCAAAGCTGGGCCCTCCCCTTGACTTCCAGTGCGCTGTGATATCTCTTTTAGCCAACAGCAATCCCAGGTCCAAAAACTTGCTCGTTACCTTTGTTCTGGGGGTGTGCGGAAACCAGTGCAATAAACAGGTACCCATGTCAAGTTCAATTCGTCGTTCCGTAATTTCGCAGAGCAGGTCCACTACCTCCTCCCAATATGTACCCAGTTGTGGACAGCCCCACATCATGTGGTGAAACTCCGCCCCCTCTAAAGTACAACGTGGACACTTGGCAGTATCTATTTTAAAATACTTATTAATCTTAGCAGGAGTAAGATATGCCCTGTGTAATATAAAAAAGTGAACCAGCTGAAATCTGGCGTTCCTGGTACTTTTCCACGCTCTCCGGACTATTTGAGCCCATGTTTTCTCTGGGATCTCCTTGCCTAGACCCACCTCCCATTTTCGTTGCAATTCCCTCAGAGGCTCCATTCCCTCCACCACCATGCGCCGGTATAAACATGTAACTGCTTTGAAGGTCCCCGCTGCCATCACTACATACTGGCACGCCATGGCCGTCCGCGGTTCCGAGAGTCCCTCCCTCCAATGTCGCTGCACTGCGGAAACCAGGGCAGAATGTAATAAGTAATCCCCCGAGGGAGACCATATCTATCCTGCAGGGCCTGATAGGGCAACAGGGCGCCGTCTTCATACAAATCCCCCAATACTTGTACTCCCAATACCTCCCACTCGGCCAACGCAGTCCAATCCCCCCATGCGGGAAAGCTGTACACATGCCCAGAGGTATCTCCGGGGCGTAAGGACGGGCAATTCCAGCTCGGCGCTGACTCCGATTCCAACATAGCCTCAGCATCCGCTCCTCGTTAGAAAGCGTCCCAAGGCGCAACCGCTGCTGAAGTACTATAAAGGACAATACATGGCGCGGAATCCATCGTCCCTCAGGACCATCAGGGCCCCTGAACTCCAACGCCACCGCTTGGGTAAGCCACTGCAGTTGGGCTGCCAAATAATAGAGCTCGAAGTCCGTTACCGCCAGTCCCCCATCGGCCCTCGGGCGCATCATCGTACCCAGTGCCACCCGCCGTCTTCCGTTCCCCCACAGGAACCCCCCGACCAGTTAGCGCAGCTGTCTAAAAATGGATCCGGGTATCCAAATCGGCAGTGTCCTAAAATAATACAACCGGGGAAACGCCACCATCTTTAATAGGGCTACCCGGCCGGCAACGAAAGCGGCAAAGTACTCCAAAATGTTAAGCTACCCCTAAGCCCTCGCACAGCTCTGCCTATGTTCCCTTCTAACAGGTCATCAGGTGCATGATAGATGTTAGGTCCGAGATACGGCAAACAACAGGACTCCCACCGAATGCCTTTGACATGGGCGGGGCCAGCACCCGATGGGGTCACTGGAAACAGGCAAGTCTTCGCCCAATTCACCCCAAGCCCCGAGACCCTGCCAAATTCGCGGAGCAGCGTCGTCGCTCCATCCAGAGCCTCCTCTGTATTAGCCAGAAACATAAGTAAATCGTCTGCATAGAGTGAAATATACTGCACAGCCCCGCGTAGGTCTAGCTCGAGATAATTCCGTCCCAATCTGGCATGTGCTGCTAATGGCTCAATGGCCAATGCAAATAACAAAGGAGAAAGCGGGCACCCCTGTCGCGTTCCTCGCCCTACTGGGCAAGAGGAGGAAATCATAGTCCCTGTCCGAACCCGAGCCGTCGCCGATCTGTAGAGAATTTCTGTCCATCCCACAAAAGCATCCCCAAGGCCAAACATTCTCATAACGTGGAACAGGTATGGCCATTCTAGACTGTCAAACGCCTTTTCAATATCCACCGATAGGACTGCCGCCGAGGTAGCTACACAGTAGTCCTCCCCCAATATGCGAAGTAATCGTCGCACATTGGTGGCTGCATTCCGGGTTGGTATAAATCCCGCTTGATCCCGATGCACCAATTGCACCATATATGGGAGGAGCCGAGTCGCGAGGATCCGACTCAGAATTTTATAATCGGATGCAAGCATGGATAAGGGGCGATAAGCTGTCTTATCAGAAGCATCCTTCCCTGGCTTCAGCAGTGGAATAATGACCGCCTCCCGAGTGGAGGCCGGTAATACTCCAACCTCCCTGGCCTCCTTAAAAACCGCCCACAGCTTAGGGGCCATGAAGTCAATGAAAGCCGAATAAAACTCTATGGGCAGCCCGTCCGTACCTGGTGTTTTATTGCGTGCATATGTTTAACCGCGCTCCTAATTTCCCCTAGCTTAATCTCCTGTCCAAGCAAGTCCGCCTGCGTCTTTTCTAATTGTGGTAGCGCGATGTCAGCCAAGAAATCCCCTATGACGTCCCCAGTAACCCGTAATTTGCTCCGGTACAACTCGTTATAATAGTCTAAGAACAGCCCATTAATCTCCTGTTGGGTATATACCAGGGTCCCCGTCGGAGAGGTTAAGTTTAGTATGGGAGTGCCTCGGGGGGCCGGGTTAGCCAACCAGGCAAGCAGCGTGCTTGCTTTGTCTCGTTCTGCGTGTGCGCGCGCCAAATATTTCTTGTGGTCAAAACAACGCAACCTCTCTATTTGTACAGCCACCGCCTCTCTAGCGTCCGAAACTTCCCCCTGTTCATCCGGGTTCTAAGGGCGGGCCCTCTCAGCCGTCCGCAAGCGTTGCTCTGCCACTTCTATATCCCGCAATAGTGTCTTCCACACTCCCACCATTTTAGCGATGCATAATCCCCTTACCACCACTTTAAAAGCATCCCATTCCATTGCCGTCGTCGACGCCGTACCCTCATTTTCAAGAAAATATTGCGTGATTCCGGTCCCGACCTCTTCGCGGAAGACCGGGTCTTCCAATGCCTCTGGTCGCAACCTCCAGGCCGGGCTCGAGGGTCTCTCTTGGGCCCATAGAATCATCAACAATAACGGATTATGGTCCGAGAGTGTTCTCGCAAGATATTCACTGTGACCCACCGTAGTATGTATATCCGGGGAGCATAATATCGCGTCCAGCCGCACATGCAATTCGTGCAGCGCAGAAAAGAAAGAATAATCTCGCTCCCCCGGGTGCTGCGCGCACCTCGTGTCAATTAGCCCCCACCTGTCCTGCCAGTCACGTCTGATTTTGGAAATTCTATGTATAGGCGCTTCAGGCAACGGGGGATGAGACCTATCCATATCAGTGTCAGTTATAGAATTAAAATCGCCTCCCATAATTACCGGGCCAGTTAAGTATGGCGCCAACCTCCCTGACAGATGGGTAAAAAAGGCCGCCTGGTCCACATTGGGGGCATATACGCTACATAACGTCACATCTTTTCCATTAAGGCGCCCCGCCACCACCACAAATCTCCCTTCTGGGTCCACTAATTGACGTGTCGGCTGGAAGGGGACTCCTGCTCTAACCCATATCAACGCCCCCCTGGCAAAAGCGGAGTATGTTGTGTAAAAAAGTTGCCCTCTCCATCTACGTTGCAACGCCAAGCCTTCAGCGCGATTAATATGAGTTTCCTGGAGGAACGCAATTTGGGTCCCCCTTCGCACCAAATAAGCGTGCATCCTATGGCGCCTCAGCATTGTATGTAACCCCCGTACATTCCATGTAATGCATTTTACTTCAGGTAACGTCCCCATATTGCATTTGGAGTCCCATACGTGGCTGCTCGCTCCCTTTGGACACACCGGTGGCCCCAATTTCCCCAACAGAAACCCCAAAACCCCCCAACATCCCCACCTCAAAGCCCCCGACCCCCTCCCCCAGAACAGGCGCTAAAACTCTAGTTCCCATCCAAACCAAAAAACCCCAAACTATGTCCTCCAGTAGCTACTGAGGACTCACTAACCCAAAAGGCAGGGGAGGCTGCCAAGAGCCAAGAAGACCCGACTTACTGTGTCGCCACTGTCTGGTGCCATACCCCCATTAATTGCGTGGCCCCCGAATTCTCAGGGGGCCCGCATCTCTATGAGAGCCGCCACATTACAAAAGGCTAACATCCCCAGGGCCTACCAACCGCCATCATCCCTGTAAAATAATTGCAAAAATATTCCAATGTGAAAAAAGGCACAAATAAAGCGGAGCCCCGCTCAAATAATATCTAATCGCTCTCCTATCACATTAAGCATCAACAAGCTCATCTGCTGTCCCAGGCATAACATGCGGCAAAGCAACACTTCCCGTCTCGGTCCCATCCGAGTCAGTCCCTTCCGAGCCCTTCTCTGATTCCGTGTCCATCACCGATTGAGAAAGCCTTTCTTGGGAAATTTCGGACATGGCCTTCAGTGCCGCTGACCTCTCTGTCTCGGTTTGGGTCTCCGTGGGCCCTCTTGCGCCAGGGCGGCGCCGCCTGACACGCTGCGATCTACGAGGGCACGGTTCCTCAGCAGGCGGCCTCGTGTTGCGCCCTGCTTCTCCCGCCCCCGCTCGATAAGACTCCAGCCAAGCCCACACCTCCTCCGGACTATCACTAAAGTGTGTTTTACCGTCCAAGATTATTCTCAGGCGCGCGGGGAACATCAACGAATACTGCAGTCCTTCATCTCGCAGTGCCTTCTTGACCGCCAAGAATGAAGCGCGACGTCGTTGTACTTCGAAGGTGTAATCCGGGAACAGTGTCACATTGCCATTTCCCACCTTGTAGGGGCCTGATGATCGGGCTTTGTGCAACAACAGGTCCCTGTCTTTGTAATGAAGTAGACGCGACACCACCGGCCTAGGGGGCCTTCCGGGCGCCAGCGGGCGTGCCGGTACCCTATGTGCTCTCTCCAAGGTGTAGAATGGAGACAGGCCCTCTGGTGCCACCTCGGTTCTCAGCCAGTTTTCCAAATAGTCCACCATATTGGCCCCTTCCACTCCCTCCGGCAACCCCACCACCCTTATGTTGTTCCTGCGGTTTCGGCCTTCAGCGTCCTCAGCTCTCCGTTCCAGGGCCTGCAATCGATTCGTAACATCCCCCATCTGGGCCTCCAGCGCCCTGTGAGTCGGCTCCATGACCTCCAACGTCGTTTGTCTGCTTCACCCGGTCAGACAGTTTAGCATGTTCCGTTCGAAGGAGACCCAGGCCTGATGCCACATGCGCAATGTCCTGCTGTAGGGTTTCCCTTGTGTCAGTGATGGCTTTCAGTATTTGGTCCACTTGCTGCTGCATCAGGGTCTCAGACGGCGATTCCGCGGCCTCCTGCTTCCCGTGTTCCGTCACCGAGTCTTCAGGGTCCAGGGATGCACCCCCTTGTTTCCCCCGTGGTTTCCCCATGCCCTGCTGTGCTCCCGGTCACCTGCTCGACTTCCCGGGTGATTCTGCACTCTGTCACCATCAGTCCCGAGCCTCAGAGAGAGTCCGCGATGTGCAAAGCCTGTCCAAATAGCTCTCCTGGTGGACCCCCCCTACGAGCGTATAGTAGTTATGAGATCGCTTCACCCCTTCCAGATGGCTCCCGGCCCCTTGCGTTCGAACCACTCCTGACTGGTCAGCAGAACCTCCTGCACATGGATAGTCCACAGGGCACCCCAAGGCAGTTGCTCCCTCTCCAGTGGTCCACTCTCCTCACCAGCTAGGCAAAGCTGTTAAAACCGCAGTCAGGGGGCAGCCCTTCTCAGCCAGAGTCCCGTCTGGTGGTATCACTCCCCTCGTGGCCCTGACCCAGCCTTAGAAGTCCAGCGATGACAGAGGATTCGCGGCTCTCCGCCCAGCCTGAGCGCGCCAACAATAATGTGCACCCCTTATATGCCAACTCTGGGGGGGGCCCATCACAGCCACCTCTGTGTGCATACTATCACTTGTCCCCCAGCGCGATATCCTCTGACCGTTTACACATCCAAGATGGCGGCCAGGCCCTCTCTCAAGTCCTCCGACTAGGGCAGCCTTCCGGGGCTTGATGAAAGGAGGCACTGCTGAGCCCCCCTCTGGCCCCCGCTCCCCAGGGCAGACTTCGGTCACTCTTCCGCCCGCTCCACTTACCACCGCACTCTTCGGCTCTCTTGCGCTCCCCCGCAGTCAAGCCGGCTCGCACTGTAATTGCGCCGCAGCGGCCCCCACTCAACTTGCTCTTCAGGGATCCCGCCAGCATCCGGAATGGGCACAGCCAGGTACAGCCAGCAGGGCTCCGCCGAACCAGTCAGCACTGGGGGTACACCTCCACCAGGCCCCAGTCACGCTGCCCGCCGGAGCCTCCAAAATGGCGGTCCCTTCTGTTCTCGGCGCTCCGGCCGTGACAACTCTCTGGGTCTCCAAGTGAAGAGGCTCCCTCCAGTCCCCCCACGGGACTTCGCTCATCAGGGGCTATTTCGGGCCACTCGTCCGCCTCCTCTGCACCTCGCCGCCATCTGCCGCCCAATCGAGCTCCTCCGCAGTCAGGCGGGCCCTCGCGGTCTCCGCAGTCCTCCAGCCCCCACTCAGCGCATTCTTCGGGGATCGCACTAAAAGAGGAACGGGTGCAGCCACTCACGTTCCGCAGTGCCCCCTCGACCTCCGGGGCTCTGCTCTGTTCCGACCTCCGGGAGCCCTACAGGCTCTGAGCTGCCATTGCCAGCGCCATCTTGGAGGCGCCCGGACCGGGCTCTTCGTGTTGCTCGGCCTCCAGCCGCCTGCGAGGGTTCGATCTCTGCCAGCACCGCCGCCCGCAACTCCCAAGGCCAGCCAGCACGGTCCCTGGTCCTCAGGCGGTTCTCTGCAGCTCTCAGCACAGGATAATTACTGGGGTCGGCGCGGAGCTCCTGGCTCACGCGTCTGTCCTCATCGGCCCCTTAGCCACGCCCCCTATTGCCAGGATGATGATGATGATTGCGATTATTACCCAGAGGCTACTACTCAGGAAAGACAAGCAAATCAGACAGTGCAAATGCCGATGTCTCTTGTCTCAAATTTATAACACCTGGTAGAGGATTACTAACGCAGGTTTCCTCCCTCGGAGCCGGCATCTTCCGTTCCACAGACACCTATTCCGCAACCTTCCTTGCTCATCAGATCCCCCCCTCCAGTTTCTCCTGTGGCCACAGTGTCACAACATCCGGAGGAGACTCACACTACGGATGAAGAAAGGGAAGAGGGAGAGTTCCTAACGAATGGGATGATTACCAAATCCAGACACCATCACCTTCCACTCCAACTCCTATAGACTCGCCACCTGCAGATATAGGAGGTTTCCATATTCTGATGGAAAGGGCGGCGAAGAGGTTTCAACTTCCTATGGTCACCAAACAGGATGACTGTTTCTTATACGATTTTAAGGAACGAACAAGGAAACCGGTCCGCGCTATCCCTATTATTGACTTCATATGGCAAGAAGGATTAAAGGTCATGAAGACCCCAGCCTCAATTCCTGCAGTATTGCCAAAATTAGATAAAAAATATAAGGCTCCAGATAACTCTCCTCCCTGTCTTATTGGACAACCTAAACCTGACTCGGTTATATCCCAGGCGGCACAACGTCGTGCCAGGAATCCTTCATCTCCGTTATCGGCTCCTCCTGATAGAGATGAAAGACGTCTCGATTCTATTGGCAAGAAGTTTTCCACCATGGTGGCAACAACTGTCAGAGCGGCTAATTCACTCTCTATTTTAGGCTGATACGACAGGCAAATGTGGTCGGACATTTCGCCCTTTATAGAGATGTTGCCTGAGGAATCTAGGGCCGAAGCATTAAAAATTCTACAGGAGGGAGAGAGGATCTCGGCTGAGATCATTGATTGCGCAGTGGATGTCTCTTCCACAGGATTTCGCCATCTGGCTGGGGCTGCGGTCCTGAGGCGTCAGGGCTGCTTGAGGGCTACTTCTTTTAGACAAGAAGTTCAAACAAAGGTGATAGACATGCCTTATGATGGTGAATCTCTGTTTGGCCAACATATTGATGAAGCCCTCCAGGCAATAAAGAAAGATACGGACACGGCAAAGGCTCTCGGCACTCTGCAATTTAGAAAGCAGCCCTTTCGTGGAGCAAGAGGTCGTGGTTCATCATCCTTTCGAGGAGGATACAACCAATATAGACAATATCAAACTTACCAAGGACAACCAAGATACACATCGTCGCAGCAGCAACAGTCATTTAAGCAACCACCGGCTGCATCCTACAAACATTACAGGGGTAAAACCACCTACAGGGGCAGAGATAACTCCAAGAAACAGTGACAACTGCCCACTGCCAATCACTTTTCCCGTCAATCCGATAAAAGTTGGAGGAAGAATCTCCCATTTCTTCTCCAAATGGTCTACAATAACTACGGACAGATGGGTTTTAGACATAATTTCCAAAGGTCACACTTTGGAATTTGTGAAGATTCCTCCAAATTATCCTCCCAGAGGTCCTCCTCCTGCCCATTTAAAATAACTTTTGTCCCAAATAAAAATAATGTTGAAGAAAGGAGCGATCGAAGTAGTACCAAATTTACAAAGGGGAACAGGTTTTTACTCAAGGTTCTTCCTGATAAAAAAGAAATCGGGGAGTGGCGCCCCATTCTAGACCTTCGTTCCCTCAACAAATTCCTAAAGAAACAATCCTTCGGAATGTTGTCTCTTCAGGAAGTGCTTCAGTTGATAAGTCAGGAGGATTTCATGACAACCCTGGACCTTCAGGATGCTTATTTTCATGTCCCTATCCTTCCCAGACACAGACAATTCCTGCGCTTCAGAGTGGCTGGCAGAGATTTCCAATTCAAAGTCCTACCCTTTGGCCTTCGTTCAGCGCCCAGAGTGTTCACCAAGGTCTTGGCACCGGTGGCAGCTCATCTTAGTCAAGATGAAGTCCAAATATTTCCTTACCTGGACCGCTGCCTCATAAAGGCGAAATCGTTTTCAGTCACAAGCAGCCACACTCGGATGTCTTTCTCTGTTCCAATCCTTGGGCCTATCGATAAATCTAACAAAATCTCAGTTAACCCCTTCAAAGGTAAAGACGTTCTTAGGGGCAACCCTAGACACTCAACAAGCAAAGGCCTTTGTCTCACAAGAAAGGCAACAAAGGATTTACAAGTTGGCAGCTCTATTACTCGTAAAAAAGTCCATTTCTGTCCGAAGGTTCAAGTCGCTTCTGGGAATGTTGTCCTCCTGCATGCCCCTGATTCCCAACTGTCGTCTGCGAATGAGACCCTTGCAAGAGGAGCTGGACAAACAATGGTTGCAGGTCTCAGGATCCTTCGACGATGTCATCAGAATAACATCTCAAATAAAAAAGGCGTTACTATGGTGGACTCGCATCCCAAACATATCAGCAGGCCTATCGTTTGGAGTGGGCGCACCAAGTTTCATACTGACAACAGATGCATCCCTCGAGGGGTGGGGAGCACATCTACAAAGACTGACAGTAAAAGGAAAATGGGACAGTCAGCAAAGAGCTTTGCATATAAACCTATTAGAGTTGTTGGCGATATTCCTGGCTCTGAAATCCTTTCGCTCCATAATACAAGGAGCTTCAGTATTGATTCGGACAGACAACACCACGAGTATGCATTATTTAAACAAGCAAGGGGGCACATAATCAACCTTTTTATCCCGCTAAGCTCAACAAATATGGGACTGGGCTATACAACATCAGATAACATTGACGGCAGTACATGTTCCAGGAGTGACCAACATCCTAGCGGACTCTCTGAGCAGCTCAATTACATCCAACCACGAATGGGAGCTTCATCAACCAACGTTAGATCACATATTTCGGTTGTGGGGCAAACAGAGTCTGGATCTATTTGCGACCAACCTGAACCGCAAATGCCCATTCTTCGCAAGTTGGCTACCCCAACAGGGATCGTGCGGGAATGTGTTTTCGATAAATTGGTCAAAAATGTATGCTTACGCTTTTCCTCTGATTCCTTTAGTCCCAAGGGTGCTTCGGAAGATGAGGAAAGAACCCTGCCGAAAACTTCTCATAGCCCCCAGATGGCCTCGCCAGTTCTGGTTCACAGAGCTCCTACTGCTGTCCGAGTGCAAACCCATACTGTTGCACCCATTGCAGAACTTGCTGACAATGAACTGCGGCCAGGTCTGCCATCCGGATCCAACATCTCTGCGATTAGCAGCCTGGCGCCTGAATACTACGAGTTTGCCGACTTAGTTATACCTGATGATTGTCGGGAGGTTCTTGCGAACGCCAGAGCGCCCTCCACCATAAAGACTTATAAACTCAAGTGGAAGAGATTCTGTCTTTGGTGTGAAACTTCCAAGGTGCACCCTGTTCATTCTACACCAGAGCAGCTACTGCCTTTTTTCTTACAACTGGCAAAATATGGCCTCTCTCACCCTACAATTAAGGTTTTCCTTGCCGCAATTTCAAGATTTCGATGACAAAATGGATCACAATCTCTTTGGTCTTCAAGAATTTTAAAACAATTTCTCAAGGAATTATTTAGAATGTTTCCACCAATTAAGCGCCCACCTCTGTCTTGGCATCTGAACATTGTGTTGGCACAACTCATGAAAGCTCCGTTTGAGCCCATCCTTAGGGCTGATCTTAAATTAATTTCATAGAAAACATCACTTATTTTGGCTCTTACTTCGGCTAGACGAGTAAGCGACATACATGCTTTCACAACTCGACACCCTTTTCTCTAATTTACTAAGGACTCTGTTGTGCTTTGTAAAAATCCCGCCTTTATTCCTAAAGTACCATCGGATTTCCACCTAAATGAGCCAGTCATTTTGAAGACTTTCTTCCCTAATCCTCAGTCACCAGCGGAAAGGGCTTTACATTCTCTGGATGTTAAGAGATGTTTAAAGTTTTATTTACAAAAGACAGCCTGTGTCCGTAAAGCTGATCAACTTTTTGTAGCCTATGAAAAGATAAGGAAAGGGCATCCAGTGACTAAACAGACTATTGCACGTTGGATCTCATGTGCAATTCAATTTTGCCATCAGCAAGCTGGCAAGCCTCTGCATGCAATGGTTAAAGCGCATTCTACGAGAGCAGTCTCATCATCTACAGCTCTCTTTGCCGATGTACCTATTCAACAAATTTGCAGAGCAGCGACTTGGTCCAGCAGGCACACCTTTACCAAGCACTACTGTCTTGAAGCTGCCAGTACTGCTGATACAGCAGTGGGACAAGCGGTGCTATGTAATCTCTTTATGTAAGGTGAGCCTCTTTTCTTCCCACCTCCTTTAAAGTTTAAGATTTCTATTTAAAAAATGGATATATATATATATACATATATATAATCCACCTCCCACGGCGACACCATGGAAGGAAGCACGGACACAAGTGGTTCAGGATTCGGCATCACTTTATTTAGTTGTTGTCGCCCTCAATCCCAAGCACCAGGAGAGACGCGTTTCAGCCTTCAAGAGGCCTTTGTCAATCTAATTTGGTATACTATAGCACTTCACTTATAAAGCCCTTCCCACCTGACTGATGCGTGAAAATAGAAAACATACTAGAACGTATGTGATCCACTAACGGCCCAAATGCGTCATGTAGATGCTGTCCACAGCCGGAAACTCAGCACTAATACAGGTAAGGCATAACAATAATAAAAATAAATATTACGGACAGTGCTTGCATTTTAGTTTGCTCATAATACCGAAAAATGCAAACAGCATAAATTAAAAAGTCATGAAAATCGCATAGAACATTTGTCAGAATGGGATTGATGCGGGCATTTAAGGTACATCACCAAACTCGTAATCCTATGTTGTCATTTTAGACATTAAACATAATAAATAAAAAGTATGTGTAAAAAAGAAAGAAACTGTCTGCCGTTATAATTCATGTCCCATAGTCACTGTTGATGCCATGTAAGGTTCACCCGGGCAGATGCCAAGTCTATATAGGCATGACCTCCAATCTCAACTGCAGAATCAAGATATTTCCTGCCATGACGGACGCGTGCTACCAGTGCCAAGTAATCTGTTACGCTAGCGAGCTGTTTTTAGATTGCATTGCTTTGTTGTTTGTTTTTAATACTTTGCACACTCACCCACTTGCTTTTTCATCCGGAATACCACTCCCCGGTCCACCGCGAGATTATCTCGTTTGAGTGGAGGGAGGCGGGTATCATTTCCGGTGCAGAGGGAGGTCAGCGCTCTAGTGGCTCCCCCTCTATAAAACCGGATGCTAGCCACGACGCACAGCGGGCGCGCCGACGGCGCGCCAAAGGCAAGCCCGACTGCGCCCAGGAGTCGCCAGAAGCCAGAAATCCTGGTCATTCTTCCTCTGACCATGAACTCCCACCGAGACGGATTTATTCCACCAAAGAGATGGTAGAGTTGAGGTTTACCCCTTGCCCTGCTGGTAGGTTGGACTCTTGGCCCTCTTACGAGGGTCCTTTCTCCTGTCTGACCTGCCATTTCCAAGGCACTACTGATAAGAAGACACTCAGTAACCATGCTATGGCTAACATATCACTCTGTGCCCCCTCAGCTACTATGTGCAAACCCCCCTCCAGCCCGCAGCAGGGGTGGAAAAGCCTATTGTGTAATGTGAGATCCCTCCCTAAGCATTCTGCCGAGGTTTGGGATCTCCTTTCCTCGGTCCAGCCTGACTTTGGGTTCTTAACCGAAACTTGGCTGAAGCCCCATTCGGTCCCCTCCATAGCTCTTGCTTTACCAGAGGGTTATAGACTTGTTCGCATGGATAGACAGAACAAAATGGGAGGTGGAATTTCCATTGCGCATAGAGATAGTATTAAGATCACTGAGCTGGAACAACACTGTGACCCGACCATGGAAGCAATGGTTTTTCGTATAGACTTTTCGCCCCATATGAGCTGGAAGGGGGCCTTGGTATACCGGCCTCCTGGTCCGCTGTATGATTTCCCTCTTCAACTTACCGAACTAATCGCCCCACATGTAATTGCGAGTAGCAATTTTTTGCTGCTGGGCGATTTTAACATACATAGTGAGTGCGGTTCTAATGCGGACACAGGGTCACTTGTAATGGAGTTAACTACTTTAGGGCTGACCAAGCTTAATGAAGGCCCCACGCATGTAGCTGGCCATGCCCTGGATATTGTTTTTTCCAACTCCCCTAATGTCTCCTGCAAATCCCCTCAGTTTATGTCTTAGTCTGACCACGTGTCAATTGAATTCTGCATTCAGGCGCCTGGGAAGGGAACCTACATCACCCATGATACCCCTCTTCTTTTCAGACAGTGGAAGAGAGTTGCGCCAGAGGGCTTTAATCAGTTTTTTGAAGAGCCACGGATATTAGAATCAGAAGACATCGAAGAGGCCCTTGACAAGTACAACTTGGCAGTCTCTAGAGCTGTGGACCAGTTAGCCCCTCTGAAACCCTTCCCTAGCACCCCTAAGCACCCCCAGAATGCCTGGTATTCCCCTCAACTTCGCGCCCAGAAACGAATCTGCAGGAAGCATGAAAAACGGTGGCGCCTTACTCATGAGGAGGAAGACAAGGAGCGGTTTTATACAGCTTTGGCCAATTATCCTGGGAAAATCAGGGCAGCTCGCAAAGCTCACATAGCTCTACAATTAGACCAGGCTAATAATGACCCCAAGGTGCTATATCGCATACTTCAGTCCTTTACCAACCCTAAAGCATGTGAGAATCCAATGGCCCCTACACATAAATTGTGCGATATTAGCACCTTCCTCACACAAAAAATCGAGACTATCTATGACAAAATAGTCCAATTAGGAGAGCATCCCTCCTCTATTATGATCCCCAAAGTACCTGGGCAGACAGTTACCCAATTATTGGGAAGTTTTCCCTTAGTGACGCAGGCGGAGGTAGAATCACTGATCCGTTTAGTCAAATCAGGATCACCTCTGTATTGCATTCCGGCAAAAACCACCACCTCTCTTGCCTGTCACATGTCCTCCTCCATTGCACATCTCCTCAATCTCTCCCTGCGAGGAGGCCTGGTCCCTCTGGAATGGAAAGCAGCACAGGTTATGCCTATCCGAAAGAACATCAAGGCCCCGCTAACTGAGTTCTCCAATCTCCGTCCTATCTCCCTCCTACCGTTCCTGGGCAAGCTATTGGAGAAACACATAAACACCCATCTCTCCTACCACGTCGAACGGACGGGTAGTCTTGATTCTTCTCAATCAGGCTTTCGCCCTAAATACAGCACAGAATCGGCCCTACTAGCGGTCACCGATAACATCAGGATGACCCTAGATAGAGGCCATTCCACAATTCTGGTGCTGCTGGACCTATCCGTCGCGTTCGACACGGTTTCCCATAAGATTTTGCTCAGGAGACTGGAGGAGATTGGACTTGGAGATTTGGCCCTCTAGTGGTTGACGAGTTTTCTTTCATCCCGCTCACAGGCGGTTAACCTTGGTCCGTATCGTTCTGCTGTAACAGAGTTGTCCAAGGGAGTACCACAGGGCTCTTGTTTGAGCCCGACTTTGTTCTAACATCTACGTGGCTCCCTTGGCCAATCTGTTAAGGAGTAGCGGGTTTATCCCCGTCTCCCTATGCTGACGATACCCAGCTGCTCTTTCCATTTGCAAAATTCACCCCTTCAGTACAGGCCGCTTTCTCTCTGGGAATGAGAAATATCTCACAGTGGATGAGGAGTAACTTTCTTCAGTGCAATGTGGGAAAGACGGAGATCATGCTCTTTGGGGAAGCTCAACTACTGTGGACCCCCGATTGGTGGCCCACAGACTTGGGCACCCCCCCTGTCCCCAAGACCTGTGTAAAAAACTTGGGTGTTCGCCTGGAGCAGACCCTCACCATGAAGGAGCATGCCGCACAGACAGCTGGCTCTTGCTTTCATGTGCTGGGCCTACTGCGTCGCATCCTTCCCTTGCTCCCTGACTCATCTAGGAAGACGTTAACCCAGGCGCTTATCTTAAGTCGCCTGGATTACTGTAACAGCCTACTGTTGTCCGCTAACAAGGCTGCTCTTAACAGACTGCAGGTTGTCCAGAACACGGCGGCACGTCTGATCCTGAACGCCCCGCCTAGGACAGCCTCCCGGCCTCTGCTCTTTCAGCTCCACTGGCTCCCAATACGGGAACAAGTACAGTTTAAAATCTGCTGCATCATACACAAGGCCTTGTCCAATTCTGGCCCTAGCTATCTTGCAGATAAATATATCCCCTATACACCTCGGCGGTCTCTCCGCTCAGGATCCAAATCCTTCCTTGCAGTGCCTAGAATTAAACGGGCCAGACAAGGTGGGAGGTCTCTTTCCTATCTAGGCCCCTGTTTTTGGAACAAGCTTCCTGTGCAGCTCAGACAGTGCACGGAACATTCCCATTTCAGGAAACAGCTCAAGACCTTTCTCTTCTGCTTCTGATTCCTAGCAGATAGCCCTTTCCACAGGTGGCCCGTCTCGAGCGCAGAGATACCCCTTCGGGGGTCGATTCTGGCGCTTTATAAATAAATAAATAAATGATGTAAATGTCAAAACATTAGTGTTCATCACGCACCGGGACCGGTTAACTGTGGTCTAATGGCGGGGTTATAATTGCAGACGAAGAGTATACTTGCAACTCAAAGTCTATAGAGCGCATGCTCCTAATCCCATCAAGACTCCATATCCCATAATGCCGCTGAATGGCAAGATAGTTAGCAGGAAAAACAGCTACAGTTGTATATTGCAGGGTCTCAAAATAACTCATTCCAGGGCAAAGGCAAATGTCAAATCACTGCTATAACAGCCAACATAAAATATCTTTCAATAAAGTACAACCTCGGGGTTGAGGGGGACCCATCAGCAAAATTGATAGCGCCAAAACCACCTCACTGCATCGGCGTTGGCGTCTGCAGTGCCCAATTACCACCTGGTGTCAGTCTTCCGGGCAAGGCATTTTTTGCTGGCAAAAACACACACACATATATATATATATATATTTATAATGTCTTATTGGGTAGCATACATTTCTTCTGTCGTACTCTGTTTACGATAAATCTTTTGGTATGACCGTCTCATACTTCTGTGATAACTGCTATCTACTCTGATTCAAGCATGTGAATCTATGAAAGATACCCCAATACTGGAGAAGAAAATAAGTCACTTACCTGTAAACTGTGGTTCTCCAGTATTGGTATCTTTCATAGATTCACATGCGACCCACCCACCTCCCCATAGAGGCTCCCCTGCTCTATTGTAGGTTTATACCACACTTGTGCTCGAAAATCTGAGAGCCTGGAGCCTCTGTGGAGATGGTTCTAGAGGGTGCTGTCGCCTGATTGGCTGGAGTTTGGACCATATCTAATGACTAGGATGACCTATTAAAGTGAATGGTTTTTTCTCTATTAACTTTGTTAGAGTATTTGCTCATTGCTCTATTGCTATTCTGTGTACCGTGGGACTCCCACTTCGACGACGGGGAATGATTCAAGCATGTGAATCTATGAAAGATACCAATACTGGAGAACCACAGTTTACAGGTAAGTAACTTATTTTCTTTCTTCTTCTCACCATATCCTCCCCCTTCATGCTGTTACACTCTGTCTCCTTCTCTGTCACTTTTTTCTTTGTCACTATCTACACATTACTCTCCTTTATCTCCATCTTTCCTTTCATCTGTGAAAATATTTCTTTACTTCTTCCTGTCTTTACCTCCCAGACGTTATCTCTTTCTGCCATATCCTGTTTCTCTTGGCCATTCCCTTTCATACGTTTTCCTGTCTCTTTCGCCCACTCTTTCTATCTCTCTGTTACTATCTAACTGTTTTTTAAAAGTTATCTCTCATAGTTCCCCTGTCCTACATTGTTCGTTGCTATTTACGTATTACAATTATATCTTGTTTGCTCTTAACTTTGGCATGCTTAATTTTCTATCGTAGTCTGTTGTTTTAGTTCCCCTAGTCACTCTCTACATTGGTGTAGTTCAAGTGTACCTGCCATCATGGAATTACCCTCTTTGAGTGGCAGAAGTACATTTTGTTCATCTATTCTGCCTTCAAGACTGCCAGGACTAACCAGTTCTCATGAATGAGCAGGCCTAGGCACTGGTGGGAAGTCTCATAAGCCCTTCCATCAATGCTCTTACCATTCTGCTTGTAAACAGTAGAATATCTGGTCATCTCCCAACACCGTGGGTCCCATGTCGTTGAGACTATTTGTTTTTGTCGATCCTCTCTTTCTCACTCCTGACATTGCTCGTTTTATCTGCTTCTGTAACCTGCCCAGTCTTTTATAGTGTTGGTGTACACTGCTGTAGTAACATTTTTCACTGAGAATTCCCAACCTGATGGGTACTAATTTAAGCACTTCAATCTACGAAAGCTACCAAAAGATAGAGAACTGTAGTTACAGGAAAGTATTTTTTTTCTATCGCCTCCTTCTTTGTTCCTCTGTTTTAACTGGACTCCAACCTCCCCCCCCCCCCCTTTTTTCTCCTTTTTCCATCACAATTCTGTTTTTTTAGGTCTCGCCTAGCGACGCAGCGCATGCGTTGCTCGCTTGCGAGATCTATTGTTGTCGATTTTGCTTGCGAAGGGGGACCGGAGATGTGCACGCGTACGGACAGGAGATGTGCACGCCTCCGGCTCGCGCGTATTAGCAGAACGCGCGCATGGCGCGCTTTCACTTTCCCTCCCTCCGTCGGCTCCAGATCAAGTTTCATTCATTACCTGTGTTAAAGTCAACAAAGGCTACATCTAAGACTGCCAGTCTCGGGCAGGATACCACTTTTTTCCAGCTGCCTAATTAAATGTAAGTACTTTATTTTATCCCAGGGTTCAAACTTGCAGCGTACCCTTGTAATAATTGAAATTGCATGCACGGCCAGGGGACAGCTTAACGCCAGAGAGGAAACGGGTCTGCTGTCATTCTTTGCCGTAGCGTCTAAGTCAAAGATACAGAGACGTCGTCATTCCCCTACCTAGTTATTAGCCGCGGTACGGGAGAGGCTCGGCAGCAAAAGCTCCCCCTAAATGGACGACAGGATGTACTGACCCACTCCTGCTCCTGAAATAGCAGTGAAAGGCGGGCATGCGTGGTAATTGGCCACACCACGAATCTTAGGAACTTTCAAAGGCCTTGTGGGTGATGTCTTCACGCGCTGACCTCTGCGTATTCCTGATGCCACAGCTGCCCCTGGTCTTGCGGATCCTTCGCTAACCATCACACCAGAGCACATGGGATGGCATCAACGAAAGTAAAATACGAGCACCGCACTCCATCACCTTTCTTTCACGCCTGGCCAGGTTGGGTTCTTGAAACGCCCCCTCTGATATCACTGATGAGCACCGCCTTTCGTCCGTCCACTGGCTCTCCAGTTTGTTTTGCTCACAGGCGGCTCAGTTTCAGGTGATAATTCGGTGTTTCTTTAGGACACCTCTGCCGCTACATTTAAGATACTTGTGTCTGTGGCTCCGGGAGGTGCTGTATCTAACTTGCTTTTTCTACATTACCTTTTTGCAAACAAGTGTCTTTCTTTAGGGGGGGTGGCATTAATACCAGGTTCCTCTACTACAGAGGTTATTTCCGTAGTCAAGGCCTCCACTGCTGAAGTCTCCAACAAAATAATAGACCAGCTCTTGTAGGTTTTATTTGTAGTGGAAGTGCAGGTAGTGGAGGTCAATTTACGTTTACCCATAGTACGTCCTGGGACTTTGCACGGATGAAAGAAATGTGTCCCTAGCTGTAACAGGCACTGGCTGGCCCATTTTTGCCCCGTACTTCGCCCTGGCACACCCCGTGTAGCAGTGGCCAAATTGCCTTTTATAAATCTACTGCTGCAGGTAACGATGTGCAAAGGCTCCTCCTCTCTGCCCCACTGCACGCTGGATGTTGAAGTCCTTGAAACAAGAAGGGTGTACCACGCAACGATGTGTTAAAGCGCGTTTTATAGCGCTACTGCTTCAGGCACAGTTGTGTGATTGCCCCTCCTCCTCCCTGCCCCAGTGCAGACTGGATGTTAGTCACGAAACAACAAAAGCGGCTTCTAACATAGGTTCTTTATTTGGATCTACTGCACATGTTATATGGTAAAGTACATTATTTCAGAGAATAGGCAGCAATCTTGATTATTCTTATTTTTAAAAATGTTATTGAAAAGTATCGACCACACAATGAACGACTTCTAAATATCACAGTTATCAGTGCTTTGAGTTTGAGGTATTTTCTCTTTTTCTCTTGCATTAACATTTCTTACATAATATATACGTATGATATAATTATATGTCTGGTACAATAACTGTAGATAGTTTTGCTGGATTCTTTGAAGGTTCGAGGATTTACTGCCTATTCTAGCAGCAAACCATCTACGTTGTTTAGCAGCACGTTTTCAAAAATGTATTTAATATTCAAAGAAACTTTGTGTTTGACTTTTTCCCTATATTTAAATGACATACTCTATATTATTGGTCTGTTGATTGTATGTTTTTAATCCAGTACTGTGCTCAAAGTAGTTTTTTTCCTGTCTAAGTTAAAGTTTAAACCATATACAGAGGACCTATTGCAACAGCCTAATCTGCATAACCATGGCATGTTTCGAAACAATTATCTTGTGCACCCATATGCGCTCTGTACCATTACTGGTTCCGGGAGAACCACCAGGTATGCATGCACTGCAAGAGCGATTCTTTGTCACAGGACACATAAAATTAATAATAAACAACGGGAAAATGCATTGGAAGATGACTGCATGCATTTAAGGATTGGCAAAGCCAATAGCTCTCTAGTGCGGAACGCCAGACCTTGTTAACTTAGTAGGATGGTTAAATGCCAATTGTCACAACTTCTACACGTGGAAAACATGCATTTGCAATGCAATAGGTTTCGCATTTACGCAAGTTTGACCTACTGACATTATAAATGACAATGCCTTTTATTTATGTTTTGGGTTCTAAAACATAAATAAAAGGCATTGTCATTTACAATACTGATAGCTTAAACTCTCGCAAATGCGAGACCTATTGCATTGCAAATGCTTGTTCCTAATTGCCTTTATCTGATAGACTTCTCGCTGCAGATTCCTTACCTTAGAAGAATTTCCCGGAGATCAGACTGGACCAGGAAAATCTTGAGCAGTACCTCTGAGCGCCAGTAGGTGGTGTCGATCGGTTCCGTGTCAGCTGTGCCACAAGTGACATGCGTTGTTCCTATATAGGCTTCACCATTTTCTTTCCGCGCCATCAGTGCAGATCTGGAGAGAGCTACCTCAGTCCTTTTTTGGGCTACCTTTTTTTGACTTTTTGTTTAAATTCTTTTTGAGCTGAGCTGCCAATATGCGTTAGGGATGTCCCCCTGTTGAGTGATGAACCCCACGGTGTTTTGGGAGCATGCCCTAAAGCTCTTGGTCAACTGACAACAGATGACTTCGCACCGCTCCAGGTCCCGAACAAGGGCCCGGGCCCTCTCTGAGTTCTTCCCACCAGTCGTTGTCACGCTCTAAAACTTTGTCGGGTAACTCCTGTGAGAAAGTGCCCTCTTTCTGCATGGTATGCCCCCACTTTTTGCTGAATTGCTGATGTTCTTTGACTGAGTGTGCGTGCCCTGGGTTCCTGCTAATCAGGTGCCCAGGGCCTATGTTCCTTCTCTAAAACTGCATTGAAGCCTAAACCCAATTGGCATCTCTGGCCACATGTCAGCCCCTGGTAAATGGTACCACAGGTACCCAGGGCACTGTGACCAGAGAAGGCCACTAAGGGCTGCAGCACTTATTGTGCCACCCTTAGAGGCCCTGTACCCTGACACTCACACACTGCCTTTGCAGGCTGCATGTCTTGGTGCAGGACAAAGTGAAGAGTCGACATGGCACACATCCCTGTGTGCCATGCCCTACAACCACTGCCCTGGCATACATCAGTCACCCCTCTAGCTGGGTGCCCTATGCCAGTGGTGAGGGTACAGGTGCATGAGCCCTGTACCCCTACAGTGCCCAAGTCCATTCCTGGGCACTGTAAGTGCAGTGCTGCCATTAAGAGTATATGGTGCTGGGAGTTTGTCATTACGAACTCCACAGCACCATGATGGCTACACTGAAGACTGGGAAGTTTGGTATCAAACTTCTCAGCACATTACACCCACACTGATGCCAGTGTGGGATTTAATGTAAAATGCACCACAGAGGGCATCTTAGAGATGCCCCCTGAAACTCGACCAACTTCTAGTGACCTGACTGAGTGGCTGCTTAGGCTGCCACCAACAGACATGTTTCTGGACCCCTGGGTCGAGAGCCTGCTGCTCTCGGGGGCCTGAAACAATGCACATCCTGGGACGAGGTGCCAAGCCTCCTCCCCCAGGATGGGCAGGGTTCACGAAGGAGAAGCTTCAAAGGCATGCCGCCTTTGTGAGCCTCTCCAGACCATTTGCTGCTTTCAGCAACTGGTCCCCACTAGTTCTACCCCCCACTTTGGGCGGGAGAACCGGCGGGAAAAACAAGTGAGGAAGGGAGGTGTGCCCGCCTCTGCCAACTCCACCCCTCAGGTGGGGGAGGCGAGGTGAAGCACAACCTCGAGTCTCAGCCATCTTGAGGATGGGGGGGACCCAGCCAACCAGGGACAGGCTCCTGCCCCCCTCCCACTGGAGAGTGGCAGAATAGGGGGTGTACCCACCCCAGGGAAGGGACCCATTGGTCCCTGCCCTTTACCTACCTGTAACGCCCCTAAAGTTAGTATTTAGGGGGCACCCTGAACCTTACTTCCTCAGATCCAGCTTACCTACAAGAAGAAAAGAAGGACTAAGAGCCGTGCAGAACTAACAAGAGGACGACGCCCACTGACTTGGCCCCAGCCCTACAGGCCTGTCTCCCCTCGAACCTGCTCCTGCGAAATCCCGGCGTGTCCAGCAGCCAGCAACCTCACAAACCCCGGAGGTCCTGCCTGCCTTCACTTCCAAGACTGTTTCTCCCGTAAACACCAGACGTGTTTAAACTGCAGCTTCTGGCTCCGGCCGGACACCGCGAATCCAGCCCACTCTGCACCCACCGAACCCGGCCCGAGCTCGAGTGGAAAAACACCACGAGGTGGTCACCCCGGCGATCCTGACCCGAGATCCGGCGACTCCTGACCTGCCTCAAGCCTCCAGTCGACGCCTGCAGCCTCAATCCAGAGGATCCCCTCTACCGCGACCAGAGCGGGTAAGAAAATCCGACCCTAAAAGGCACCCCTGCACCCGGCGCCCCACGGCCTTGTGTGCCCAAACCAACGGGGCCTAACCAACCCCCAAGACATCCCAACTTACCCCTCGAAGTGGTGGTCGCACCCAGAAGATCCTCGTCCCCGAGCCTGCAGTGCTTCTTCAAACCAGAGGTTCTCAATTGAAAACAGGGCGTCCGACGCCGAAACAGCACTCTGCACCCGGCCGCCCCAGTGCCGCTGAGGGTGCACTTTTTGTGCCAACTTGCTTCCCCATTTGCCCTGACCTAAACCCTAGGAGCTTTGCTCCCACAACCCAGTGGCCTGCTTGCCAGCAGCCACCAACCGGAGACCCCCTATCCTCCATAGGATAACATTGGGCCTCAACACTCTGCACCCGGCCGCCCTAGTGCCGCTGAGGGTGCAACAACAGTGCATCACTGACCCTGGGGGAAACCTTGTTCTAACCTCAGAACCCTAACTCCCACAGTCGTTTACTTACCTGCAAACCGATAACCTGTTTTTCCTCCATAGGATAACATTGACAATTTTTTTCCCCAAAAAAACGACTAAGTGTGGAGTTTTGAAAACTAAAGATATTCCTTAAAAATCGTACAAATAACCAAAACGTGTTTTCTTACCTGTTTGCAGGAAATGTCCCAGTGCTGAATCCAGGCATCCAGCACGGAGTTAGAAAAAGTAACGTAAAAGTAACTTACCTGCAATTTGTTGAAAAAGCCCATTCATTTCAATGTACTGTATTTTCTAAGTGTTGCATACTACTGTTCCCCTGTAAATCAAACAAAGTACAATTTCTATTGCATTTTTCAACTGTTCTATATCCAGTAACTTATTACTGAAAAGTATTTAATGCTTACCTGTGCCAGGCTTGCTTGGTTCTAAAAATAAACAACAGTATATTTTTATACAAAAACAATTGGCCTAGAGTTCAGTTCTTGAGTGTGTGAATTCATTTGCTGACTGAGTGTGTACATCAAATGCTTAACACTGTCCTCTGATACTGCCTTACTGCTCGACCAAGCTACCACTATTCGAGAGTAAGGTTCTGTCTAACTTTAACCTCTGCCTACCTTTGGGGACTCTTGGACTCTATACACACTGTACCTCACTTTGGTGCAGTATATATAGAACCAGTTTCTTACAACTCCCACAAGAAAAAGAAGACAAAGAAGTCGAAGTGTTCTTAGACTTTCTGCGTGGATCCAGGTCATCGAACAAGGTGCGTGAATGGCGCCACAAATCTAGACCCGGCTCCCACACATCAGCTACAGGGCCCGGGTCTGGTTATGGTCCGTGTCTCTTAGAGTTTCCTGGAACTAGAGTGATTCCCCCACCAAGCTTAAAGAACTTTGAGGCCATGCACCTCATCTTTGGACGGGCCGACCTCTCTGGAGCACCTTTGGGCTTGTTGAGTTTGACAGGTGCCCCAACTGGATTCCTGCCGGTGCGTTCGACCATGGCACCAGTCGGTCACTTTGATCTGTTCCCTGATCGGCTCTGGTTAGGAGTATGTGGTCTTCCCTGGAGTCTGTTCCAGTGGTGCCGTTCCTGTGGTGCCATTGCCGGCGATGCTCCTCGATGGTGCCGACTCAGATACAGAGAAGGGCTGGCATTGTCCTACATCAACACCGACTGGGCCAAGACCATCCAGGTTAGAAATTGTGCCTCCTTTTACTGACAGTGATTGGGGCAGATCTGAGGATCCCTATGGTTATCCCACCCCCAGTTCAAGAACCCTTGGCCGAGGATAACTGGTATGAGGAACTGACGAATGCTAGTGGTCTGGACACTTCTCCTGATGCTGGCCTAATCTCTCCTCCTAATGTGGCAACAGAGGAAGGTCCTGGACCTTATTCTGCCCTCAGTGACGGTCAAGACAGAGGTGCTTCAACTCGGGTCCCCACAGAACCTCTTCTCCCCTTTAATGAAGCCCTCACTGATGGCCTGGGCCAAGCCATTCACACGCGTACCTGTGCAGAGGATTAGTGCCCGCCGCCATTACCGCTCTCCTGGGAACCCAGCTTTCCTCACCCAACACCACACCCGGAGGCCAACCTTGGTGCTTTCCCTAGCACAACACCGGATAGGGAACCCTGGAAGCTGGTGGGCACCTTCGGCAAGAGGATTCTGTCTTCCACCATCCTTGCACTGCGGTCAGTGAATACTGCATGCCTCTTGGGCTGGTATTCCCACATAGTTTGGGACCATGGGCAAGTGCTGCCCATGGTCTCAGAGGAGGCCTGAGCCATCCTGTCCCAGGCTATTGTCAACAGCAGGGATGCAGCAAAATTCACAATACACTGCAGACTGGATGCAACAGACTCACTAGGTAGAACAAATGCTTTGTCGTTGTCACTTCATCACCACCCCTGGCTTCAGTCAACTGGCTTTTCGGGGGATGTCCAGACATCCCTTATGGACATGCCATTCAATAGCACTCAGTGCCCTTCAGTGGCAATAGTCTGTTTGGCAATAAGGCAGATTCGGCTCAAGCGCTTTAATGACGGCAGAACCATCATCAGGTCGTTGGGACTCTCCACGGCCTCACACCACCCTATTTCTGCCTTTCGCCCCTTCTGGATACCCTCATGTGTGATTAGCCGCGCCCTACAACATAACATTCTGTGGCTACGGTGAGGGATACCAGCTGCGTCCTTTTCCGCCCAGCCACCCTAGCCAGCAGACTACCCAGTTCTTCAATGGCTGTGGACGTGGTTCCCACAAGCTTCGTGAGACACAAGGCCAGGGATCTGCCCAGTTTACCGTCCCGGCAGCTGCAGCCTCAAAACCTCTTTAATATGCCCTCTTACCATCATGGGCAACCAGTCGGCAGCAGAATCCAGCATCACCTGTCACAATGGTGGTCTGTAACCTCAGACAAATGGGTGCTCCAAATTGTTCAGCGCGATTAAGCTCTTCCATTCACGGACACCCTGCCACCCATAACACCATCCTCCGAGCGGCTGATAGAGGACCACCTCTCCCAATTGCGTCAGGAAGTACAGGTTCTTCTGGACAAAGGAGCTATCAGGAAGGTGCTGACATCAGAAGTAGGTAGTGGTTGCTATTTCTGCTACTTTCTGTTGCTGAAGAAGGACGGATGCTTCTGCCCTATTCTAGACCTACACCTTCTCAACTACTTTCTGAAAAAGGAGAAACTCAAAATGGGCATGTTGGCTCAGGTCCTGTCTGCTCTGGAACGTGGAGACTAGATTGTAGCACTGGACTTGCTGGACACATTTCCATATAGTCATCCTGAGAGCCCACAGACGTTACCTGCGGTTCAAGCTGGGCCAAGAGCACATTCAGTTTGCTGTAATCCCTTTTGGCCTTAGGAGCGCTCCCCAGGTGTTCACAAAGGTGATGACAGTGGTAGCAGCCCATCTACGAATATCAGTGGTTTTAGTCTTCACCTACTTCAACGACTGGCTGTTGAAAGTGGGCTCGTCTCAGGCTGTTATCGCCCACCTCCAGACTACGGCAGATCTCCTGCATTTGCTGGGGTTCACTATAAATGTGGCGGAGTTTTACCTGACTCCCATTCAGACACTCCCTTTCATCGCGCCATTCTGGAAACAGCGCAGTTCTACGCCTACTTCCTGGAGTGGCGAGTCCAGTATATTCAGGCTATGATTTAGATGTTTCAGCCTCTGTCCTGGTTTTCGGTGAGACTGACTGTTGGGCTACTGTGTTCATGGCCTCCTGCATTTTGCTAGTAAAGCATGCCCACTGGCATGTGCAGGCTCTGCAGTGGGGCCTGAAATCCCAGTGGGCATGTGTAGGAAAGTGCCCCTTTTTGCATTGTTGACCCCCATTTTTTGCCTTATGTTTGATACCCCTTGACTAAGTGTCCCCTGGGTTCCTGCTAATCCGGTACCCAGGGCCTGTGTTCTTTCCCTAAAACTCTACCTTTGTACCCCCAAATGGCACCTCTCTGGCCACATGTATGTCCATTGCAAAAGGTACCATGGGTACTAAGAGCACTGTGACCAGGGAAGGCCTCCGAGGACTGCAGCACTTATTGTGCCACCCTTAGAGGCCCTGTACCTTAACACACGCACACACTGCCTTTTCAGGCTGCGTGTTGTGGTTCAGAGAAAAGTGTAGAGTCGACATGGCACACATACCTGTGTGCCATGCCTACAACCCACTGCCTATGGTATAGGTAAGATACCCCTCTAGCTGGGTGCACTATACCACTGGTGAGGGTACAGTTGCATGAGTCCTGTACCCCTACAGCGTCTAAGTCCATTCTTAGGCATTGTAAGCGCAGTAAAGCCATAAAGAGCATATGGTCTGGGAGTTTGTCATTATGAACTCCACAGCACCATAAAGGCTTTACTGATTTCTGGAAAGTTTGGTATCAAAGTCTCTGGCCATTAAACCCACACTGATGCCAGTGTTGGATTTAATGTGAAATGCACTCAGAGGGCATCTTAGAGATGCCCCCTGAAAAACGACCTAACTCCTGTGTCCTGGTTGAGTGGCTGCTTACCAGCTGCCACCCCCAGACATGTTTCTGAACCCATGGGTTGAGAGCCCCCCCCGCTCTCGGGGTCCTGAAACAAAGCACATCCTGGGTAGAGGTGCCAAGACTCCTCCCCCAGGATGGGCAGGGTCCACGAGGGGTAAGCTGCAAAGGCTTGCTGCCTTTGTGAGCTGACCCAGCCATTTGCTGCTCCCAGCAACTGGCCCCCACCAGTTCTAACCCCCACTTTGGGAGGGAGAAGCAGCGGGAAAACCAAGATAGGAGGAGAGGTGTGCCCTCCTTTGCCAACTCCACCCCTCAGGTGAAGGAGGCGAGGCGAAGCTCAACTTTCAGTCCCCGCCATCTTGAAGATGGGGGGACCCAGCCAACCAGAGAGAGGCTTATGCTCCCCTCCCACTGGAGGGCTGCATAATAGGGGGTGTACCCACCCCAGGGAAGGGACCCATTGGTCCCGACCTGTACCTACCTGAAACTCCCCTATATTTAGTATTTAGGGACAACCCCAAACCTTGCCTCCTCAGACAAGCAAGAAGAAGAAGGACCGAAGAGCCATGCTGAAGGAAGAAGAGGACACCAACTGCCTTGGCCCCAGCCCTACCGGCCTGTCCCAACCTCGACCTGCTCCGGTGGAATCCCAGAGTGTCCTGCAGCCAGCAGCTCCTCAGAACCCAGAGGACCTGCCCTGCATTCCCTGCAAAGACTGTGTCTCCCGTGAGCACCCGACTTGCTCAAGAACCAGACTCTGGCTCCAGCCGAATCCGCGAGTCTGCACCAAACGCCCACGGCCCGAGTTCAAGTGGCCCAACACCACGAGGAGGTCCCACCAGTGAATCTGACCTGTGATCTTGTTAACTCTGACCTACCTTAAGCCTCACGACGACGCCTGCAGCCTCTATCCGGAGGGTCCCCTGGACCCCGTACGGAGCTGGTAAGGAAACACAGCGCCTAAAGACACCCTGCACCAAACAGCCCACAGCCTTGGGTGGCCCAACCAACAGTGTCCAGGCATCCCCCTGCATCCCAGCTTACCTCTCCAACTGGTGGTCGCCTCTAGGAAGTCTCCCTGTCTGAGCCTGCAGTCTTTGTTCTGACTGGAGATCTCCCATCGAAAACAACAGGGCACTCAACGCCAATCCAGCACCATGCACCCAGCTGCCCCTATGCCGCTGTGGGGGCATCTTGTGTGCTAACTCGGATCCACCTTTGCCCTGAGCTTAACCCTAGGAACTTTGCTCCCTCAACTCCGTGGCTTGCCCGAGAGCAGCCACCAACCGACGGCCCCCTATCCCCATAGGCTAACAATGGGCCTCAGCCCTCTGCACCCGGCTGCCCTAGTGCCGCTGAGGGTGCTCTTTGAGTGCATCCTTGACCCTAGGGGGACCCTTGTTCTAACCCCAGAAACTTAACCCTCAAGACCAATTACTTACCTGCAAACCGATAATCAGATTTTCCTCCATAGGATTGCATTGACTGTTTTCCTCTGAAAAAGTTCTAAGTATTGAGTTGTGTTTGTATGGAAACCTAAGCAACTGTGTTTTAATGCAAAAGTGTTTTACTTACCCTTGTCTAGGAAATGTCCCAGTGTGATATCTAGGCATACCACAAGGGGTAGAAAAAGTAATTACAAGTATCAACTGTCTTTAAATGTTTTACAAACCTGTAACAAAGTAAATTTCATCCCACTTGCATATTTTGATCAACCTGTTTTGAAAAGTACAATTTTACTTACCTGTACCAAGTCGTGCTTGGTTCTAAAAATAAAAATACAACTAAAGAAATATTTTTATACAAACAATTGGTCTGAGTTCAGTCTTTGAGTGTGTGACATCATTTCTTGCCTGAGTGTGTACAGTAAATGCTTAAAACTACCCTCTGAGAAAGTATTACTGCTTGCCCACACTACCACAAATAGATGGATATTATCTACTTTAAGCTCTGTAAGCCTTTGGGGATCCACTGGACTCTGTGCACACTTTACCTTACTTTGGCATAGTATTTACAGAGCCAGCTTCCTACAGCATGGCATCAGGGGAATCTCTCTGACCATGTCCAGATATTTGAGGGAACTGTAAAAGACATGCAGTGGTGGATGACAAACCGTGATTGGGTCCGCGGCAGACCCTTCTCCCTTCCCCACCCATACCTCACAGATGCATCTCTTCTGGGTTGGGATGGCCATCTGGGAGAAGTGGAGATTAGAGGACTCTGGTCTTCAGAAGAGTCCTGGCTTTACATCAACTTGTTGGAGATGAGTGATCCATCTGTCATTGAAAGCCTTCCTACCCTCCGTCAAGGGGAGGTTTTTCAGGTGTTTATGGACAGCACCACCGCCATGTGGTATTGCAACAAACACGGCAGGTGGGTTGTGGCCCCTATGTCATGAGGCCCTGCATCTCTTGACATGGATGGTAGGTCAGGACGTTTTTCTGGTAGTACAACACCTGGCGGGCTCTCTGAACTTCAGGGCGGATAAACTTCGTTGTCAATGCCTAGCGGATAAACTCTGCTTTCGATGCCTAGCGGAACACAAATGGCATCTCCATCCGGAAGTATTGCCAGGTCTCTACCACGACTAGGGAGTACTTCGGTTAGATCTATTTTCCACCACCGAGAACGCGCAATGTTAGCACTTCTGTGCGTTGGAGTTTACAAAGTGGTTCTCGCTCAGTGACTGTAGGAAGCTGGCTCTTTATGTGGTACACCAATAACTAGGTATATCATGTAAAAAGTCCAGAGATTCCTCCAGAAGTGTACTGGGCTCAATGTAAACTCAAAGTGCTCCTTTTGTGGTAGTGTGGTTGATCAGCCTTAGGCCTAACACAGAGGAGTGTAAGACATTTGTTATACACACAGTGACTAATAAAAGACACACTATTCAAAAAAGAGAGCCACACCAATTTTATAAAAATAAGCTTCTTTCAAGATTTCTTTTAAGACCAAGATGTACGTTAAATGGTAAGTACGTTTTTCAATAAAAATACTTTTCACTTTCAAAAGTAGACACTGCAATTTTTCAGTTCAGCAGTTAACCTATGGGAGGAAAACAAGAATGCAGTTTTTCAGGTGAGTACACAACTTGCAAATTTAGTCTTCGGGGTCTGTGGTCAACACCAGGCAGGGTTCCGTTTAACACCAAGACTGCACGACCAGCGGCACCGGGGCAGCCGAGTGCAGAGGTCAAACTCTGGTTCGGTGCCCAATGTTAACCAATGGAGACTGGGGTTGATCGAAGTTGCGCTGCTCACAAGTGAGGGGTCAACCTCTGGGAGTTAAGGTAAGCAAGGGGGCCACAAGGCAGCACCAAACTTACATCCGTTGTGGCACAGGGGCGGTCGGGTGCAGAGTGCCAACACAGCGCCGGGTGCCCAATGCAACTTAATGGGGGAGATCGGTTTTGAAAAGAGGCTGCAGGCTCGGACCAGGAGGCTTGATGAAGAAGACCCACAGCTGCCCAGGTAAGTTCTGATTCTAGGGGATGTAGGGACACCGTCAATCAAGCGCCCCAGGGGCTTCGGGTACAGGGGTGTTCTTTGGCTTCTGCAACAGCTTACTGGGCAGGTCGCACTCAGGGGGAGTCTTCGGATTGAGGCTGCAGGCGTCGAGGTGGAGTCCGGCAAGGGTCAGCCCACGGTGGACTCTGAATTGCTTGGGAACCTTCGCAGGACCAGTGGGCCACTTGGACTCGAGCTGTGGGCAGCACGAGCAGATGTGGGTCCATCGGCGGTTTTGCAGTACCTCAGGGCAGAGTTCTTTTTCTTTGGAGTTGGTTTCTTCTGGACAGGTCCGCTGTCCACAAGAGATTTAAAGTCTTTGTTGAAGGCAGGCAGTCCTCACAGGATTTTGGAGGCCGCTGGGCCTGCAGGACGAGTTGACTTTTATAGCATAGGACGAAAGGCTGCAGCCAGGCCGGCAGGGCTGGCGCCAATTTAGTCACTGGTCCTCCTTCTTTCTTGCTTCGGCATCCGGGCTTCATAGGTCGTCAGGAATCTGGTTTCAAGGTCTAGGAATGCCACCTAAATACTAGATTATGGGGCGTTACAGGGGAGTGACAGGTTGGGACCAATGGGTTACTTGCCTGTGGTGTCTACACCCTGTTTTATGCCACCCTTCTGTGGGATGGGGGCATAGCCCGAGCCCTGAATGGATAATTCCCACCATTTAAGATGGTTGTCACTGAAGCTTAACTTCACATCCAGCACCTGACGTTTGGAGTTGGCGAAGTGGGGCATACCTCCTTTTCTCACTAAGTTTTCCTGCCGGTTCTCCCACCAAAAGTGGGAGTTTGAACCAGAGGCTGCCATCTGTTGCTAGGAGAAGAGGCTGGGATCGCGTTACAAAGGTGGCAAGGCCTTTGAAGCTTCCCTCTCAAGCACTGTGCGGATTCTGGGGAGGAGGAGCTACACCACCACCCAGGATGGGCCTTGTTTCTGGCTTCATAGAGCAGGGGCTCTCGACCCAGGGGTCCAAAAACATGTCTGGTGGTGGCAGACTGTCTAAAGCAATTCAGAGACCACACCAGGGTTGGTAGGTTTTCAGGGGGCACCTCTGAGGTGCCCTCTTAGTACATGTTTTAATAAATCCAACATTGGCATCAGTGTGGGTTTATTAACAGGTGTCGTTTGGTCCCGAACACTCCTGGGTTCAGTGAGTCTATCGTGGTGTTTGGGAACTCAAGTTGTCGAGTTTCCAACCCATGTACTCTTTATGGCTTCCCTGGCACTTACAATATTAAGAATCGACTTAAATATTGTAGGGGCCTATCGGCTCATGCAGATATGCCCACATCTGAGATAGAGTGCATCCTGCCTTAGGGCTTGTAAGGCCTGCTAGAGGGGTGACTTGCCTATACCTTAAGCAGTGCTGCTTTGACATGGCACACAGGCAGTGTGACCTGTCGACTTTGTTGTTTTTTGTCTGCACCAAGGCATGCGGTCTGCTATGGCAGTTAGCATGGCCTTGGTGAGGTGTCCCTAGGGGACCCCCTTCAGCCCCCATGCCCTAGGTACCAGGGTACCATTTACCAGGGACTCACAGGGGTGTCTGAAGTTGTGCCAGTCGTGTTATTGTTTAGGGAACGAGCTCTGGCACAGGGAACCTGGTTTACCGGGACCCTGTGCACTTCAATCGGAACCACATCATTTTCCAGGCAGAAAGTGGGGGGGCTAACCAAGTCAAAATAGGCACTTTCTCACAGTGACGCATTTCATCTTGAGTGGGACTTAGGACTACTGTATATCTGCGTGCAGATACCACTCCTGCCTGTTCTGAAGAAGATCAGGACAGACCGGGCCCAAGTCATCTTTGTGGCTCCTGTTGGGGCACGGAAAGTACGGTAACCCGAACTCCTGAGCATGAGCATCAGTCCTCCCGTCAGACTGTCCCTTCGGGAGGATCTCCTGTCACAGCAATAGGGCAGGGTTCTACATTAGAACTTACTCTTTGTCCTCCTTTATGTGGAGATTGAGTGACTTCATTTGACAGTTTTTGACTTTTCCCTCGGAAGTCTGTGAGGTTATACTGGCAGCTAGGCGTCTCTCAACAAAGACTGTATATTCCTGCCATTGGGACAGGTTTGGGGCTTGATATCCTGAACAGCATATTGATCCTCTTTCTGAACCTTTGTCCAAGGTTTTGCAGTTTGTTTTATCTTTGGCCTGGCAAGACTTTGCTTTGGGCACAATTAAAGGTTTTTTTTCGGCCTTTTCTTCTACCTCCTGGTTGCCGGATCAGCCCCTCTTGTTCAAATCACCTGTTGTGACTCGTTCCCTGAAAGGATTTCAACATTTGTTTCCACCTAAACCCTTCATTATCCCAATGAGACCTTAACTTGGTTTTAACCTTTTTAATGTGTTTGCACCTTCGAGCCTATGCATAGCTGCCCCCTGCGTCTCTTGACGATCAAGACAATCTTTTTGGTGGCCATTACATCAGCCAGGAGGATTAGCAAGCTACAGGTACTTTCTGAACACCCTCTATACACCAAATTATTTCCAGACAAACTGGTTCTCCGCACCTATGCATCTTTCTCCAAAAAGTGGTGATGCCTTTCCATGTTGGCCAAAGCATCAGGCTGCTGACCTTCGCTCTGCCTCACCCTTCTAAGGAGGAGGAGAGACTCCATCGCCTGGGCCCAAAACGAGTATTGTTTTACTTCATCAGTTGCACCAGAGAACACCAGGTAGATGATCAACTCTTCGTTGGGTTTGCCGGGGTGAAGAGAGAGAAAGCAGGGCTCCACCAGAGCCAAGCCTGTGACAACTGCGTTAGCTTGTGGAGTCCCTGTCCTGGACATCTGTCAGGCTGCTACATGGATATCTCTGCACACGCTTAGAAAGCAATACTGCCTTGAAAGTCTGTTCCGTCATGACAGGCACTTTGCCTGTTTGGTCCTCCAAACGTTTCCTTGGGGAAATATTGCTTGGGTTTGTATTCTAAGGATTTTGCTGCTAGAAGTCTCTACCAGATAAGGCGTTACCAACGTTAAGTAGTTTGTTTATCTGATAGAGACTCTGTCTAGCTGTAAATTCCTTACCAACCCTCCCAGCCTCCCTGCTTCTAATGGTCCCAGTAGGTCCTTAGTGTCTGCACACTGGTCCATAAGCCTTCTATTGTGGCTCTGCTTGTCTGTTGAGGACATTTCAGGAAAACAAACTGATGTCTGTGTGCTGGGGTGGGGTCTATATAGGCACAGCGCATGTCGGTGCAGCCAGTGTGGAGCTGATCAGCACCACCTACCAGCACGGCGAGGTACTGCTCAAGATTTTGCAGATCCAGTCTGATGTCTGAGCAATAGTCTAAGTTAACAAATCTGCGACTAGATAGTCACTGCCAGATTAGGCGTTACCTAAGGTAATTAAGTTGTTCTGTTGTTCCATTGTTTTCCCTTGTTGTCTCTTCCCCCATTTTACTTCACATCTTCTCTTTTGCTAGTATTCTTTTCTAGCAAGGTGCCACTTTTGTTCTTCTGTTTTCCTTTACTATCCCTTCTACGTTTCTCTTGTTATTTTGGTCATTGTCCCTCCTCTGGACTTCATTTTTTCCTGAAGCCCTATTTGCTTTTCTGTTTCCACTTCTCTTCGTCACACAAACTTTGCTTCTGTGTCCCCCCACCTGTGCCTTATGGTCTTTCACCTTTTTCTCACTCACTGTCCCTCTTAACCGTTTTGTTTTTCACTAGTCTGCCAATATTGTTTATCTGTTTCCCTAGACAGCCCCTCTTGATCTTCTGTTTCAACTTAAGCCAATTTTTGCATGCTCGCCCCCCCTCCATATTTTCCAGTGTTCTATCATTTTTATTTCAGGTCCCGTTTTTTCTCCTGTTTTCAATTTGTAACCTCTTTTACTAATCTTTCTCTTTTCTGTGCAGGTTATTCCAGTGGCGACACACTTGACTAATAATGGAGTTGGTGTCGGAGTGCTGCAGTGCCTCGAACACATGATTGGAGGGTTGCGGGGTAAAGTAAATGAGGTACAGTGAGGAATGTGGTAGAAAATCATTTTGATGCAGTGAAAGCCTCTGAACACAAAAGCAATTCACAGTTGAGGTGGCAAAGTGAAGGTTGCTTGGGTTCACAACTGATTAGGAAAGTGACATTCATTGAGATTCATAACTGCACTGTTTGTGGTGGTTACAGTACACTAAGGACCCTGGCTTACAAAAAATGCTCTTCTGCAGTTCAATTTAAAGTCGATATCTTGAGTACTAGTTTTGTAATTGCACCACCACACACCAAGAAACTTTTGTATGTGCACCATATGCAGGCCAAGCATATGGAATTCCAGTCTTCTACCTGCTATATTTGATCTGGGGTACTTCCATTAAACTCTTCTGTTCCTTGTACACGTTTGCTCACAAGAACAGTGTGGTTTGGAGTGCAGTAGTTGGCCCAATTCAAGACCGTAAATGGGACGCATACTTTTATTTGTGTCACAGACTATTTGACCTTCTATAGTAGGACAACCAATATAATGTTGCCTTAGCTTTTGGGGTCGGACACACTGCAGGACAATGAACCAGTGACAGAAAGATTATTCTCCTGTAATCAGGCTTGCATAGGGTATTTTTTCCTAGCTATTGGACATGCACCATGTTGCTTTAACTGGTGAGGTGGCTCAGTTCACTAGATTTGTTGCACTCAGCTCATATGAGTAACTCCAGCGAGATTAGAATGCTTTGGGTGACTCATCCGATGCCTTGAACCAGGAGACTGATGCACCATGAAATGATTGCGTGACCCAAAATCCCATAAATCATTTTGCATAGTACCACCCAAACAGCACAGACATATTAGCCTTAGTCCCAAAAGCAGAGAACAAGCCTTGATGCAATGATGTTACTTTGTCACACAAAGTGATGTCACATCCCTATCTTAAATTGCACTTTAAAGGGATTGGATCAGTTTAACAGTCAAATGGAGGAATAAAGATTATTTGTGTGACACATTTTATGGCACCAAAAACAGTGGTTTTAAAACCTATGTTTCACCGGGAGGATATACCCATAAAATATTTCCCATATTTCCCTGAACTGCTATTATTACTTTGAAGTACAAATTTTGTCTAGAGAGAGGCTGAGATTCAGTCTGATTTCCTTATGACCAGCTTATTGTTCTCAGTGCATTTAAGCAATGACAACCCAAATCATTCAGCTAAGCTTTACTCTTGTCAGTTTGGGTGTCTTGTGAGATTTGGGGCCTGATTTAGATCTTGGCGGACGGGTTACAACAGTGACGGTTATCCCGTCCGCTGAACTATTAATCCCAAAGGATATAAAAAAAAAATTTATTTCAGCGGGCGGGATATCCATCCCCGTTGTGATGTAGTAACCCGTCCACCAAGATCTAAATCATGCCCTTAGTCTGGGTTCCCTGTGTGGGATGGGCCACAGCATTTTTCTTTTTACCAATTTTTTATTGTTTTTTTTTTTTTACAGTGTACACAATAGTGTAGTCCATACAATAAATGGATCGAATTGACATTAGCGTATATGTTCCCTTCAGGGTCTACACATTCTATGCAAAAGGTGTTTGATACAACATTAGATATTGGGTCAGGTTTTCATAATCGGCAAACAATGTTTAAAACAAGCATAACTGACAGGTCGTAACAGACATTAGCAGTCAAGATCCCAATCAATGCACTAAGCAAAGAGTACAGCTTTGGCTGTGGAAATCCAGGGATTCGAATCTATACGAGCATTAGGCAAGACCACAAAGGTGTTCACAATATGAGGAACAGCTTCCGGAATTCCATATTGGCTAACACTCAGCAAGACACACTATGAAGTAAGGCACACTATGGGGGGGTGAAGGGATTGGGTGGGAGGGGGAACAAGGAAGACGCCAGGCGATATTTGTAAACTATAGTACTGTGCGTTAAGCAGTCACTGTCCCCCATCCACCACGTCATCTCGGGGTTCTTCAAAGAGCACTTGTAACTCATGTAGAAGTGCATCCCAGTCCAGCGCAATGGGGGATTTTACGCAGGCCTCTAACCTCTTCCCTACGGAGCGCCACCAATTTGGCCGTACCCCATTTCAGAGTGGCCGTAAACCAGTAACATATATCAGAAAGTTGAGCATCTTTCAAACTCATGGCGATGATCCTCTTCATGATAAGTAGATCCGGGTCTATGAACCAGTTGGAAGCTCTGTAGGAAGCTGGCTCTGTATGTACTATACCAAAGTAAGGTATGGTGTGCACAGAGTCCAGTGGATCCCCAAATGTAGGCAGAGGTAAACGAAGATAATTCCTTACTCTCTCTGTGTGGTAGTGTGGGCGAGCAGTCTGGGAGAGTCTTCTTAGACTTTCAGGCGAGGAAGAGTAGAGGAAGTGGTTTGAAAGTTGCAGGGCCTACTCTGTTTTACATCTTTCTGTCCAGGTCAGTCCCTTTGGGGAGCTGGCCTCTCAACAGTTTCAGGACCTAATTCCCAATGCTCCTTTCCTAGCTCTTTAGTGTCTTTACCCCATCTTTTTAGTTCGGGTTCAGAGGTGCCTACCTCTGCAAATTCTAACTTGGCTAGGGCAAAACCCAGCTTACCCACAGAGGTTACCCAGAGCTTGAGTAACCTCACCATGACCAATAGGGTCAGGGGGCGGAGGTAAAAGTAGATCGTACCTTACTCTCTATTTGTGGTTATGTGGGCGAGCAGTAAGGCTTTATCAGAGGGTAGTGTTAAGCATTTGTTGTACACACTTAGGCAAGAAATGATGTCACACACTCAAAGACTGAACTCATGGCAATTTGTATCAAAAATATTATTTAGTTATTTTATTTCTAGAACCAAGCCTGGTGCAGCTCAGTGAAGTAATACTTTAGCAGGTATAATGCAGTTCTCTTCCAGGGGATCTTCATCAATACGTATAAACATAGGGCTATGGGGAAGTGACCCCTAATGCCCAGAGGGTTGAGAGGATTCCATACTGGAGTATAACCTCCCAAGTCAAGATATTTTATCACAAAAAATACTCCTATAGATTAACTGATGGTTAACATAAAAACTGTGTTACCTAAATACGATAGGGAGGTGTCTATGTGAAGATCTAGAACTGCAGACACCCAAGGGTGCGCAAGGAAGCAATTCCTTTTTGTTTAGTTACCCTCACACACCCTAGTGGTGTCATGCTTCATCATCGGGTCACCCCAACGCCTATAAGTTGGGGTGGGCTCCAACCACAGTGTTGGGAAGCTCTTTGGAAAGTGAAGACCAGGGGATTATAGATAAAAATCCTCCGACAGGCCCCGGTTTCCCTTTATTATTGGGTCTGTCAGGGATATTAAAAATAATTAAAAAGAAATGGGTCAATGGGAGTGATAATGGTCCTATGACCCTATTGCCAACATGTTTCAGTCCTGGGATGGCCGTAAAGGTCCTGGACTTTCTTCAGGGCAGAGGTCGTCCTCCTGGGAACAACAGTGAAAGGGGAGTCCCTATCCTGTGAACGAAAAAAAGGGCAGAGTAGCTGCTCCTTTTGTATAAATAACAGATGATTAATCTGTTATACGCAGATCCTTCATCTCCATTTTGCGGAGAAAAACTGTGTCACAGGGGCCCGCTAGGCGTGATGGAATAGCCCTGTAGTCACACTTTCTTCAAGGGTCCTATCCCGCCTGTGTACCTACTTGGTCCGAGTCCCCGGCTTTCGCGATCTTCATCAATAGTCATAAGCACTGAATATTCCCGCCCATGCGCGGGTACCCCAGCATTTATAAATAATTGTATATGAAAACATATATATATATATATATATATACAGCTCTGTATATATACATATATTATTTTTTCACAAACCAATGCATCCTCCCAGAAAAAAAACAAGGCTAACCAATGCTCTGAGACCTTGTTTTTGCAAAAAACTGTCTTCAATGAACAGCAGAAAAGTAGTCCTACAAAGAACACAGGCATTGTTAGCCCATAGGCTGCATTGAAAGCTTAACAGCATAGAAAATTAAAGTAATTGCAAGCATAAACTGGCACTGTGCCTTTAAGGCAGCCATGACCTCCAGCTTCCCATCATGCCTCAGGGGTGACAGGTCAGTTGTTCTTCCCGGCTCCTTCAGTCAGGACCCTGGTTTTTCAGCTCCACATTTTTTTGATGATTCTGTCATAAAAGTTCCTTTTTTTTGCTATAACTTCTTTTATTTCGACATCTAACATCTATTGAAGTAAGGAATTGCCTTTTTTCTAGCAGATATTTGGCTTTTTTTCAGTCGGAGGATGCCTTCTGTTTTTGATCCTTGCCCCTCCTGTGGTAAAATGAAGGCTAAAACAGATTCCCATTCTGTGTGTATCCTCTGCCTTCCTGAGTCTCATTCGCCTGAGACATGCCAACACTGCCAGAATTTGTCAAGACGCACTTTCAAGGAGAGAGAAAGAATCCGTTTTTATGGTCTCTCTGAGAAGAAAATAATCTACTACCGCCAGAGGAAGATCTCCTATGAGGCACAAGAAGAAAAGGCCCAGGTCGACTTCCAAAAGTAAAGTCCCGATCTGTTCTTCTTCGGCATCGGGCTCGGTGTCGAAAATGGCTCCAACGACGAAGAAATAGACTACGGCACCCCCTTCGATGGTGAGATCACCGTAGAGGGCTTTGGAGCATCGTTCACCGTCGAAAACTTCAAAACATAGAGGTACTTTGAGTCATACTCCAACGTTGAATCCTCCGTTACCGTAAACCCGGCGACGGTCTGCGTCGCGGAGTTAATCTCCGTTGGTGCCGGCTCATCGCCCAACGTCGAGACATCGCTCTCTGCCGTCGTTAGGAAGGCATCCAGAAGGGGTTCGACTTTGAGGCGTACTCCTCCGTTGCCATCAACAAGGTGCCGGTCAGCGTCGAGGCCTCGGTCAACCACGACTGTGTCCAGAGGAGGTTCGACGTCAAGAAGATGCTCTCCTTTGTACTTGTGTGTGATGTTTAAGTGCAGATCCTCTCAAGGAAAATGTCTTACGTTTCTACCTTGTCATGGTGTGTGGCAATGATATGCCTCTATTGCATTCATTTGAAAATGGTAAATAAAGTTTAAAAATAAAAAAAGATAAGTAGCCCATTGGCTACTACCTGTCACACCCCTTAACATCCCTAAATTGTGTATTTAGGTGGCACCCCTAACACCAGGAACTTAGATTTGACCGATCAAGAAGAGAAGGACACCAAGAGCTGCAAAAAAAAGAAATAACTGAAGACTGCTCTGGACTTTTGGCGCCAAACCCTGTCTGCTGCATTAAGTCTCGACAATCTCGACCCAGCGGCTCGTCCTGCAGCTGACCTGCTTCCACGAATCCGGAGACTGCCAGCCCTTCACAAATCGCCAAGCAATCCCCTTTGGAGTAGAGGAGGTACTCCCTGCCGTCTGCAGGCACCGAAACGCAAAGTCTGGTTTATCGCTTTGCAGCTCCCCGGCCAGCCCAATGCAGCAGCCCCACAGTAAGAGGACCCTGTGCTCCTGAAGGTAAGATCTGTCGCCCCCCCCCCCCCCCACTGAGTGAGAGGACACCAGGACAAACTGGCACTTTACAGGACCACTACCCGGGTACTGAACCCCCTTCAGTAAGCAGAGACTGTGAGAGTCTAGTCAGGACTCCAAGACAAGGCAGCCGTCGAGGGACCAATGCTTACAGGGCCCAGCTGACCTTTCTACTCTGCACCTGTGTGCCCCTGCCCGGGTACCGACTAACCAACTGTGCTCCCTTGTTCCCCAGGCCCTTGTTACCCGAGCCCCCCGTTTGGGGCTCCCTGACTTGTCCCCAAGTCCTCCTCTGCAGCCTGTTTCTAGGTGGCCCCCCTTCACCTTACCGGCATAGCGTGCACGGCTACCAACTTGACCAGCACCTCTGCAACCAGACACCCCAGGGCAGGTAACGAGAAACTGCTAGTAGTACTTTGGCCTGTTACGACCCTAATTCCCAAAGGAGAACCTCGGAAACAGACCGTAAATATCTGTATGCTTTCTATGCCTTGTCTGCCATAGGAAAGCATTGTGCGTAGAGGCGCATTTAAGTGAATATTTTACTTACCAGCTAAAATCAATGTTTTAAAAAGTTCTTACTTGCTATTGAAGTTTTTGGTATCAAAATGTATATAAAAATACAACTTATTTTTCTAAATTGGTTTCAGATTTATTCTCGAGCGTTTGTCTAATATTGTGCCTCTGGGTGTCAACAAATGCTTAGCACTACCCTCTGATAAGCCTAACTGCTTGCCTACACTACCACAAAAGAGAGCATTTGGGTTATCATTTGTGCCTCTGTAACCTAACTAGGGTTTGCCTGGACTCTTTACACTGTGTACCTCTTTTTGGTTCACTATATAAAGAGACAGCTTCCTACAACATCTGTCTAATAGGGTCACCTGCGGTGAGGTTAGTGCAAGATCTCCTCTGTGTGCAGTGGTCACCACAACATCCCCTTTGCAGTACTACTCGCCTCCATTTTCTGAAGTAACCTCCTTCAGTTGCAGATATTCTCTGGGTTTCATGATATGGACATTTAGAGGTCCACCTCACAAGTGGCCATCAAGAATGGGGGTCTTGTATAGAAATTTGACCTGTTTTAACTTCGTGATACTACAAATTTTCCATGTGATAAGCCACTTAAAACTCGCTGTCTATGCCCTTGCTCAGGAGTGCAGGGAAGAGGCAAGTGCAGAAACGCCAAAGTCCTATGATTATTTCATTGGCAGTGGTTTAGATAATGTAGGGATGGATATGCTGAAACATCCCATTTGTGTCAGGGCACTTGGTACCAGTGGGTGTTGCCAAAGATAGTCATGCCAGTTTACTAATCAATTGGAAAATTTAATTGCATACTGAATGCAAAAACCTAAAATCTCCTAAACTCATCTGACAAGGTAAAAGCTTAGCGAAGTTAGACAAAGCAGCTCTAGAATGATTGTGATTTCTGATGGCTTCCAATAAACACTAGCTCTTTGATATCTCTGAGACATTGGTACAGTCCACCCACTGCAAGAGATTCCTGTTAAAATAGCTAGTAGTCTTCCGATTTTGTCTGGAGATAGGATATTTGTAATTTATTTTCTGAAGGGCTTTGTGAAACGGTGCCAGCAGCTTAAATTGACATTGCTTCAATATGAAGCCAGTGGAGGGAACTCTGCTTCATGCAATTTTGGCAGGGTCAATTAGAGAGGAGTCTAGCTTCACTATTTTGTCTCTGTTTTGATAGACATTCCCATTTAAAAGAACGCTTTAATATCTGCGATGCCGGACCTCATTATTTTGCATGACTTTGACCTTTAATCATGCAGGAAATCAGTCAAAGGGTTACTGCTGTGCAGTGGGAGAGCCATAGGAAAATGCTTCTATAAGTGTGAGGCTAAACGTTTGGTGTTAGCTTAGTTCATCTTTAATGTTCTCAATTGATTTTGGTGAGACAACACAGTAAGCCACTTGTAGACAAAGAAATCCATCACTGAGTTGGGGGGGGGAGGGGGGAATCTAAAAAAGCAGATGTGATGTTATGGACATTATGTGAGGGTGCAAACCAGTGCTATTGTAATCTCTGTAGAATGTTGATGGAATCCTTCTCCAATAGCATGAAAAATGCAGTCCACCCACTCCATGTCCTTTCTCAGGTTATCACTGCCTTGCGCAAGGTTATATGTGGAGGGCAGCAGAGCAATACAATGTACGGTCCATTGTGTGCATAGGATGAAGCTTTTAGTTATGACAAGTTACATGCATGACTTAGTGAAAATAGCAGACAAGTGCTGTATGCAGAATTAAATGCAAGACTGACCCTTCAATCCTTTTAACACTGCCATAATGTATGACCACACCAGAAACCCCCCTCCTCCGTTTCTCAGCAGGTCACTGAGTTACATGTCTAGAGGAGGCATACTATTGGTTAATGAACATGTAAATCAATAAAGACCTCTTTTACTCTTTTTGCTTCTTCTACAGATCCACAGTCATTTTCCGCACAAGCCAATTATTTTAATTGGCTGGAACACTGGAGCTCTGGTAGCATGCCACGTAAGTCTGCACTCTGGGTGCACTTTTGGTTTGTTACTGGGAGATATGATTGTGCCCATTTAAATGCAGACTGATGTCCACCCAGACCCTCCACCCCAGGATATTTATTTTCAGTTTCTAGCTCTAAGGAGAGGAGTTGCTGGTCTATTTTTGAAGAACATTTTTTTTGCGTGTTGAAAAAGTGTTGTACTTGCAGAATTGTGATGTGTAATAACTAGTTGAGACTGTGTTAAAAGCAAAAATGTAGTGAGTTACATGCAGTTGGGACTGTAATGTGACACTGTAATTTTTTCACATCTTTACAATTTTAAGTACACAACGTGTAAAGTCGGTGTGCCTCCTGTGTGTGGTTGAGTGTTCTGAAGTTATCTGGTAAGATGTGACACTGAGCTGAACAATTCCATTGTCATCTATTTTGACCTGCATGTCAGAAGTACGAATCCTGGCACGGCTAACTCAGCCTTCCGCCTGTCTGAGTTAGGTAAAATTATATCAATAAATAAGGTTCTAGTAACTTGTTATTTACAGTGCTTAAAAATGTCAAAGTGTGACATGAAGGACTATAGAAAACATTTGGTGTTAATATTGTAGTAGCACATTATATTGGTAGATGGCAAAGCTGAGTTTAGAACCTTGATTTCCGGGCCACAGTCACCAATTTATCCCGAAGACCCACACACTTAAGTTATACTGCTGTGGAACGCCCTTGTTTTCGTGATTTTATTGCAACAGTGCATGTGTTTTGGTTGGTTATAAGTTATTTGTTAGTACTCATGAATGTGTAAAAGATGTTCTATGTCTGATTTAAGATGTGTTGGATTTTACTAGTGGGCTGTGCATGTTTTGCAGTTTGTGCACTCGTTGGTAACTTGCACAGATGTTTTGTGGGCTGTGTGCTTGTTTTTGAGTATTATCGGTCAGACATAGATAAAGTTTGTGATATTAAGAGAAGTTTATTTTTATAGAAGGGTAAACTGTGCTGAACGGAGGTACGTTTTCTCTTTCCCAACAGGTTTCAGTCCTGGAGTACGTTACTGCTGTGGTGTGTTTGGGGTTTCCTCTGATAACTGTAGAAGGCCCCCGCGGGGTAAGTTTTGCACAACTTTGTAGCTCTCCAAACCTGATACTCTTGCAGAGATGTCTGACATGCCAATAATATGGTTTTCCCTCAAAACCGTACCATGGGCCTAGGTTTTTATTAAAGGCATGTCTGGCATGCGATGGAAACTGTGTCATGCATGCCAAACACTGTTTAAGCTCTGCAGGTAAACAGGAATTTAGGAAGAGAGTGGGAATTGCTGTTTAGCACATACCAAGCCAGTTTGCCATATGAAGAATGCAGGAAAGCATCAGATGTAAAAAGACTTGGGGGAGCATGGGTGTGTGACTGGAAACTGATCTGAGGCAAAAGTCAGACTGAAGAGGTATGAGATTCCTGGTAAAATTAACGGCAGGAGAAGACATGATACAGCAATACCTTTTGAACATGTTACCAGAAGGACTAAACAAGGGTGAAAGAGGAGAAGTGCAAAGCTGTTAGTAACATTACTGGAATGTGATTTGTACAGTAAATGGATAAAGAAGAGAAGACTGAAGGAGATGAGACATTCAAACACAAATTACCACTAAGTGACGCTTTGCTATTTGAGTGTGACCTTGTGGGAGAAAGCAGAGATCAACCCTCGATGTGCACCCTTTTTCTCTGAGTCACCCATCATCTTTATGTGAAAAGAGATCTAAAGTAGTAATTGTGGGTGAAGAACTATTCAACTCCACCACAAATTACTGACAATATTAAAGGGCTCTTACTCAACATAAAAAGGTGCATTGAAACAGTTAATTACAAAAATAAGGCAGATCATTATTTTTATGAAGTAAGAGAAGCCTGACTGTGAATGCAGTCTTTTTGAGGACTCTAGGGAGAATTTCAACTGATTTAAAGATTGAGGGGTTGGGATAAGGAAATCGGACTGGAGATACAATGCAGAGTAAGGCATGTAGCATGGGGGCGTGGGGGAGACGGATAAACTGAGACAATAGACATATCTCATGAGCCTGGCTATGCTGATGGAGAAGCTAACGAAAACTTAATTTAATTTGGGACTGATGCTAGATTTAGTGATTTGTTAACACTGGAGTTAACACAGAAAATTGATCACTAAGAGATAGTTCTATACTAGACTTTGGAATGGGTATTGATAACAACAACACTTACTCTGATTTGCGCATGTGGGGAATTAGTGTTCAAGGTGCATAGAACAGGATTCCATATCCAAGTGGCTTTTACCATGCACTGCAGTCCCATACTATGGCAGCTAAAATGGTATATACATTTGACATTCCAATATTCTAAGAAGTAAAGACCACTATAGCAAAAACACATCACTGTGAGGTATATGGGCAGAGGCCAGCATTGAGGGGCCCTTAGAGCTTTATCTCGGTTTGTGGTATGTCCAGGTCATCATTTGATGTACAACAGGGACTTCAATCTAAATGGATTTCATTTGGATCTCCATTTCTATGAAGGAGCTGATGGACTTGTGCTGCTGGCATTCTTTGGCCCTAGCTGCAAGAGGCTTGCCAGTGTGTTCTAGAACCCTATAACTTGGGTTGCCCTCAGGCCCATGCAACATTGGCTGTGTATCTTTAGTACCTGCAGAGGCAGCAATTTGTTCTCTGTTGGAATGTTTGCAGAGTCATGTGCTGTTCCTTGTGATTTCTGGCAGGATGTGGATGACCCCCTGCTGGATATGAAGACCCCAGTGCTGTTTGTGATTGGGCAGAATGCACTCCAATGCAATGTGGAGGCCATGGAAGATTTTCGGGAAAAGATACGTGCCGATAACAGCCTGGTGGTTGTTGGAGGAGCTGATGACAGCCTCCGGTAATACTGATTTTCATTTTGTACATTTTGGGTAAACATCCATGTTTGCTGCTCTTGCTATTCATTTTCTGTTAGGAAAGTTTGGATTGCTAATTCTTGTCCTACAGTGGAAGGATGTGTATGGGTGTATACATGTTGAAGTGTACAGTACTACTGCCTTTGGTTTATGGAAATGCCTGGTCATGTGTGAATATTCTCCTAAACGTTTATGCATTGAGCGTGGTGATACACCTGTCATATGTAGAAGCCATTTTAAGATGGCATCCTGATATGATTTATTTTCCACTTTCAGAATAAGCAAAGCAAAAAAGAAGTCTGAAGGACTCACCCAGAGCATGGTGGACAGATGTGTTCAGGTATGGTTTGTGTCCTAGAAAGAGGTGACAAACATTCTACCTCTTCATTCTCTCTTTTTAGAAGTATGATGTTGAAAGAAGAAAAGAAAGTTGTGGTCCATGCCCTGCCATCCTCGAGGAGCATTACAGAAAAGTAGTTAGTGGTTTGCAGATGTCTGGGAATCAGGGAAAGGTTATGGCTTGTGTACTGTAAAACATAAGGAAATGTGCAGAATTGGTGAAGGGCTAGCATAGCTAGTGTAATGAAGCCAAGCATTCCTGTGACAAACTAAGAATCTTCTCTTTAGGAATTTGCAGAGTATGTATAGTTTGGCTAAGTTTGATTGAAACTCATGACCTATTGGGATCCCAACTTTATGGCATACATAGTAGGTATATCTACCCACACCTCGGTGGAGCTTTGGCAAAGGAATATTTAATCTGTGCGAAGCAGTGCAGAAAAAGACGGGTAGCATCTATTCACCCAGTGTGCCAATAAAAGAGGCGCTTCTTCTTAGACTACAGGAGCAGCGGGGTGTTGAAGTGGTGCCCATGCCTTCCTGCGATGGCGCAAATATATGATGGTGCCATGGAGAGCAAAGAGGATGATCAACAAGCCTGCAGAGCAGAGTGGGTAAAGGCTTGGAAACCAGTAGGCAGAAAAAGGGAATCCTGTACAAAGAGGCCACATGGAGACTTGAAAAGAATGAAGATGAAACTCTCCTATTGCTCCTGATGCTTATGGTCCAGTGCTTAACACCATTGATGCTTAGAATTTTTTTTTGCTTTTCCACCTCCTGGTCTCCTCTCCCTAATGTTGTTGCGGGCTTGTGTAGAGGTTATGGAATTGGTGTTGTGGGTATTCACTGAGGCATTCTTGTAAAGTGCTGGTACTAGGAAAAAGAATGAGAGTGAATGGATGTCAGAGTAACAGCCTTACAAAGTAAAAAACATGGCTGACCCATTAAGGAGATTCACAGCAGTAGGCTTAGAGTGATCGCGGAAGCTCTTCATGTGATCCATAAATGTAGGAAGTGTGTAGAACATGACTAGTTGGAGGAGCAGATGAAACGCTGATCTCAGAGGCTCAAACAGAGAGGAAGATACTTCTCGTTCCTCTGGATTCCCAAAACTTCACAGCTACAGGCTCTGTCTAGGATTGAGTAGAAAATTCATGGATGTTGATCATTATCTTTCTAAATCCTAAGCAAGTGAAATCCATAAAAAGTAAAAATGGTAGAGGCAATAATGAAATGGAATAAGGCATTCATTATTTGAGTTCAGATGTTGGACAACAAGTTGCAATGCATATTCTCCAGACTATTAGATATATAAAGGGGAGGATTTACTTCTTCATCTTTCTTACCATCCCACTCTCAGTTACTGTGTCGCCTAAATTGCCTTCGCCTCACTGGAGGGGAGCCAACTTGTGTATCTACTTGCTACTGTTGAAAACAGACTGGGTAAGACTGTCCGAGGAGCACTGCGTTGAGCCTTCCTCTGATAATAGATCAGAGTGAAGAACTGCATTTGGAGCATTGGAGACAAAAAGATCTAATGTCTTAGGAAACCTTTCTGATATTCATGGACTTGCTGCCCAAGACAGAAAGAGTGAACTTCTAACTAACATCAGAAGGATGTTTATGGATGAGAGTGTGGGCACTGCCACTGCAGCCTGCAAACCAGTGTGAACAAGCATTTGCATTGCAATAGGTCTTGCATTTGAGAGAGTTTGAGCTATTGGCATTGTAAATGACAATGCCTTTTATGTATGTGTTTTGAAAACCTGCAAGCGGTGCGTAAACACACACTTTGTACTTATAATCCTTGCTTCGGAGAAGCAAGGCTGGCAGTAACTGCGTCTCTTTCACTGCCAGCCTTGCTGCCTGTAAGCAAGGACTATAAATACAAAGTGCGTGTTTACCCACCGCTTGCAGGTTTTCAAAACATATAAATAAAAGGCATTGTCATTTACAATGCCAGTAGCTCAAACTCTCGCAAATGCGAGACTTATTGCATTGCAAATGCTTTTCAAGATATGTTACCGGGACAGTGAGCAAGGGACACCTAATCGTCCTAGAAAGGTCACACGTGTAAGCATTTCTATTTTTAAATGTTTTGTTCCACCAAAACAAAGAGCATTTCTTTTACTCACTACTTCATGAGAATAAGTATGTTTGTATTTCTTAAATGGGTGATGTTACTACCGTATTGCCCATAAAACACATTCTCTTGTAAGAGCTGCCCTTCTCCCCAGGTCTAAAAACGGCTGCTCTTAGAACCTGTTCAGCAAACAACAGCAAAGCTCTTCTTGAAGAATTGTAAAGGAGAGGCTCCTTTTCTACCATTCTCTGCAAACAGTGGGCAGAAGAATGAAAACGATTTGACTGTTTGCTTAGCAGATGTCAGACAAAGGATTGGCTCATATAATGTTGCAAACAGATATGGTGCTTCGGCGCTGGAGCGGCCCCCAGTGCCTTAATCTGTTCTCGATGTCCCGGAAGGATTGACACAACCGGGAGGATAATTCGGAGAGCACAAAAAGTGGAAGACAAAGAGGTGAGCCAGACGTTGCCCCTGGTTCACTCGAGCGACCCCCAGTCTGCTCGAGGGACTGCTGTATGTCTTTGAAACTTCGATGTATTCCCCTGACACCACTAGAGTGTTGGGGGTCTCAGGGGCACTGTCCTCAATATCTGTTGATTAAGCAATTGCGGTGGGACGCTTCTCAAGGACCTCATCTGCCCCGCGGCACAGGAAGCGCTTTAGGAGGGAGGCAAGAAATACAAGCCTCATAATGCCCAGATCTCCTTACGAGGCAGGGAGCCCCAGTAGCGCGCCGGTTGGACACTTGAAGAACTCATCTGCCTCACAGGATGCGTCCCGGCACTTCCAACGTAGCGGACAGAACAAGCACAACATAAACAATTTGTTTTTTACAAATGTAGCGGACACAAAATACCGATAGTAATACCAATATAGCGAACACGAAAACATAGCTTTACAAAAGCACAACACCCTTAATTACACCAGCCACGTCCCTTAGAGAGAAACCCTCTCCCAGTGTTTTCATTCCATTTAAAGCACTGGTTAGAATACTTGTAAAAAAGTATGTGATAGCACCACTTCCAATTGCGAATATGTATGCTTTCCCCATTCTCATGCCAGGGGAAATTCCTAAATGAGCCATGCATGAAAAACAAACAAATCACTGGACGCTTGCCAGCAAGAAGGTCGGGTGTCAAAGTTGAACTTGGTGGGCAGTGGGGGCACACACCCATGCAACTGGTGGGGTGCACCGACGGCGTGTTAGACATGCGACCTATGTTTGTTGCCTTGTCAGGGGATGGGCATAACTGCTACAATTAATTATGTGTGCAAGTGGTCAGCATTTGAAGTTCTACCTGCCTAATAATTCAACATGCAGGATGTGTGTGTGGATAACGATGTAAACGAGGTTTTCCAAGTGGGAGAACGCTAGTTTAATTGCTGCGCTCTGAAAAGCGCCATTTACATTGTGTGTAAAAGTAATACGGCGGACAAACAACTTTAAAAAAAAAAACTTTATTAACTTTTCACAACGGAAATGGCGTGCGCAGTTTACCCACCTCTTCCTCCTCATGGACAGGACTCCAAGCACTGTTGGCAACAGTAAGGCGGTCGTCTCACATTTCATGAAGTACACCAGGAATAGTAACGTAAGATGGCGTCAGGCGACTTCCTGTGCCTGCTATCTACGGCACAGGACCAATTAAAATAAAATGAGAAGGGCTTCCGTTTTGTTTCTTCAAAGCATTACAAAAGAAGTGATTTATTCAAGTGTGTTCTGAAGTTGTGACAATCTGAAGGACAGTGTAGTCAGTATCATAGATTTTAAAGTTAGAAACTTACTGACAGCCTAGAGCGTAAGTGGACGATACAGTGAGCCAGTTGCTGGTAAAGGTGGGCACTGCTTCGCAGGCCCTCGCCTTTGGGAGGGAGGGGGGGGGAGCAGACCACAAACTCATGATTGTGTGTAAAAGGCCGCTTTATTGAAACAGGTGCACATCACATATATATAATTCCTCGGCAAACACCTTACAAAACTAAACCTCACTAATCAACCATATACCTGACCCTTGACCCCGCCCGCCCCTAAAATTATCTTGACCCCGCCCCCACCCTTACATTACAACAGTACAAACAAATACAAAGCAATGCATCCAAATATAACCCCTAAATTCCACCTATCCGTTACACAATGTCCCCTGCCTGCTTCTTTACAACTGTCAATCCCCGAACATGTGTAACCGAACTAGAAATTAAACTGCCTACCCTTTCCCTGTCGATAACCCAAAACCAACAATAACCAAAAAACCTCTGTCAACCCTGTCAAACTTCCAACAACCCCCGCACTGCACCTGTTCCAAGCGACAATACATATAACCAGACCCCTGCTCACCTGTTCCAACAAAAACACCTAAGTAAATACAAAAAGGTAAATATTTTTAGAAAACCCCCAGAAATAAGAAAAAAGGGGGAGGGAGGGAAAAAACCAGCTGCCTAATCGCTCCCAGCCACCAGGTCAGCAAACCTAAAATGGTGGCCGGGAGCAGGAGCCCAAATTATTTATACTTGTGCTCCATTTGGGCTATAAAAATAAAGAGCCCAAAACAAAATGCCTGACGGAGGCCTGCTAAACCCCCCCCCCCCTAATAGCCCCTCTCAAACAGCCCGGGGGGGGGACCTCCCTGCGGTCGTCCACCCCCCCCAAGCCCCCCTTGGGAGGGAGGGGCGGGGGGGGGGAGCAGACCACAAACTCATGATTGTGTGTAAAAGGCCGCTTTATTGAAACAGGTGCACATCACATATATATAATTCCTCGGCAAACGCCTTACAAAACTAAACCTCACTAATCAACCATATACCTGACCCTTGACCCCGCCCCTAAAATTATCTTGACCCCGCCCCCACCCTTACATTACAACAGTACAAACAAATACAAAGCAATGCATCCAAATATAACCCCCTAAATTCCACCTATCCGTTACACAATGTCCCCTGCCTGCTTCTTTACAACTGTCAATCCCCGAACATGTGTAACCGAACTAGAAATTAAACTGCCTACCCTTTCCCTGTCGATAACCCAAAACCAACAATAACCAAAAAACCTCTGTCAACCCTGTCAAACTTCCAACAACCCCCGCCACCCAGAAAGACGGGGGAGAAAACTACCCCCCCTTTCTACCCCCCAAATAGGACTTCTGCTGTCCCTCTTAGTAGGAATGCGCCTGAACTTTCAAACACCTCGACAAAACCTCCCTAATCTCCAGAAGATAAAGGTCCATGCCCAGGCTAGAGAGATGTACTCCGTCATCTCTAAAAAATTCTACTGCCTCAAAACGAATTTCCTTGTGAAAAACTCTCCCAAAACCCAGATGACGACAAAACCTGGACATTTCCAAGTTCACCTTCCTCCTTGCCCTATCAATGGCCCTTGGGTTCACCGCACCCCTCCAGACCCTGCGCGGAACCAACTCAGTCCACAAAACGTGGCATCCGGACCAATGCTCCCTTAATCATGCCAAGTCCTTTTTCATGGCCCTCATCAACACCACTCCCTTCACCCCGCAAAGATCATTCTCACCCAGGTGGATCAGCAAGACATCCGGGCACCAGCCCTTCACCATACATTTATTCAAATAGGGTACCAATTCCTTCCACCTCATCCCTTCCTTACCCCTCCAGACAATTTTAAACAGCCGCTCATTGAAACCCAACATTGCCCCAAAATAACTTCGGCACGCCTGGACCTGCGCCCATTTGATGAACGAGTGCCCCACTATCCATATGGTCAATTCCTTCGTTTGAGGCCCCGCCACCGAACCTGTAATGAGAAAAACAGAATCAGACTCATAACAAGGAGGATGACGCCTGCGCCTCCTCCGCGGTCCTTCTCACATAGCGCTGAAAACAATTTGATGACCAGCGCCCCAGCCTCATAATGTCCCCCTGCGACCAGCCCCTGTTGTGCGCCTCCGTTGCTGCCCCAATCCGGAAAGAATGCGTCCCATAGCGAGCCCCATCCATCCCCAAACTCTGCAAAGCCTTACGCAACACCATGCGCAACTGGTAATCCGTCACCCGGGTTCCATTGTAATGCTGGAAAACCAAACAGTCCCCCGAAAAACCTGACAATGCCCCCCAACGACGGGCCCAATGTAGCGGGCAAGTTGAAGCGGGAACGTCAGCTTCCAACCACACTCTTTTCCCCCGACTTCTCTGGTCCGTTTTAGAACTGGCCAGCCAGATATGCACCCCCCTTTCTTCTAAAAACACATCCTGCCACCTAACGCCCCTTCTTACCTTGGTGCCCAAGAGCTCCGAGACTCTGAACGCCCCAAAGAACATCCACACCATAAGTGTAGAAAACAAACATGCTTCAAAACCATCTCTACACACCTCAGGTAATGCTTCCAAAACCCAGGCCAGCATTTGCCACGAAAGTGGGCTACGTGCCAAACATTCCCCTCCCCGCTCCCTAGACCATCCTTCCAGCATCCTCCTCCCTACTTCCCCTGCGGAAGGGGTGTAACCCCACAGGAATTTCCCCATAATTGCTATTCCCGCCAACTTCCCGGCAATGGTTACCCGCGACAGGCCTCTCTCAATGAGGTCTAAAATAAACTGAATAACATCCTCAGCCCGCCGCCAGACCTCCTCCCGCCTACAGGCTCCAGATGCTAAAAAATCCCTCCAAGCCAGCTGATATGGCGTCCATGTAGCCGCAGACAAGGAACCTACCACCAGCTGTAGCACCCTACGTTGCCTACATACCAAAGATGCTCCGGCATTGGGGTCGGTGTCCTGTCCGCCTCCTTGGCCAGCCCACGGAATCTCCCCCACTGTGAACGAGACAAAGCATCAGCGATGTCATTGTCCACACCAGGTATGTGCAATGCCCTAAAAGCAATGTCATGTCTAAGGCAGCCCAGCACAAAGACCCTCAGCAACTTCAGAATCTGTTCATCTCTTGCGGACTGTCTATTGACAATCTCCACCACTGCCATGTTATCCACACGAAACAAGACTCTTATGTGCCAACTCCTCCCCCCACAGTGTCAGTGCCACCAGTAACGGGAAGAGCTCCAAAAATGCTATGCTCCTCCCCCCATCTTTCCACTGTGGAGGCCACTTCTCCGCACACCACCTGCCCTGCCAGTACAGTCCAAAGCCGTCGCTACCTGCTGCATCAGAAAAAATGTGCACGTCCCACTGGACGTCCTCCTCCCTGACCAACGGTACTCCATTAAAGTCATGCAAAAAGGCTGCCCACATGCGCAAATCCTCCTTCACCCCAGCCGAGAGGCGAACATGGTGGTGAGGCAAATGATGTCCTGCCAATGCCCGCCCCAACCGCCTACAGAATGTCCTCCCCGCCCTGACCACCCTGCAGGCAAAGTTAAGATGGCCTAGTAACACTTGCACGTCCCTTACTGTCACCTTCTGCTTTGCTAACATCCTGTCCAACAGTTCCAACATCTTCACTTTTTTGTCTATCGGCAAGCGAGCCCGCATTGCCACAGAATCAATTTCAATACCCAGAAACGCCAGAGTCGTACATGGTCCCATGGTCTTCTCCGGTGCCAACGGCACCCCTAGTTCCTCCATGAGCTCATGGAAAGTGTCCAGAGCTATCTGGCACTCCGTGGAGCCCGGGGAACCGACAAAGAAGAAATCGTCCAAGTAGTGCGTCACCAATGTGTGACTCGTGTGTTGCGTGAAATACCACTGCAGGAAAGTGCTAAAACGCTCAAACAAAGCACACGACATGGAGCAACCCATCGGTAATGCTTTGTCCACGTACCATTTACCTTCGAAATGGATACCCAGAAGATCCCAATCATCTGGATGGACTGGAAGCAACCGAAATGCCGACTTTACGTCACATTTTGCCATCTCTGCAGTTGCGCCCGCGGTCACCACGAGGGACATGGCTACGTCAACTGAGGAATATGTAACTGCTGCCGCCTCCTCATCGATGAAATCATTAACTGAAGACCCCTCTGGCCATGAGAGATGCTGAATCAATCTGTATTGACCTTCCTCCTTCTTGGGAACGACACCAATCGGCGAGACAATTAAATTCTCTGTTGGCCAATCCTCAAAGGGGCCCGCCATCCTCCCTTCCCGCACCTCTTTGTCCAGTTTCTCCTGCACTACCAACCTGTGTTCTGCTGCTGATTTCAGGTTATCTGCCCACCTTCTCAGACGCGGCCCCTGGTAACCCAAAGAAAACCCCCACTTGAACCCCTCCACAAGCACCTGTTTTGCCCCCGGATCCCCGTACCCTTGTAGGCCCTCCACCAGCTTTGCCAACTTAACTGGCCTAGGAGCCCTTGGGCCCAGAACCCTGCGGTCCCTTCCCCCCCCTGCTGCTCTGGAATTGCTGCGCAGCGCCGGGTGCACTGGCCCCGGACTGCTGCCATTGCTGGCCTCCCTGTGGCTTGGCCCCCCAACAGTTAACCAGGGGATGTCGCTTCCCACACTTGGAGCACTCGTGCCGAAACTTGCAGTACTCCCTTGTGCAGAGGCCTTTATTAAAATCCCAGCATGCTCCCGTCCCAGTTTGTGTCGTGGCTGTGCCTCCCACCCCCCCCCCGGGTGGGTCTCCCCTGAAAGGGCCGGTATACCAAAGGCAAACCACTGGCTGTAAAAATAGTTTTACCCGCCGCTGCTGCCCCCATCGTATGCTGCCATAAATCAGTATCCAACTCACCCCACTTCGCTTCAGTGTCCCATGCCATACGTGCCCGAAACTCCTCATCATATTGAGCCCATGCGTAACCCCCCCCCCCGTGATCTGGGCTTTCCGGATTACATCCATGTACTTAAATATGGCCACGCAACGCTCTGGAAACTTTTCGCAGTACACACTGGCGTAAATCAAAAACGCTGCCGTCCAATTTTCTATGGTTAACGGCACCTTAGGCCGCTTGGCCAACTCGTATTCTTCCTCCTTAGAGCCCTCCTTAGACCTCACCTCCCTGTGTAAAAGTTTCAACATCTCCACATAATCCCCTTTCCAAATACGCTCCTTGGTTGCCAGCATCAGATGCGCGCCCAAAGGCTTTGTTACCCCCATATATGGCAGTTTCTTAATTTTTAACTCCTTACTCTCCAAAGTGGCCTTACCCCCTGCATCTGTATTTATGGCACTCACTGCTTTAGTATCCTGAGCTATTCCCCCGTCCCCCGTTCCTACACCAGTGTCTTTAACATATTTTCCCTTGTATAGTCTCCCTTCAATCACTACCCCACCCCCTTCCCCCCCGTCCCCAGAGACACCATTTTAGGTTTGGCCTGTGCTCTACTATTCTCACCTGGCTCTAAGGAGGGTGCCCGGGCGGACGCCAACCGCCATGCCGCTGACTCTGTGCGATCCACTGTCCGAGGAGCCCTCACCAAGGGGCCGCGCTCTCTCCTGGATTCCGCCGCTGATGCCCTCCTGAGTGGCTCCGCCACCGGTGCCTGCAAAATACTCGGAGAAAAATGAGAGGGCCCCCCCTCCTCCTCCTCCAGCAATTCCCCTTCTTCGGGGCTGTCCTCATCATAATCTAAAACAATATGCTCCTCCCCTTGGAGCACCTCACTAGTCAAAACCACACCACGGGCCTTACCGGACCCAGTATGCCCCACACTGGCCCTATGCACTCCTTGCGGGGGAGCCGACTGTACCCGCCGATACTCCCCCATGCGCTGACCTCTCGCCGACTCCGTCTGTGCTGTCATGGCAGACCATCGTGCTCTGCTTGTCGTTGGGGCCAGCGAGGTCACTCCGGACCTTCGTATGCTGGCCGCGCCGGGATCCCCCGCCGGTACGGAATGCGCCGCGCAAGGCTCCACCCTCCCTTCACCTCGGTGTAAATGGGCCGCTCCCAGCCCTACCGAGTCAGCTGCGCTGCGACCTTCTGAAGCCTGTAAAGAAAAGGTTTGGACTGATGTGCTGGGACCCCTACGTCTGCCCCTTGCCCCTGCTCCCTGCAAGCCCGGGGAGAAAACCCTGGCTCGACTCCCTGTCTTCTGCCCCCCCCGTTCTAACCTGGCTGTTCCTTCTGGCGTGGGGGGGGAATCCCCCCCTTCATCCTCCCCACTCCACTCTAGCATTGCCTGAAATAATGCCGAGTCTGGGCCCCCACCTTTGTCCCCACTCCCCACGCCGCCTGAAAACCCGAGCCCCACCGGGGCACCACTCCTGTCCCGCTCCCCCCCTCGTTGCCCCTCCGAATTGTGCGAGTCCACCTCCTGCCCTCGCGACCACCGGCTGACCCGCTGATCGCCCTCACCGCGACCCCGCACCCCTACCGACCAAGACGGGAAAATGTCCAAACCCTCCCAAGCCGGACCCCCCCCAGCCGGATCTAAAACCACTGGTCTTTCGCCCCCTGACCCCATTCCGCCCCTCCAAACCCTCTCCCTTTCCACGATATTGGGAGCCCCTGCCCCCCCCCCCAGCTAGGAGATAAAGCCTGTTGCTCAGCTCCAATAACCCAGCTAGAACAAACCCCCTGTTGGCGCCCCCACCCTCCTACCTGCGCCCACTCACCCTCCCCACAAGAACTACCCCCCACCGAAACTGGCTCCCCCCTGACCGACCGAGGGGGGGAGAAGAGCAAAGGGCTAGAAATGGCCCCCGAAAATCCCCCTGCCTCCCCCAAGCCAAACCCTGAAACTCCAAACTGCCGGGGGGGAAAAACTCCCCTCGAATCAGACGCTCCAGGGGCCGCCAACAACTGAACAGGGCGGCCCCCAACTTCCGCCGAACCCTCGAGCCCTGCACCTGACCGAGAGCGAAATGCCGAAACGGGACATTCCCCGCCCGCCTCCCAGCTGATAAGACCTCCCGCTTCAGCCGCCACATCAAAATATGGACCCCCGGCCCGCCCGCTCTCCTCCGCTGGCTCAGTCACCTTCTTTGTTGACAGAGAGGCCGAGCGACGCTTGCCGCCCCGGCCTCCCCCCCTCTTAACTATGCCAGCAGGCGCCGAGGCTGCTCTGTCCTCCTTCCTATGCGCTGATAACGATTCCCCGGATAACGCCGGCAAACCACCAGGCCCCCCCCCCGGATTTCCCACCCACACGCCCCGAGGTACCAGATTCCCCGGACCCTCCCCCGAGATGCACTACCACAGCAGGGGCCGCTTTTCTAACACGCGGGCGGCCCTGCTCACTTACCGGGGATATCTTCCGGCGTTTCGGCAACTGGCAAGCGGCCACCGCCGCTGCTACACCCGCCGAGGCCTGCCGCGCGGTACGCGCCGGCCCCGACCCCTCACCAATCACCATGTCCATCCGGCCCGCTTCGCTCAGGAGCCGGAGGGCCTCCAGCACACGATAATCCTCCCTCGACATCGCTTCTAAACTTATAAAATTCTCTACCTCTATACTACCTAAAATTCCCTCACAAAAAACCAGCTGCCTAATCGCTCCCAGCCACCAGGTCACCAAACCTAAAATGGTGGCCGGGAGCAGGAGCCCAAATTATTTATACTTGGGCTCCATTTGGGCTATAAAAATAAAGAGCCCAAAACAAAATGCCTGACGGAGGCCTGCTAAACCCCCCCCCCCCCTAATAGCCCCTCCCAAACAGCCCGGGGGGGGGACCTCCCTGCGGTCGTCCACCCCCCCCCCCAAGCCCCCCTTCTGCTCCACCGACCTTTAAAGTAGAAGCGGAGGACAATGATGATTTCAGCTTGGCGCTCTTAAAATTAAAACAAAAAGCGGCTGGCATTGTTCAAGCACCTTCCCGCAAGTGGTGGGTGCAAATTATTATTTTTTCTTCTATGCTGCTTGCCTGGCTCTTGCAAGGGATGACTGAGGCTGCGGGAGGAGGAATAAGTAAGTGCTGTTGCCCGCCATAGTAAAAGCGCACACGGCACACTGAAGAAATAAAAAAACAAACAAGAAGTGGCCGCAATTGGTCAAGCAGCGTCCCGCGACTGGTGGGTGCGGCCGCCACTGCTGAAGCGCAGGGTGCCGGGCTGATTATTTAAAATCCAAGGGGTGGGGGTGGACGCACACTAAAGCACTGCTTTCAAGAGCAGAGCTGTGTCAGGCTGGATGTAAAAGGAGCAGCCGCCATTCCTATGCGCTCACACACCGTGTCATGCCTGCTTCTGCAAGACCTTAATTAAGTAAATCGTTCTCCCTAACAGCTAATGAAAGCTAGAGGGTATGGACACATGTAAGAGGGGCTGTCCTTATGGGAGGTAACAACAGGAGAGAGGGAGGTACTAAGGAGGGACTACTAAGCCTATTGACAAATCAAAAGCCATCATTTACAAAGCACAGGAAGAGGAGCCAATTGTAAAGATGGGCTGAGCTTAATTTCCATACCCTGAATAAGCGCTGCCTAGGCGAGACCTAAAAATGAGTGGTTGAACAAACGCTCTCTTGTGAAAGCACAAGAAGGCAGATCAATTGTTGAACTGTCGCCAAACAAGATCATCGGAAAATGGGTGGTGGGATAAGAGCGTAAGAAGGAGAATGGATTTACTTAAAGATGGAAACCTTTGCTTTTATCTTTGTTTGTGTAAATTGATGATGAATGTGTTGCTTAAAATGGTGGTGCACTACTGCTCACCAGGCTTGAAAGTGATAAATGAAACTGCTATTTCATGAATGGATAGTATTGTTGAAGAAATAGCCCCCTTTGAAATGCTTTATAATACGGCCAGGCAGATTGGGTACAAGGGGCGGACATGAAAGAGCAAACCATATCACTTTTAAGTTCTGCAGGAGAAATATTACACTTTTCCTTGGTCTCTAATATGCAGAGTTGATTTCTCTGTGTTCTTCATATATTAAAAGATAACATAAATATTTTGACTTGTACGTTGGACACAGATTTCGACAGCAGGCACATTAATTTGGGTCCTCTCCAGTGACTCATTCTGTCACAGATGATATGCCTTCTTTTTTTAAACAATATGCTGAATCCCTTTTCCTCCTTTGTCCTGTTTACTTTCACTTGGATGTAATTAGTTCCAGGAACCATTTTTTGTGCATCACTCTGTGCCCCTTTTTCAGACTCCTGTACCTTGCCTTTCATTACCTGTCGATCCCTTTGCACCTATATACTATAGCAACAGATTCTTTATTCTGCTCTCTGATTCTGTCCACCATCACCAGTCCTCTGCCTTCTTCTGTCTTTAGTCACCCATGTAGAGGCAAAAACTAGAAATAGAATAAAGCTCTTGCTAATCTGTAACCCAGTTCCATCAGAACACCTGCCATTTCATTATCACTTCAAGAAGTACAACCTACGCAGAGCTAGACTTATAGCAAACAGCCTTTCCAAGTGCTCGGTCTCTTCTGATTCCGAACTCTCCAGGGCTCAATCTCAACTGAATTCGAGACACAACTTTACCATAATTAGCCGAAACCTCCAGGCTTTAACCTCTCCTCAGTCAAGAGAACACCTCAAGAATCAACTGCAGCTTAGGCAGAACTGCAAAGAAATTAATTGTAATCGCAATAAAACAAACTCAATTTCCCCTCATAGCAAACACGCCAGGGCTTAGCCTCACAAGAACACCAAAGGTTCAGTCTAATTTCCATCAGTGTAACACATCAACTTAGTTGACAGTAGATAAATTGCACTTGTAGGAATTGTCCTGAACCTGAGGTTCATCGGAATGGGGTTATTGGGGTGGCGGGGGGGGGGGGGGTTGGTAAATGTGGGTTCACCCTGTGCAGAATTTCAAGTGTTGAATAAAGTGGTGTATAAATGTTGGATTCTATCCTGTTTTCTGTTCCCATCAGGATGAGATAGCTGATTTTCTGACTGGAGTCCTTACCAGGGCAGAAAACCATGGAAGCTCCGAGCACCGAGATCTGGACTCTGAGAAGAAGAAGAAAGCCCGGGAGATCATCCGGAGGGACCTATCCTTTGATCTATCAGAGAGGAGCAGCAGGCCAGGCTCCCCTGCAGCACGCGTGCCAGCCTCACCCTCAGGGTCTGAGGTAAACGTTGCGGAGAACAATGGCCTATGGGCTATAGATTTGTATGGATTGCATGTGATCCAACAACTTGTACTTGCAATTTTAATTTTTTTTATTTGTGTCGTTTTCAAATAAGCAACAGATTATCCACATAATTACAGACAGCTTCCACTGACTGTTTGTGAGAAAGTGCCCTCTTTCTTGCATGGTATGCCCCCACTTTTTGCTGAATTGCTGATGTTCTTTGACTGAGTGTGCCCTGTGCTCCTGCTAATCAGGTACCCAGGGCCTATGTTCCTTCCCTAAAACTGCATTGAAGCCTAAACCCAATTGGCATGTCTGGCCACATGTCACCCCCTGGTAAATGGTACCACAGGTACCCAGGGCACTGTGACCAGAGAAGGCCTCTAAGGGCTTCAGCACTTATTGTGCCACCCTTAGAGGTCCTGTACCCTGACACTCACACACTGCCTTTGCAGGCTGCGTGTCTTGGTGCAGAACAAAGTGAAGAGTCGACATGGCACACATCCCTGTGTGCCATGCCCACAAACCACTGCCCTGGCATACATCAGTCACCCCTCTAGCTGGGTGCACTATGCCAGTGGTGAGGGTACAGGTGCATGAGCCCTGTACCCCTACAGTGCCCAAGTCCATTCCTGGGCACTGTAAGTGCAGTGCTGCCATTAAGAGTATATGGTGCTGGGAATTTGTCATTACGAACTCCACAGCACCATGATGGCTACACTGAAGACTGGGAAGTTTGGTATCAAACTTCTCAGCACATTAAACCCACACTGATGCCAGTGTGGGATTTAATGTAAAATGCACACCAGAGGGCATCTTAGCGATGCCCCCTGACACTCGACCAACTTCCAGTGACCTGACTGAGCGGCTGCGCAGGCTGCCACCACCAGACATGTTTCTGGACCCCTGGGTCGAGAGTTTGCTGCTCTCGGGGGCCTGAAACAATGCACATCCTGGGACGAGGTGCCAAGCATCCCCCCCTCCCCCAGGATGGGCAGGGTTCACGAAGGAGAGGCTTCAAAGGCATGCCACCTTTGTGAGCCTCTCCAGACCATTTGCTGCTTTCAGCAACTGGTCCCCACTGGTTCTACCCCCCCACTTTGGGCGGGAGAACCGGCGGGAAAAACAAGTGAGGAAGAGAGGTGTGCCCACCTCTGCCAACTCCACCCCTAAGGTGGGGGAGGCGAGGTGAAGCACAACCTCGAGTCCCCGCATCTTGAGGATGGGGGGACCCAGCCAACCAGGGACAGGCTCCTGCCCCCCTTCCACTGGAGAGTGGCAGAATAGGGGGTGTACCCACCCCAGGGAAGGGACCCATTGGTCCCTGCCCTTTACCTACCTGTAACGCCCCTAAATTTAGTATTTAGGGGCACCCTGAACCTTCCTTCCTCAGATCCAGCAACTACAAGAAAAAGAAGAGAAGAAGGACGAGAAGCCGTGCAGAGCTAACAAGAGGACGACGCCCACTGACTGGGCCCCAGCCCTACAGGCCTGTCTCCCCTCGAACCTGCTCCTGCAAAACCCCGGCGTGTTCAGCGGCCAGCAACCTCAAAAACCCCGGAGGACCTGCCTGCCTTCACTTTCCAAGCTGTTTCTACCGTGAATCCCGGACGTGGTTGAACTGCAGCTTCTGGTGCCAGCCAGGAACCGCGAATCCCGCACACTCTGCACCCGCCGAATCCGGCCCGAGCGGGCAAATACCCCGAGGAGGTCCCCCCGGCGATCCTGACCCGAGATCCGGCGACCCCTGACCTGCCTCAAGCCTCCTGACGACGCCTGCAGCCTCAATCCAGAGTACCCCCCCTACCGCGACCAGAGCGGGTAAGAAAATCCGACGTCCCAAGGCACCCCTGCAACCGACGCCCCACGGCCTGTGTGCCCAACCCAGCGGTGCCTAACCAACCCTCTAAATCCCAACTTACCCCTCGAAGTGGTGGTAGCTCCTGGAAGATCCTCGTCCCCGAGCCTGCAGTGTTTCTTTGTCCCGGAGAATCTCCATTGAAATCAACAGGGCACCCGACCTCAAAACTGCACCCTGCACCCGGCTGCCCTAGAGCCGCCTTTGGTGCTAACTTGGTCCCCAACGTGCCCTGAGCTTAACCCTAGGAGCTTCGCTCCCACAACCCCGTGGCCTGCTTGCCAGCAGCCACCAACCGGAGTCCCCCTATCCTCCATTGGATAACATTGGGCCTCAACACTGTGCACCCGGCCGCCCCTCGTTTATTTTAACACGCTGGCCTCTCTGCTCTCTTTTGTCATGAAAGAACATAACGTTTTACCTTCTGACGTCACTGGTACTCTTATCAATTGGCGCATTACTGCCAAATAATACCACTGTCTGTCATTACACTGTTTTTTTTTTATTATGTGGCAAACTATCCATGCCTGTATGCATGGTGATAAACGCAGCAACTGTTCACCCTCTTTTTATCTACCATACTAGTAGCCCTCTTCATTTACTGTCCTCCATATTTTTCCTATTTTTGAACCTATGTGTAAGAAGAATCTTTTATCCGAGATCTTTTGCCTATATTACTACTACATTATTTTTATGTAGCACTTTATACCTTTGTTTTTGCGGAACTGCATTTATCACGCGCTGAACCTAAAGCCTTACCATAGCACTGACTATGTTTGGTAAGTCTGACACACAACAATAGTGCACACAGGTCCTTTCGGTTCCCATCGAACTCCCAACAGGAGCTAAAATCACCTCGGCCATTACGTCATCCCAGTCCTGGGCTGCAGTCTCTCCATGGCAGAGCCCCCCGAAACAAACAAATGGGATTATGTCAAGGTGCGTGAACGCCAAACACCCTTTCTTTCTCGAGATAAAGGGCCTCGTTCATGTGATGTCTCCCGCCTGCTCATCTGCAGCTCGCCGTCCGGAGAGGGGACTTGCGGGAGAGCAGCGTGTGTCATATGATTTCCGGGGAGAGTTCGAGGTTAGGGAAACATGAAAAAAAAAAAACCATAAAACTGGGCGCCGTGCCAGCGCATCGCCCAAGCACATTAATTAAACAAGAAACGGCGCGGGCGTGTTTCATGTGGTTTCCGGGGATATCTAAGGGTGCGGGAGAGTCCGAGGTTAGGAAAACATTAAAAATTATCACGCCCGTGTCTGGGCACGATAATTGAACCCACATGGCCTATTGGTGTTTTATTACGCGCACCAAGCGCGTAATAGACACCAATAGGCCATGGGCGGAGCAATGCGCCCGCCTTTGGCCAATTGCGTGCAGTCTTTTATAAAAAGACGCACGAAAAGGCCAATGGGGTAGCACAAAAGGAATCGCACACGCACGAGCGTGTACGATTCCTAGGTCAGTGCTGAATCTCCGTTTTTCACCTACTAAATGTCTCGCGCTGTGCGAGCACTGCTGCGCAGTGCAACGCTAGGCGCGAGACCTAAAAATGAGCCTATATATAAACAGATTTCCGCATCAGATAAATGCAGAACTACTGAAAATGCGGCTCTACACTGTCTAATGTTATGATACTTCTTTTTAAACAGAGGGATTAAAAACTGCCTGGTATAAAATTCATAAAATTTTCAAAACGGCAAAAAGTGGTTTTGCCGTTGCACGGAATAGCAGCAAGGTTTGGCTGATACCCAAGCAGAAAACATATTAAGTATTTAACAGTATCCGCTCTAAACCTAAATAACAAAGAGTGCACCGATTGCCCACATGGCTGCCACAAATAGACGGGGGCAAATTGGCACTCTCATAGACATATATATATATGTTTTTTTTATATTCTTTTTATTGGTAGTAAGCAAATCAGGATCAATGTACAGACATTATTTCAGAAACATCGATAAATATACTGTTACCCTGCCAAGGGACCCCTTAGTACAATTCTCATAACACAGCGCAGCGTCTTACAGCCATCTTAAAGGAGCTGATCTCCCAATTTAAACCCAGCCCTCGTTTCAGGTGCAACATTTCAGAGCCACTTCTGTTCTACCCTATGGGTAATCCATCTTAATTGCGATCCTCCCATCACATTACTACTTTTTATTTTACTTATTTTTTTAACAAACAAAACATTTAAACTTATTGTTGCTATTGACAGCAGCTGGCGGTAAAGGCATCCACCCACACATTGTGCTTATGTGTCTATGTTTGATGTTCGAGAGAGGTTTTCACGTGGTGCAGCGTCCCTCACTTCTTGTCCCTGTCCCCAACTGGGGTGCGTCTGGGTGGGGAGAGAATGATGTGAAGGGGGCATACGTGGGGGGTGGGCTAGTAGGGAAGGCATAGTTCATCCACATAGTCTCCGAGGCATTAGAATGTAAGCCAGCCAGCAGTCGACACCTGAGTGCATGATGTGGGCCCGGGAGTACTGCCTCGATGAGGGGGAACCTATTGTCGTAGTCATTATGCAACTATGGGAGAGGGGGGGGGGAGCCTGCCGGGAAGCTAAGCAGTGTGGGTGTCCTGGTCTCGTCCCTAGGGTGATCAGAGTTACTCCCTCCAGGGTGTTCCATCCCCTGCGTGCTACCCAAGAAAATGCCCCAGGTCTCTAAATCTCGGTCTGCGTTCTTATCTGTACAGACCGCGCGTAGCTGGCGCTCTTCCGCTACCCCCCATTCGCAGAGGTCTCCGGGAGGGGTGGGGTGAGGCTAACTTCCAGTGAATAGCTATGCAACGTTTCGCCAATACCAGCCCGAGCATAGTGAATTTATGCTGCATGCGGGTTGTGGCCCTGGGGATTGGCAGCACCCCCCACAGACAGTGTTTGACTGAGGACTCATTGGGAGCTTTGTTGCCCTCCGCAAAGTGTCAAGCACTGTGCTCCAGTAGGAGCGGATCATGGAACAATCCCAGGTCACATGAGCGAAATGGGCAGGGGTGGCGCCGCATCTCAGGCACTTAGGTGAGTGCGATGGGTCAAACTTAGACCAGCACAGGGGAGTCAGGTAGGTGCGGTGGAGGTAGTTGAACTGCGTGAGCTTGAATCGGGCATTGTCTCATAGACATGTATGACATAATCTGAGTTTTCCCTTCCATACTTCTAAAACGCTTTTCCTTCACAGATTCATAAAAAACGAATGCTACTTGAACATAAATCTGGCTCGACAAAAGCCCTCTGCATACCAATTCTACCCATTTCTGTTTCAACATATGCCAACCAGGTGATTTGGAGGCCGTCGTCAGAAGAGAGGCAATCAAGTATTATATATCTAGTCAACAATGCCTTGTCACTACTCCAGATTGACAACCAAAATATTAGAGGTCTGACCCTAATGTAATCAATTATATAATGTAGGTTAAGTTCTTCGTGGCATCTTTTTTCTCATAATCATGAAATTGATTTGTTTGTCATTGGTGAAATGACAGCTAATACAATTACCTAATTTGTAAAAACCTAACACATTGGCAATAGTTTCCGTTCTCAGCACTTTTTTGGAAAAGCCAATGATGTCGCTAAGATATAAGATATCTTTAAATGACCTGTCACATTAAAATTTTAACATCTGGGTGATCATTGACATGTTTGCATAGTTCCTTATCCAATAATAGCAAATGCCAATGCCTATCTAAATTCTTATGTACATACGCAGTCTCATGGTTATATTTGATTATGAACCTAATATCGTTGGTGCTTGTGTTTCTCTTATTTTTTATTATTTCTGTTAACTTGATTTTTATACAATATCAAATTCTAGAAGTGCTACTGGCTTTTATGGTAGCCTTTTGTATAACAACATCAGGGTAACCTCGATTAGGGAAAAAAAAAGACAAATTGTGACCTCTTTTTACTCCAAATCAGAGTCTTTACTGCATATCCTTTGTGCTCTTAATAGTTTACCAAATGGGATGTTGTGTTTCTGATGTACAGTGTGTGCTGAACTAGAATGCAGAGTACTGTTTGCAGATGTTGTCTACCTGTAAATTCTACTTATAATTCTCTAATCCTCAGTGTATAGTGTGCAATCAAAAAAGTGAATCACATTATCACTAAATTTCAGTGTCAATTCAATATTGCGATTATTTTGACTCAAAGTAGAATGGAAGTTCTTTAATGCTAGTTCATCTACTTTCCAGATGATGAAAACATCATCAATAAACCTTAGCCAAAGTAAGACATTATTCTCAAAAGTCTGTGCTAAAGGCCCTCCCGTGATTTCATTCTCAAATTCTCCCATGAACAGCGAGGCATATGTCACGAAGAGCATATCGTCTTCCCATTGTATATTGTCTACTCTTGTTAAAAAAACAGTTGCATCTTTAACCCTTTGGGTGCTCATGACGGAATGGTTCCGTCATGAGCACCAGTGCTCCTGTGCTTATGACGGAACCATTCCGTCATGAGTGCATGCGCAGAAAATCCCTTTGCTGCAGACAGCAGAGGGATTTCCCATTTTTAGGTCTCGCCTGAGCCAGCGTGCATGCGCTGCGAGGCTTCTAGTGAGGACTTCAAACTCCGACCACACCCTCGTGCGTGTGCTTTTTCACGCTATTGGCCTTTGTGTGCGTCTTTCTAAGAAAGACAGCACGCAAATGGCCAAAGACGGCAGCATGTCCCGCCTTTTTTCTAAAAGTTAACTCCCACGGCCTAAGGCTCTCGGGAGCGAGCAGCGGCGCGCTGCATGCTGCATTCCAGGAGGATCGGGTTACTGATTAACCACGACCGCGCTTGTTATTTATTTTACAACAGCGTGGCAGTTGCAGCTCGTATCCTTTTCGCACTGTTCTTTTCTTTATCTTTTTTCTTTCTTACATTTTAATTAATCATTCTAACGATGCCATACTCCATGTTAGAAATATACATTAAAACTGCCCGACATGCATTATGATACATTGGCACATACATAACGGGCATTGGGCGTGCAGGCATCACAATGCATGGTGGTCGTCTCAGAATGGATTTCTTTTAATATGCAACTCATTCCAAAATTAAAGGCCATACATCTAGATGCATGTGTTCGTATGATGGTGGCAACTGGTATTAGTAAAGCCAATATCTGAACTATTTAAACTGAGACTTATTGGCTTTGCCAACGCCTGTTTTTCTTGTCTTTTGGGACTTCTAGTCCTTATTTTATAATATGATTAACAGATGTGCAAGTCCCAGAATTCAAAGGCAAACCATGCCTAAATGAGTATCAGGCATAAACCTGTGAAACTCTTCAGGGGAGTAACACAAGCCCTCGCAACCCCCGCAGTGCGTGTATTCTTGACATTACACAGGCGTTAGAAGTGTTAACCTTTACACAGAGACATCTCTCGGGTTGCACACATGTTAGAAGTGTGCACTTGCGCTATGGGTAGGCTACCCGGAGACAGAACCACGCTCCCACCACTATGCTCCTTTGGTTCATCTGTACATTTTGTATAGCAGAGCTATCTCTCATATTGCACAGACATTTCCTTCTAAGGCCTAGCCCCCAGGCTTCACTGCTTCTATATAATGACTGATTAAACATAAGTCAATCAAGTGAGCAGGCCAGGATCACAATGAGAGTTAACAATGAGCTAGGGATTTTTCCTTTTAAGCTCAGCCTCAGCCCTTGTTAATTCTGCTCTGGGCCCCTCCTTTCCAGTTTTCTGATTGACGCTGCATCTGGGAATATGAACTCACATAGGCTGCTTTGATTACTTAAATTAGTTTCACTGATACAGAAAATCTGCTTCTTGTATTAGTGTTACGTCTTTATATACCCACTTGCCCTGTCTTTTAAAATATTACACGTATCTTTGCTTTCTACTCTGTCTCTTTCTCTTTATTTCTTTCATTCTTTCTACCTCTTAATCCAAACACCGGGCTCTAAAGGACGCGTCTTTACACCTGGACCCCTCCCCGCCCCCTAAATACGACCCTTGCCCAGATTTGCTGACAGATGGTCTGGGTGGTGTTGATTTAGGGGCACTCTCCTGAACCAGGCCGAGCGGGTTGCAGGCTGTCTCTGTGCCTGTGTTTTCTTGCTCTCTCTCGTGCATTTAACACGAGGACTGTCCCGCTGGGTTTTCCTGGCGCCGCTGACATCCGGCTGCACCTCCCCCCCCATGCGTACTTTCATTCTCTCTTTCACTTTCCATTTCCCCTCAAGCCTGCACGCTCCACCACCTCCCCACTCACTCACTAAGTTATCACTTTTGTTTTTAATTAGGAAATATTCTTGGCAGTTGCTGACGTGCCTCTGGCTTAGTTCTCATCAGCTTTTGTAAAGTGACTCGACTATTCTTCCACCTCTCTTTCTTATCCACGCATTTTGTCTTCTTATCTCTGCTTTCTTCGTGTCTTCTCCTTCCTCTCTTTGCTGCTTTCTCATCCCAGTTTCTAAATTTTCCCTCTTCTGGTCTTTCTGCCTCCGCTCTTACTTTCTCCTTTTCTCTTCTCCCTCCACTTTTCATATCTAATTTCTTTACTTTTCCTCTCCCTCAGCCCATGCTCTTCACCCTTCACCCTTCCTCTCAAATGTCTCTCTACCTTCACCCTTCATCTCACACTTTCACTCTCGCCTACTCTTGTTCTCACCTTTTCTTTTCTTCCTCTTGTCTCCCTCTCTTCGTTTGATTTTTTTTTTGTCTTCCTCCATCCATGATGCAGCATTGCTCGGTCAGTGTTATCAACCCAACCGCCTAGGCTCGGGGTTGGGCCTGTTTGGTCTGGATCACCCTTCTAGGGAGTCCTATCCTCCCTGCTGCTGGCTGGAATATGCTTCTGTTGCCTGCACCCATTTAAATAGTTGGTCGTGTTCCATTGACCCCCACTTCATTTCCCCCCTCCTCGTTTGCCCATCCTTTCCGCCTCCTCCGCTCTCCCCTTCCCTGCTTTACCACCCCGATTGTTTGCCCCCACCCCCTCCTCCGCTGCTCTCTGGCTCCTGTTTGAGAAGTTATTCCTCCTGCCCTGCTCCACCATACTTGCCAATCCCTGCAAATAAACGTGTGCCTCTCTCTTCACTTCTTGTAACGTGCTGCATGGCTAAATACTTACAAGGTCCCAAAGGCGAGACCTATTGGCTATGCCAATGCTTGTTTTTTTTTTTGCCTTGGGAGGTGGGGAATAGCTTCCCCAACCTCCCGAGGCCTGTTTGTGGTTTTCCTTGTAATGACGATCGCACGCATGGCGCACTGTCGTCATTACAATGAAAACGAAACTGAAACTTAGTTTCAGTTTCACAGTTATGCTATGTTATGTTACAGCCATTTGTAACGCGCACAAATACTCGTAAGTGTCCCGGCGCGATGCCAACAGGGGATCCTAGAAGGGTTCGGACAGAGACGTGTTTTCAGCTTCCTCATAAAAGCAGTAAGATCCTGCGTGTGCCGAAGGTCCAAGGGAGGGGCGTTCCACTCGACCGCTGCCTTCCTAGCAAAAGAACTACCGCCTAACCGCTGAAATTTAAAACGGGGAACTTGGGCAAGACACAGGGACATAGATCTCAATGGTCGGGCCGGGACATAGAAAGAAAAGCATCTCTGTTATGTCCATGTGAAAAGTAGCTGGGTGTCGTCTGCATACGCCATAACCTTAGCCCCTAAGTGTTCCGCCAGCTGAATCAGCGTGGTAACATAGATGTTGAAAAGGAGGGGGCTAAGAGAGGATCCCTGGGGAACTCCGGTTGTCACGGCCTGAGGAGATGAAGAAAAAGGTGGGAGCCAGATCTGCTGGGCCCTACCTTCCAGAAAGGACGTAAGCCAGCCCCAGACCGCGCCCAAAACACCTATCTTCGTCAAACGAGCGAGCAGCAAAGAGTGAGGTACCGTGTCGAACGCTGCCGAGAGATCCAGCAGTTTCGGTGCTTGTGGGGCTATCTCAGCCCCCGAGCACCGAAACACATGGGAGAGGTATCGTTGGAAAGGGGAGAATCTCCACTTTCCAATGGTACCCTTGCCTAGTGGATCCCTGCTTGGGGATCACCCCAGGAGGTTGATCCCCAAGCAGGGATCCACCCACTAGCACCAGGGAGGGGGGAGCAGCCCCTTGGGCAAGGGCCTTTGCTCCCCAACAGACAGTCTTTCTGCCCCCCCTGTAGAGCAGATGGGGGCAGTAGCCCCCAATCTGCACCCCGGGGGGGGGGGGGCAGAAAGCTCCCTAGACGCCAGGGATTCTTTTTTTATAGGGCCAGGGGTGGGGGCTGCCCAGAATGGGCATCCCAATGCCCCCACCCTACCCTACCAAAGAAGGAAAAAGACTTTCTGCCTACCCCAGGAGGCAGATGGGGGCAATAGGGGGGTTGAGGCAGAAAGCCCATTGGGCACCAGGGTTTAGTTTGGTTTTTTTTATACATAGGGGTGGGGGCTGCCCAAAATGGGCATGCCAATGCCCCCACCCCAAAAAATTTGCCAGAGTCTTTCTGCCCCCCCCCGGGAGGCAGTTAGGGGCAAAACCCCCTTATCTGACTCCCGGGGGGGGGGTGGGGGGTGGGGAGGGGAGGTAGAAATCCCAATAGGCATCAGGGAAATGCCAATGCCCCCACCACCCCCAAAAAAATGCCACAGTCCTTCTGCCCCCCAGGAGACAGATGGGGGCAGTAGCCCCTGATCTGCCCCCCCCCCCCCGGTCATAGGATGCTTGTTTCAAGTCCAGGGAGGACCTGGCCTGGCAGTTCGGCCTGGACTGTTCCCATTGGGTGCAGGGTCAAGACTGATTTGCATATGGCTGGGTCCAAACTGGAATGGCATGGTGAGCAAAAAAACGATGGATTTAGGCCCAGATCTCTGTACTGGGGTGAATGTATGACATTGTTCTGCATTCTGTCCATCAATTGTTCTTTTTGCATATGTCAGCCCGAGTGGGACGGGTATGCCCAGACATGGGTCCCGTGCTCTCCATGCCACTGGAGTCAAGCTATCCTGGCTGATGAGGGCTGATAGCCCGAAACCGGTCCTAGGATGCTTGTTTCCAGTCCAGGGAGGGCCTGGCAGTTCGGCCTGGACTGTTCCCATTGGGTGCAGGGTCAAGACTGATTTGCATATGGCTGGGTCCAAACTGGTATGGCATGGTGAGCAAAAAAACGATGGATTTAGGCCCAGATCTCTGTACTGGGGTGAATGTATGACATTGTTCTGCATTCTGTCCATCAATTGTTCTTTTTGCATATGTCCCGGTAAAATGGCAAAACTGTAAAAATTTTTGGTTTTCTGACAAAAGTCCGTCAGTCCCTAAAAGCTGGTGATTTCAGCACCACAAACCCTTTGTTGATACCATTCGCAGGGGGAAAAAACAGGCGCTTTCATCTGCAGCCCTTTCTTCCCATTTAAAAAAAAGATTTTTTTTTTAGCTGTATTTTGGCTAATTTCTGGGTCCCCTCCAGGGGACTCAACAAACCCTGGGTACCTTTAAAGACCCCATGATGCTGGAAGAAAAGGACGCAAATTTGGCGTGGATACCTTATGTGGTCAAAAAGTTACAGGGGCCTAAGCGCGAACTACCCCAAATAGCCAAAAAAAAGGCTTAGCACAGGAGGGGGGAAAAAGGCCTAGCAGCGAAGGGGTTAATGTAAGAAGGCAAGAGTTTCACAAAAGGTAATATGTACATATCGGTAAATTCTGACAGCCTCTTTGTAAGTGAGCCATTGCTAGAAACTATGGGCCTGCCTTGTGGATTGGTTAAACTTTAATTTTTGGTAAAAATTAAATCACCTGGATCTTTGGACTCGGAACATTCAGATAGTTCTATTCTTCATTAGACAACTTTCTTTCACCCTTTCATTTTTGTAAGAGAAGGGTTATCTGTTTTTCAGCTGTTTTAACTCTGGTCTGGGTAGTCTTCTCGTAACACTGATTATTCGACAACTGCCTGTTGGGCTCCTTGTTTTAATCTGTATAGTTCAGAATTAGCTGTGGACCCTCCTTTGTCAGCCTTGCGGATAATGATATCCTTGTTTTCTTGAAGGGTTTCTAAGGCTCTCTTTTGTTTCCTGTTATAATTCAGGGATTTCTCTGTCTTTGGCTGAACATGATTCTGTAATTTTAGATAACTGTCATTATCTTTTAGCAAATGAATAAATCCATCCTGTGCCGTAATCATAAATGTCTCGTAAGAATTTGGACTGTTTTTTATATCTCATCTCAAATTGGCCCTGAGGAAGCGACTTATGTCGCAAGACAACGTGTTCGCCAGTTTAGCATTTTGGTTAAAGATCAATAAATTTATTTCTTCAAATACAGAATCCTTACGGAATCCATTGCCTTATTCATCAGACCTCAAAGCCCAGTCCACTGCTTTCATCAGGACCAATCCACTTGTATTCGACCAGGGATGCATCCTCAAATCTCACCTGGATCTCAGTCTATTGCTTCCTTAGACTATCATTGGCTCTTTTTGCTTTTTTGCACTGTTTTCACTTTTAAAGTTTAAAAACTCATATCCCCTTATTAGATGTTCATTGTTTTGGTCTTATTTCACAAATAAATGGTTTCCCTTTATTTTAAAAGCGTTTGTGGGATTTTATTGTATTTTTTGTGACCTTTTCTATTGTGTATGCACTGCTTAAATACTTAACACATTGCCTTTGATTTTGAGCCGGACTGCTTTGTCAGGTTACCAGTTATTGAGCACAGGTTTATTTTATTTGATTTGTGTGACATCTAGCAGGTGGTGGCCTTATCCTTTGAGGTGTACACCTGTCCACCCCAAGTTATAATCTACTTTCCCACAGAAGTGAATTAAATTAAAAATTCAAATGGTCTGCTTTTTCCTCTCCAGGATCTGTCCAGCGTGTCCAGCAGCCCAGCTTCTAGCCCGAAAACTAAAATGACCACACACTCTCCTGCCCAGAGGTCCAACCAGATTAGCACCAGTCACCTGCTAAAGAGCCACATGCACCGAGCTGGGATGATTCTGACCAACAAACAGTCTCAAGGTAACTTTCCTAAAATAAGAATTTAGACCACTCACATTTGTTGCCCAAGCTCCCAGTTCATTGATTTTAATGTGTCAGAGGCTCGGTTTGTGTCATTGTAAACCAGGAAGTTGTAAAGCAAATGTGATTTACTGAGGCAGCAGTTTGTATGTTCAACAGCACTGCAGCTCATTATGGCAGCAGTGCTTCACTGCCACGGCACAGTAGTCCATTAGATGAGCAGGGAATTGGTAAAGTAGCATTGTAGTGCACCGCAGGGCAGCATGCCACTGCCAAGGCAGCAAAGCCTATTTTAGGAGAACTGTAGCACTTCATAGGACCAAAGGCTTATGTGGGAGCAATGCATCACACTCTACCGTGGAAGCAGATGTTTTTGTTGAGGCATCATGCTCTGCTGCATCACTGCCCTGACACAGCATTTTGCTATGAAAGGTGCTTCTACAACCGCAGCACTGCCATCTGCTACAGGATCAGTGCCACTGCATGACATTTTGAAATCATACTCTTGGTGGTAACTGGTTTACTATTAATCTGCAGAGGTGTTGTCCACTTCGGCGGCAAAATCTCAGTCTCTTGACTAGAAGTATGAGAAGATGATTGAAGTGGAGGTCAAAATAGTACGGGTATGAGACTGACTGAGTGGGCTGCACTCAAGGTAGAGGGCTATGTACTTTTGTTCTCGGCACATTTTCATCGATGTCTTGAATGTTCAATATTCCTGTTGCACCAGACCAGATGATGTGTATACCACTGGAGAGAGGGAGCTCAATAACATACATGTCCCAGGATCCATCCCACACGTGCTGCCTTGCCTTACAGTATCTTATTCGTTTCTTTGCTCAAGTCATCCAATACACTGTCTTTGCTCTCTCCTGGTTGAGCTGAGCTTGCCTTGCCTGCTCTCTTTTGTTCCTATGTGTGGGGGGAATTCTACTTCATTGCCAAAAAACCTGTTTGAGTTTACAGGTGTGCACTTGCACTGCAAAAGCATTATGGTGATGCTCAAACAGTGTTAATTTCTGTCATAAAATATGTGAGCTTTATGAATCATGTATATTTCTCTTGCGGTCTCCAATTCTCGCTCCCATTCTTCATTGAGGATCTCCTTGAAATTAGCTTGTATGTCCCTTAAAAGGTCCTCTGGAGAGAGTCCCAAAGGGTGCAAACATAGTTGGTCAAAAGCAGATGGAGCAGCTTTTGCTGTCACTGGTATGAGGAAAAGCTTCATAGCCAGTTCAAGCAAACCCGGAACTAACGACAACGTGGGTCTTATGAAGTTATGCCATGAAGAGTGTAAAAAAGGACTCCAGTTATTAAAGGCAGAGTTGACAGAAGGATGAGGAATTTCACCACAGTTCTCGCCAGGACATCATGAAATGTGTTGATTTCCTCAACGGTAGATCTCCTTGAAGCCCAAGAATCTTGCAAAATAGGAGAATAGCGTCTCTTGCTTATGGAAGAAGGAAAAGGGGGATATTGCTGTTGTCATAGTACAAGCCACCAGATGTGTTCACTCCTACAGGAATAGCAATGCCTGGGTGATGCTTGGAATGATGTCTTGAATGATGACGTGAATTGCAGGATCATTCTCATTGTATGCAGTTCCTTCTTGGTGGTGTAGGTATTGTTCAGGGTAACTGTTTACACCGCAACTGGTGTGGTCAATGGGGGAGCTGGCATAGCTGTACTCTGAAGCAGTGATGGAGCCACACATGGTGGTTAAGCTTCAGGAACCGAGAGGCACCCTTTGATTTGTAGTTAGAAGGACGAGCAGGAGGATATGGTGAATTAGAGCTCTCTACCACAGGTAGCGTAACCTCGCTAGTGGGGGAGCATGCCCTTGAATACTCAATCATTTTTGGCTAAAACTCTCCTTGGCTTCATTTCCTGATCCTAGAAACACAGTGAGGCGTGCAGGTCCACATTGTTTGTTTTGATACCAAATGGTGTTTCAGCGTTATGGATTGTTTAGTTATTGAATGTCTGGGTCTCTTCGAAGTAGAGTTATGTTTTGTAGTGAGCAAGCTGTTGATACTGAACATGTATCAGCGGTACCTATAACATCATAGTTAACGTTGACAGCGAACTGTCCTGCTCATCTTATTGTCTTAATGGATCTCTGTTTAGGGGAGTCTTCAGAGACTTTGGTGGAGCTGAGTTTCAATCAACAGGTTCTCTAGTTGCAGATTTCAGCCGCCGACTGTCCTTTTACAGCACCCGAAGGCAGACCTTTCCCCTGTGTTCAGAGTTCTCTCTTAAAATATCAAACCGTTAGTATGCTGGTATGGCTAGTGAGTTTCAGGCAAACACACATGCCCTTTGTTCATGCAGCAAGACTACAGCTGGCTGGTATGCAGGGGCACAACAAAGTTAATTACATTCACAGAAACAGTTGAAAGAAAGTAATGACTGTTGCTTTGCACCAATGCCTTGCATATTTGGTCTATGACTATAACAAGCATTGGCATAGCCAATAGGTCTCGCTTTTGGGACCTTAGAAGTATTTAGTTATGCAGCACAATATCCTTGGTAGAGAGAGGTAGAAAGGTAGAGGTGTAGAGAGGTGGAGAGAGGTGGAGAGATGGTTTGGAATGTTACTCTGAGTGATTACCAGTTGCTAGACTATGTGCAAGCATTGCTCACTTCAATTTTTGAGTGTTTTATGTAACCTCTACCAAATAGATGCACAGGACTTCTCGGCTATTGACAAAGCCTTGCCTTTTACATGTCTGCCCTGAGGCCCTGGCAGCACGAGGGGTGGCGAGCTTTTGGGGCAGAGGGGTGCAGCCTGTTGTTGACACCACGCAAGAGAGCAGAGCATGGCTTCTGTGCCTGACTTACTAATTTGTTGAGAATCTGACCCCGTAAGTTTATGGTGAATTGTGACTTTTTTTTATTTAGTGGTATTTAGTAGGGCTCATTTGTGTTTATATGTGTATGTCTGTGTATATGCATTTTTGTGTGCAGTATTGCAAACGTATTTGTTGTAGGGTTGCATGTTTATTTGTGCGTATGCATCAAGGGTTGGGTGGGTTTGTATTTTTTTGTTACACAAAGTGTGTACCTGCTAGCGTGTTTCTATAGGCATGCTGGACTTTGAGTATAATTGTGCAGGTGTGTTTGGGTGTGTGCAGGTGAACTTTGTGTTATTTTGCGTATTTGCGTTTGTTCGTTTAAATGAATGGTGAGACGGAGAGGGGTTCCTGATTCGAACACTGTTGCATGCATGGCTGCAATAGCCATGGTCTTTTAGTTCTCGATCAGATGATTGCACTGGTGTTCTCCTCTCTGTATTATCTTTGCCTAATTGCTAAATGTTGCCGCCATTTCGAGGCACTTCTCAAGAGCAGTATCCATTAACTGGTCAGTAAGAACCGAGGCAGCCGAGGCAGCTTCACTCGCAGCCGTCTCACGTGGCGTGAGGAAAGATTGCCCAACGCTCACCTTGTTTGTGTTTCCTGTCTGACTCAATGGGAGCTGGTATCAAACTTCCCCAGATTCTAATTATCCCCAGCAGGAGTTAGAAACTGCGGTGGCGGTCACGGATCGATCAATATCTGACAATTTCATTGCGGCTTCGCGGACTTTCGTTCTGCGGCTTGTGTAGCTGCAGAGGGACGGCCACGGGTGATGGAGGAGGAGCATGCGCAGTTTGGGCCTCATCAATCTAGTACTAAGGGACACCCCTTCCTCAGCAACTGCTGCTTGCTAAACAGAGCCCTTAATTACACATTTCAAAAGCAAGGTGCTGCAGTCCTGTATACGCCAGAGTTCCATATCATTGATGTCTGCCTCTATGGCCTTTTAGTTTTTGGGTTTGGCAAGCTGTGTTGATGTTTCCCTTGTTTTTTTCATATTATCTAAGTATGTATGTGCTTTTAATGATATAACTCCAATTTAACAAGATGCATGGCTGCTTAGTTAATAGGCTGAACAGGCACAAATATTCAGCTCAAACAATTTTTCATCATTGTGACTTGCACGTATGAAATGTCACAAATTATGCTGCTGAGAGCCACGTTGCACGACGATTTGACATCAGGTCAAACATAAACAAGTGAAGCGCTAGACAGCAGAGACGTCGGCAGCGGGGGCGAGGCGAGCGCGGCAGCCTGGGCTTTTGAAAGCTGACCAGACGCTCGTGCGTCATGGCCTTTTCCCTGCGATTACCCGCACGGCCGGCATGTGTTTCCAATTATCGCGCCCGCGTCTGGGCACGATAATTGGAAACAGATGTCTGCCGTGCGGGTAACCGCAGGGAAAAGGCCATGACGCACGAGCGTCTGGTCAGCTTTTTGAAACCCCTAACTTAAAGTCTCGCAGAGCAGCGCTTGCGCGCTACTCGAGGCTCGACCTAAAAATGATAAGATTATGTTTGTAGCATATGTTGAGAAGATAAATTGCATGCTTTGCACAATCCTGCCTTCTAGTGTTGTGCACGGGCATTGCAAGTTTTTCTTAGATATGCAGGTTTCAGTTTTGAGGTAACGTGATTCCAGGCGGAAACCCACAATTCTCCATGCCAACTATCTCATCTCAGATTGTTTTTCCCACCATTGGGTTCGGATGTATTAATTGAGCTCCGGAACTGTCAAGCTACAGTCGTCAGGCATTTGACTCCAGTGACCGGAAACACCATCTACAGTATCGAAAGAACCACTACAACTGGCGAAGCTTTGAATCCAATTAGAAAGTTTCTTATGCAACCAGGTCATACTAGAATGACTCTTTTGAGTAAGAGGGTAGGGAAAAGAGTTTGTGAGTAACGGAGAACACGCTCTTCCAATTTTGCCCCAGGTGCAACTGTAAATTCTTATGTTAGACCTTCACTGGTTTGGCAAGCTTTTCTTACCTCTGGATCATGAGGAATCACGCAGTTAGGACTGTCAGGTCTTCAAAAAACAAAGAGACTATTTGCTACAAATGAGAACGTCAATGGATGTACAATAAAATGATGCGTGAGGGTCGCACGAGTTTTCAGACCTGACGACATTGTGGAAACCAATGAAGAATGAGAAAGGAATTCAGCCGGGTCATCTGGATCAGAGTCCAGTAAATCCTGTCCGCAGAGGACTTGGACTACAATCAGTCAGAACAGTGCCCAGGACACAGACTACACTGAAGACACCAACACCTCATAGACCATCCACAGAGTAAACCTCTAGGGTTCGGCCTTGACAAGAGTTTTGAGCCTAATCTCAACCCCGATCCCAAGGGAATCTTACTTCGAGTTCCAAGACAATGCCAAAGGCGCCTATGTAGTCTACTTCAGCTGCTGCACCTGTGTGTGCATATTGCCAAGAGCCCATTTCAGCTACAGAGAAACATTGAGCCAAGGGCGCAAAGCCTGAAAGCATTGCCATGCCTTCTTGACCCAGCGGTGTCGAGCCACCACCCTTGATGCCAAAGTCGACACCGAAACAGATTTTGAAGCCCGCCTTGATTCTAGTGACACAAAACAGACCATTGAGCTCCCTGAACAGCCTAAGGTCAGGTAATGGGTAAGCTATGTATAACAACAGGGAAGATTCTGACTTGAACCCTGCAATAGGTGTAAGTTCCTGCGCCTCTCAAAAACAGAAACTCACATTCAAGGCAGTGATCTCTCAGGAGTTGCAGCAGTTTTCCATTCCAAAGAAACATAGACAGGAAGACACTGTTCCTGCTCCGCAGCCACCACCAAGCACCATTCCTTCACCACAACACTCCCCAAGCAATCACCTACACCACAGGAGTCACTGCACACACATGCTGACTGAGATCCTGATAACCAGTATGACCCACAGGACTCATATTTCGAGCCACTCCCACCAGATGAAGATCCCTCTCCCAGATAAGGCGTTAACGAAGGGAAGTAACTTGGTCTTTCAACCAGCTCTTCACAGCACAGGACACATTTCAGCTTTATCAGTCCTGCTAATGATGTTGTTAATATATTTTGGAGCTGCATTTGTTCCTCTGATTGGTGTTATATCAGAGTGTACCAGATTGTGTCTATTTGACTCTATTCTTTCTAAAGTCATTCTCTTTTTAGAATCCACAAAGAAAATGCATTTATAACTACACTCCTTTTTGAGGACTACAGCTATACTTGCAAACCAATTTAGTCTGTATGTCCTGCTTGTATGTCTTACTAGTTTGCTTTCAGTGCTCTTGTATATCATGCCTATATAGATATTTAACTGTTTTATTACAATTTGAATCTGTGCTGTGCCATCTATCTTGCAAACCCTATCTTTCAGTCTATATACCTCTGTGTGCCTATCTACCTATGTATCTATCGACCTGTCTGTCGGCCTGTCCTATCTACCTGTCTATCTTTCTACTGTCTCTCCATCTGTCCTCTATCTATCTCTGTCTTTGCAAGTCTATCATTCTATCAATGTATCTGCCTGTCTTTTCAAGTATCTGTCTATCTATCCAACCCATTCTGCTTGTCTTTTTTAGCCTTTCTTTTCGTTTTTTCAAACCTTTCTATTTATCTCTCTTTTCAGCCCTCCATCTATTTGTAATAAAGATTTTCAAAACATTACAAAAAAGCATTAGCACAGGCAAGAGGCTGGCAGCCAACACCAGATCAATTGGGTGTTTTTAGGTCAGGTGTTAATTTGACCTTTTGATTTTACTAAAATTATGTGTGTAACATAGTTCCTTCTAGGGATTTTCAGCTTGACTTCATCCATAAGTCTTCTGTTGTCATTTTCATTTTTCTTCCACCCATAGCCCACTTCAGCCAATGTCTGACTTCACTGTGAGTTACAATATGCTTCCTTTTCACAAGGAGCACATCCACACAGAAAGTAGTTTCCTTTAGAGTGAGGGACTACTATGGTAATGTGTTCCTTTTGGACCAAAAAAAGGTTTCCTCTATGCAATTATTTTTTCTCTCTTTTTTTCAGATTGATAAGGGCCCAACAGCTTCCCTAACTATAAAGTTTTGCAAAAAAACACGATAGAACAAAACAAGAATTGCCAATGTCAAAAGGTTGTTGGCCAACATCAGATCTCTTGGCTTTTCCAATGCTTATTTCATTCTTAGTATCCACCTGGTGGTGATAGACAATTTTGAAAAAAAGCCATCTTACCACCAACTCTAAATAGAGCGGATGGTCGGATGCTTACCTCTGATGGACCGTACTCCGTCAGGCTGTTGGAGGAAGGTTTACACCGACAGAGTAACCTTTACTCCATCATTGTAAACCTGCCAGTCTGCCTGACTCGAAATAGGACGGGTAGACAGAGTACTCAGTCACCAATACACTCAAGTACCTTTCGTCCAAACTGAATCAGACCCAGAGTCTATAGTCCCACCCTGCACCTCTACCATCCACCAAATGGCAGTGCTCAGGAAGAGTAATCAGCAGGTCCTTCATAGAATTTCTATAGGCAGCCCGTTCTCCACTCCCCTCACTTAATTGTCTGGGTCTCCACCATCCACCTACAAGAATGCAGGCAATACACTTCCACTGTCTTGGAGGACACAGCACTCTGGATTATCACTCAAGGGTCTGAGTATAAACATAGAAGCTGACCTTTACGCAGGTGGGCCATTAGGCCTCAGTCCACTGACACAGATAAAAAGCTCTGTTGATTTCTGTTGATCACTGCATACTACCACCAACATTGTATGCGCTACACCCAAGGCAGGGGCAGTAGTCCAAAGTCTGTACCCGGCTAGGTCTGGTGACTTAGTGGACTAATGTCTCCACTGTAGGGGCCTGTGTTTGACCTCATGGTCACAAGTTCAAATCCTGGCAGGTCCACTCAGCCTTTCATCCTTCTGAGGTCGATAAAATGAGTACTGTTGAATTGCGTAATAATAAACATCTGTTATTCAGCGCCAAGATACTCTGGGTGAACGTACGCTTTACAAATGCACATAATATGTAATGAGGGAAAGCTTGGTGCACCCCTCTCGGTCATAGGACAGGTCCAGGACCTCACATAGTTGGAGGCAGGCCTAGGCTTCAGTACACATGCTTACCTTTAGTGTGACACTAGAAGTAAAATAAAAGTTCTAGAAATCAGATATACAATCATTTGGGTACCTCAGGTAGGGGAGCATGCCCATATAACATGCAAGAGACATTGTAGTCCCAACAACTGAGCATTTATTGTTTCTTAAAATAAGTAACAGTTGAACTGATAACATGTCAAAAACGTTTCATGAAGAAGCCTTGTTTAATTTAAAAAATGCTCTACAAATAAAAAGGAATAATTCAGTCTCTGGAACTAAAAGAGACAAAGGGATTATATCTGAAGAAAAGGTATTCTTAGTGGTACAAGTAAAGAGGATATAATCAAAGAGTATAAGGTGGCTGTCATGGTGCTGGTGATGATGGTTCAAATATACTTTCCAGTGAAAAGGCATTTTTTTAATTTGCCTATAATATATTTTTACCAGGAGGCGCAAATCACTAGCTTACTCCGGTCAGGTAGGACATGCCAATTTTCATGCAAATACGTGCAGAGGGGTGGGGGCAAAAAGCAGGTTTTTCGCATTTTAGCTCAGATAGAAATTTTGCTCTTTATTACAGCTTAATGGATTTGCATCAAACTAGGCATGAAAGTAAAACTTTTCTCAGAAAGTGTGCTTTTGTTGGTTTGGTGACTTTCCCTTCAGTAGTTTTTTTTTGGATACTGTTTAAAAACTTTACTGAGCGTGTTTTAAAGGGTTAACACTTTTGTGTAATGTTACAGTTTCTACTCCGGTCAATCGCATACAAATATAATTGGCTGGAGAAGGGCTATAAAAATATTTTTTCAGACAATGTGAAACTTGTGAATCAGCATTGTCTCGCAGTGTTTGCACTGTGAGAAAAATAATTCCACAGCTCTGGGTTTTCCAACCTTGAAGGTGACCTATTCCATTGCAGTTCTGAGAGTTACCCAGTAGTGAGAACTCGACTGCAATACCAGAAAAAGCACAGGAAAAATGTGAGTCATGAATCAAAAGGAGATTGTGATCATTCCAGCAGCCATTTTACATAGTGAATTCATCCACTATTAAGTGAAAAAATGTGAGTCACATGTGACTTGCATGTTTCAGAATAGTTGGGGGGAGAAAAAAAGACAGCATGTGAGGCAGAGTGATAAGGAGGTAGGCAGCAGGGGTTTACACTCTGAGCAGGAGTGCCTGGCAACAATGTAGACTCTGTGCTCAACCCAACCTGTGCACAGCGGAAGGACATGCACAGTGGGGTTGGTCTGATGGCAGGAAGCTGAGCCGGAGGCCCTGGCATGCCCAACCCCTACTGTGCACAACTAAATAAATACATTATAATAAAAAAATTAAATTCACTAGAAAAACCTCAGTTATGTTTTTGACTCAAATGCGTACAACCTCTCAAATTTTCCGTTATGATTATCATAGCACACAACACATACCATAATTTCCACCGTGATCAAAACACCAATTTGCCATCATCACAGGAACAAAATAAGACCTAACAGGAGAACTATGGTGTGCGGTGTGAGTTATTGAATGTCTTATGAGTGTTGATATCTATAACAGATGAATTTCAGTGGTTTTATCTGTGGTTTAACTTTAGTCCATCAATAAAATGCTAGGTTTGATGTACTGAAGATATAGATCCAGGTTTCTTCTGTAAGATGGCTGTTTTGATAGTTCACTAAGATTGTTAGAGTTTATAGCGCTTATTTTCAAAGTGGCTCAATAGGTAGAGCATCTAAGTCCGTTATTATAAATACTTGTTACTTGGATGGATGGATTCAAAGTGTGTTTTGTCTTTTAGGCAGTGGTAATCCAGCTGTCCTGATGGAGGGAAGGAGAACTTTTTTTATTCAAAACGAAGCCCTACTTAGCATATTTCATACTAAAGAGCCAAGTCAGGAAGTAGATGGGTTTCTTTTCAAAGAGGCTTTGTTTGAAGTTGTATCATTTATGTTGAATCTTAAGCACTGAGTTATATTTAAAGGGATTTTTTGACAGACTGAGTTTCGCTGAGGCAGAAGAAGGGGTAGCTTAGCCAACTGCTCTCGACATTCTAGCAGTTTAACTTCGAGTACTTGGGCACCTGCTTTTCACTTAGTGCGCAATAAGACCATGTCTCAGTTGTGCCACTCAAGTGATTAAAAGACTAAGAGTACAGGACTAAGTTGAAGGGGTCTGAATGGCAAAAGTGGGGTGGTGCTGAAGAGGGTTATGGTTGCACTTGTAAAGAGACAGACCTGCTCCAGTGTCTTATTCTTACCGAGCAATGCACTTACCCTGTCATTCAAGGACTGGATAAGCCTCAAGTATGAATAAAGTGACTGAAGGACTAAGTACTCTAGCTGCAGCTGTGAGTAATGTGTACCCATTCTATTGGTTCCATTGGGCCTACCAACTATGGCTCCCTTCTTTTTTTTTTTTTTTTTTTTTTTTTTTTTTTTTTATAACTATGCTCAGTTAAAGTGTAGTTTTTTCTGTTACTGGAGAAAAGGATAATGCTCAAAGATGAATCCCGGAAAGCATAATGCTCAAAGATGAATACCCAAGTGTCTAACCTTCTTACTGCCGGATGTGGGTGAGGTCAATAATCAGATTGAGCTTGATCTACCTTTAGAAGGGGTGGGGGATTTAAATGTTATTCTTCTGGTCAGTCAAGGCTGTTTTTCTACTGACCAATTCACATTCCACATAAATTTGAAGCAGAGTGGCTCACTGGGCGGACAGAGAGGAAAGGTTGAGTTTTCTGTAAACAAGTGTTCTTTAGCTTACATGGTTATGCACCTGTCTGTTATCAGTTAGAGGAGGTGGCAGCAATTGAGATGACTGATGTGGCCTGAAATAGGTCTTGTACTCACTATGTAATAAGATGATATTTTAGGACAATAGAGCTTCATATCATTAAAATGGTCATTTTTGGTGACTTAATACGGTGTGCATGTTTGGACATAACCCTTTCCTATCCCCAGCTCTACACAGAGGACTTGCACTTAAGGTGAATTTTAATGGAGTAGTCAATCTCTTCTCATTTATATTATTTAAGTCTGCACTGTACATCTACTGTGGGAGACAGAGGTTTGTAGAAGGCAGTGTATGTTAACTGTGGGTGTCGTACCATGGCATCATATGGCACAAACTAACTTGGTAGAGTTTGAGCTACACAGGCTATAGGCAAGGTGACTGGTAGTTTGTAGCAGACTGACATAAGTGACTTAAATTGGATGCAGATGGTGGCATGCTCTGACTGTGTGAAATCTACATAGGGTCTGGGTAATGTAGATTGGCAGCAGGTGGTATAGATTTAGCAAGGACAGTAGTGGTTGGCCCCACGTGACACAAACTTACTGTGAGTGTTCTGTGCTGACTATGAGTAAAGTCAATTGGTTTCTGCTAGAATAGATTCACTCTGGGCCATTTGGGTTTCCATCATGTTGCATAGATTGTTAATGGGTGATGTACCCTAAGTATGAGACTTATATTGGCCATCAGAAAGGTGTTTTAGCAGCAAGTGCTAGTGGCTGTAGGTAGTAGTAGTCTGCAGCAAATTACCCATAGAAATATTAGGTGGCAACACCTAGTCTAGACTGACCTTAGGTGGCAGGGGTATGTTCATAGCATGGACTGACAGTTGAGAACGATTTTGACAGAGGTGGCTCACTCAGTCCAGGGAGGTGTATTTTGACCATGGTTTGCATAAGTGTTATCAGTTGACAGTAGGTTCTGGACAATGAATACCACAGTGTTGGACTCTGGGTAATTGTTTGTGTGATTCATTTCAGCTCAGTTTGCTGCTTTTCTGAAACAAAACTTGCTGGCGAGGAAAGCTCTTCCTCCTGGCACCTCCTCATGTGTCTTTGGTGAGTATCTCTACTTTCTCTATGGCTCGAACTGGGGTTCTTATCTCCCCTAGTCTTTCCTCATACCTCTCCTGTGAGTATAAACGTCCCCCTGCTGCCTACCTAAAACCTTTCCCCCTCTCCTTGCTGCTTTGGGATGTCCTGCACCACCATCTCTTTCTTTCACATCTTTCTCCTTCTAGTAATGTACAGAAAGCCATTCAAAAGATGCAGTTGTCAAAGTTAATCTGTATCAGCTCTCATGATTGGTGTGAAAGCTGTTTCTCCTGTGATTGACTGTGAAGGATGCTGCTCTTTAACTGCCTTGGAAGGCTGCCGCCTGCTGTCTTGGAGGGCTACTGCCCACTGACTGTCTGTGCAGACTGTTGCTGGCACTGGCTGCTGTTCCATGACTACTTGTAAAGCCTTCTGCGCTGTATCTTTCTGTGCCGGTTGCTGTCCTGAAGCTGCCTGCGAAGACGTCTGCACCTGATTATCCACAGAGCACTGTGTGACGCTTGATGAAAGCCTCCAGTTAGTTGGCTGCCACCCTTTGAATGCAAATTGCAAGCTTTTTCTATTTGAATCCATGCACAGTGCTGGTTGTGGTCTTTTGCTTCCTCAGCAAGGTTGGATGTTGCCCTCGGACTGCCTGCATGGCTCTGAATGACACTCTGTGACTGTTTACATAGTATTGACTGCCGGTACTGTGCTGATATCAAGTGACAGTGGACCAGCACACAGTGTGTCAAGGAATCCTTGGGACTTATGCCCCTTCATAGGGTGAGGTGCAGGCTCTGGAGCTAGAGGGCTTGATTTCGTGGGGTTTCCATACATAGACTTTGTACAGTGCTATGAAAAGTATTACAGGGATTAGAACACTGATACCCATGCTCACAAATTCCCATCCAGAATTGCACTAAGTTTAGGTTTCACCCTAAGGGTAGGAGTACAGAATTGCCACACATGCTCAGCTAACTGGGACCCTGGTTTCAACCAACCAAGCTGCCTTCTGTTTCTATGTGGCTACTTTTGTGTTGCAGTCTATATATTCAACTCATAAAACAAAACGAGAGAAACCCTTCAGATGCAAAGGGAACTGGGTTTAATAACGCGAAAATGTTCCCTATGTTGTTGTTTCTTTACTCACTGCCAATTACAACATCATTCCCGTTCACTCATACACACCATACAGATTATGAGCCTGTATCTCTGTAAAAATATCACCTTTATTGATTTTTTTTTATATAAAAACCTTTTTCAAAACACCAAAATCAATACATGAAATATCATTCAAGGAGAGGACACAATTCTGTTATCAGCTCTCTCACATATGTCTCGTAAACATTTATCTACATAACATTTTTCAATGAGCACATTTTAAAATTCAAATAAACACAATTCTGTATGTTATCCTATTCAAAAATTCTAGTGTTGGCAATCAAATACCACTGAGACAAATATATTAATGTTGTCATTGAACATGTTGTTCGACTTTAGTCGTAGATCTTGTATCCTTTCTCTCCCTGGCTCTGGAACAGTGGAATCTTTGGAGCATTTACCCTAAAGCTAGGATTAGGGTATGTGAGCATTTTAATGACCAACCAACCAGGCTAATTAGGCCTCCATTTATACGGTACTCAGTTTTAGGACTGTCTCTCTTTATACCTCTGTCTGGGTCCGCATCTCCTGTTAAGGTCACAGCCTCCAATGATTGCTGTCTTCTATTGCAGCGTGCCTATTAAGGGCAATGTGGTTAATTAAGTGCTCTCATGTCTTTGTGCTTGTTTAGTGACGTCGTCTGCCTGCATAGATTAAGATATCCACTTTGTTTTTTCTTCCCAGCCTCTATGGTTGTAGCATCCCTTTCACGTTTAACATTTCTAACGCTGTACAGACCCTCAAGGCAGTGCCATGAACTTAAGGGCACAAAATACAGCATTAAGAAATAAGGTAGTGAGTAAGTCCGTTGCAGTTTGGGCTCACTGCAGAATCCGATCCAGTTTTAGGGTCTTTATGAATACTTTATGGCCACTGACGGTGCTATGTTTTTGAATGATGCAGTCACATTCCAATAATTTTTTATCCATTGTCAAACTCCATTCTGGTTGCTGCCCAGTTCTGTTTTACAGTGTAACACCTATGGTGGTGTTCTTTGTCTGTTCTGGTATAGATACATTTACTTAGGCCTTTCCTTTATCATTTAGGATAGGGATACATCATAATTTTGTTGTCTAAGCCAGTCACACACATTGGGTAGCAAATTATTGCTAGTGGATGGAGCTTGAGATATACTGAAAAGTAGCTGAAATGGGTCTATCCTAAAGAGAATAGTCACCACACACAAAGAAAGACCTGTTCAGCAATGTGTTGTCCAACGTCCACTTGACCTGAACTTGTGTTTCTATTAGAAGAGCATAAGACAGAATAGAAAAAAGAAAAGAAAAAAAAACTGCTCCAAGGTTGCAGTAATTGAAACTTGTCATATTTCAGCACTACAGCCATGCAAGAAAACAGTCTGAACCAAGACAGGATTGACTACTCAACCGGACCATTAAGCAAGGTGTAAATTGAATGGAATAGATAAAAAAATCACATGTGCATTGTAAAACCTGCTTAGATTTCATATGCTAAAGCCAAACTATGTATTGCAGATAATCCTGAACCTAATTGCCAGATCCATAATTATGTGTTTATTGTTCAAGCTTGTGATACTTCATGTTTGTGTTTGAAAAATGACATATAATTTGGGGCCAGTCTCTTACACCTGTATTTGGAGGACTTTGAACCTATCTTGCCCTCGGAGTGCTTTGACAGAGCACGTCCTCCCCTGCAGGTCCATGCCATTACGATGATGAAATGTTTCGATAGATATCTCGTGGAATAAGCTGGTTAGTAATTCTGGTAGTCCAGAGGATTATCTTCCTGTTATCTTTGTTTCTATAACATAAACTCTGCTTCATTTATAAAGTTGGTCAAGGCTGAATCAGTTAGAGTCTCTGGTTTCTTAAATGTTCATAATGTTTCAACAAGATGGTCCAAGGTAGCTAACGTTTTTTATTTACATTACACCGGAGAATGTTGAATAGAAGAGGGTGACACTCTTCCACCATTGCCCACAGTGCAACTCAAAATATCCATGGTCAGACTACCATAATGTATGTAACTTGTGCCTTTCTCCTGATCCTGACAAGACCGCCTGTTAGTCCTGCCACAGCTCCTGTTCAAAGAAGACCTTAAGGCTCCCAAGAGAGAGAGACTGCACACATCACAAAATGTACCAACAGGCATCCTTCAAAACTCTGTATGTTTTCGGGAAGGAATATCCCTTTGGTGCTGTAGAAAGGAAGGGTAAAGGCCCATCCAGAATCCTAGCTGCCCAGGCAAATCCAAGTCTCTGGAGAATATACCCTTGAGTGCGTCCGAGCATGAGGGAGAGGAGGATGCCAAGCCAATGCCAAAGACCGCTGGCCTTCGAACTAACATTACGCTCAGGATCATAAGTAGCATGTCGTCTCTGAGATCCATGTGACCAAGACAGGAAATTCCATTGTGAGGTAGAGCACCGCTCCCACAGGAGTCTGGCATTGAGCACGGAAAACACAAATGGCCACCTCCAGGGCCTTTGAATTCCCGTCGCCACAGAAAGGAGGCTTTGGAGTTTTAATGCTCCATCCAAGGATGTCGACACTCACCCATCATCGATGAGATGTTGAGATAGACTTCAAGATCCTCATCTACATCAATATCATTGACAACCTGACGTTGACGCAAACACCTTCAACGTCGAGGCCTTTATCAACAGCGATAGCACCATCGAAGTTGAGATTATCGATGATTGCGATGGCAAGAAGGTCCTTGCTCTTGATGTTGACGTCCACCTTATTGATGACGATATAGTCGATGCCTACCTTTGTCTTCCTCGTCAGCGATAACACTGTTGACTACGTTTTTTTCCATGCAAAGTCACTTTTTCGTCCATCCAAGCCTTACCACGCAAATTGTGGATTCTTATGGGTAAGCTCAGCGACCAGGATGTTTCAGAGACTGCTTATAGTCCTGTGCAGTTAGATGTCCACCATGTCCTGGAATTTGAAGGATGAGTAATGAATTAAGAGGACTCTTACCAGGACTATGACTACCAGCCACACACTTTTGTAAATGAAAATCCTCACCAGCCCTGTACCCTTTGCTGTGGCTGTGCAGCGTCTGAAATGTTGCAGGTGCCTGTGACAATGCACAGATGATGGACACCTTCTAAATACCATTTCCTTAGTAGTCTGCAGGCAGCCCATGCTCTCCCCACTTCCTTCACCACCAGCACCCCACCCTCTCCACCTCCAGCCCGTTGGCTTCTGACAACCCACCTTCCATATATAGTTACACCAAATCCGGTCCCTCAGCCCCTAAGGATATGTGAGAACGACTTTTTCGATTAATTCTATTGGGAGATGGAGGAAGAGGGCAAATTACCTAATCATGAAGATGTGGCAGAGTGGGATGATTATATCATACCAAAGGAAGGAGAATAGTTGCCCGGGCAACCGGATTCAGCTCTGGAGGACATAGCCATTTCCCATACGCTGATAGAGAGAGAAAGACAAAAATATTCAATCTTCCAATGACCTTCGTGGAGCAACAGTGCTTACTGTATGACTTCAAAAAGTATCCACATAAAGCGATTAAGTCTATAACTTTACTACATTTTGTCTGGTCAGAAGGCCTAAAATGGATGAAAACACCAGCCACATTGTCAGCAGTGGTGCCACGTTTGGAGAAGTGGTACTGGGCTCCAGGAAGAGCCTCGGCCTGCCTTACGGGCCACCCAAAGCCAGAATCTGTCAAAGCATCTGCAGCTCAGCGGAGGTCAAAGAACCTAATCACGCCTTCCTTTGCACCCCTGGACAAGAACAGGATATGCATTGATGATTTGGGATGCATTGGTTCCATGGTGGCCAAATCAATCATGGCCACAAACGCCTAACAATTCTAGGCTGTTTCGATTGCCAGATGTGGCATGACATCTCTCCACTAATTGACCTCATACCTGAGAAGAAGGAGGCCATGCCTAGAACCATCATCAGAGAGGGCCTTCGGTGGCCATTATTGATGCAACAATGGTTGCTTCCAATGCAGGTCTTAGCCAACTGGCAGGAGCAGCTATTTTAAGAAGACCGGATTGGCTGTGATCGACATCCTTCTGTCGAAAGTCCAAGCATAAATTCTGGACACACCTTATCATGGAGGCTACCTCTTTAGTAAGCATGTTGATGACACCTTACAGAATATTAAAACAGATACAGAAATGGCTAAATCTTTCAGAGCTAGTCAATGTTGCCATTCTGATTGTATACCTTTTCATGGCTCATGAAGATTTCAGACTTATAGACGAGCTTTCAATAAATACGGGGGTCAAGGTCTTCCATATTACATTAAAAAACAACCCAGATAGACCTCGGCTATATGCGCAACAGAAACCATAGTCAAGGATATGGCAGATCTTCTGGGTGTAAAAGGAGCGCTACGCAGACACCCTCCCAGGACCACCAAAAACGAGCTTTACTTCTCCCAGTTCCCCGCATAACATCCCCACGCCATTGAAAAGTGGAAGAATGCACCTTTTTGCCCCCGCATGGGAGTTCATAGCAACAGACCAAGGGGACAGGCAGATTGTATACTCTGGTCATACTTTAGAGTTTTCTTCAGAAACCACCCATCTGCCCAACCAGGAAGGAACATCGTAATTTGCAGGAACGGCAGCAGGAAATTCCCCATCTCCTCAAGGGAGTGAGTAGCAGTCCTTGGGCCCAGAGGAATCGGGGATTTTATTCTAGGTTCTTACTAATAAAGAAGAACCAGGTCAATGGAGGCCTATCGTAACCCTCGGGGAACTGAACAAGTTTCTCAAAAACCAGACCTTCACATGAAATCGCTGCAAGACATTCTACTGATGCTCCAGAGAAACGACTACTTGGCATCCTTGAATCTTCAGGTCACATATTTTCACATTACAATTCACTGGAATCACAGAAAATACATCCACTTTTCAGTGGTGGGGCAGCACTACCAATTCAATGCTGTTCCTTTTGGCCTCAAATCGGTGCCCCAGATCTTTACACAGTGCCTAGCGCCAGCTGCTGCCCTTCTCAGTTGACAAGGTCACCAAGTGTACCCATACTTGGACGACTGGCTCGTCAAATTCGAATAATGGAACAGGCAAAGGCTTCTACGGCCGCATCAGTCTCTTTCACAATTTGGGTTCCACTCTGAACACTGAGAAGTCTTCTTTGGGATCCCCACATTAAAATTAATTTCTTAGGAGCGGTACTAGACACGCAATTGGGGAAAGCTTTCCCATTGCTGGAAAGAGTGGTGAAGCTGCAGGTCATTGCAAAGAATCTGTCTGCCAAGCAATCAGTCACGGTTGGACTCTACAAATCTCAGTTATGCCTGATGTCATCGTCCATAGGTCTTATAATCTTTTGAAGGCTCCGAATGAGACTCATCCTGCAAGAACAGAATGCTCAATAGAGACAAGTAGGCCTCTCATGGGAAGACATGGTCACAAGCCGACTAAAGCAAACACTGTTCTGGTGGAGATTCCCCGCGAATCTGTAGGCAGGTCTCTCTGTCCAGCCTTTATCAGACAGAGGAGTGTAGGCAACAAATGCGTCTGTCGACGATGGCTGGGAAGCCCACTTGCAGTAACCGTCAACCAGAGGCCTTTGGTAAGATGCAGAAAAGATGCTCCTTATAAACATTCTGGAGCTTTGAGTCATAAGACAGGTCCTACAAGTGTTCCTCCCAAGACTAGCAGGTCAAGCAGTCCTCATCAGGACAGACAATACAATGTCAGTGTTTTACATAGCCACGCAGGGAGGAATGCCGTCCCTACTCCTCTCATAAAAAGTTGCTACTACTGTGGATTGAGCCATTTCACAGCATTGGCCATGGAACATCTACCAGGACACCACAATGATCAGGCAGACCTGCTCTGCCAGCAACTTTCAGATTGCCAGAAGTGGGAATTCCCCTCTAAACAGTTAAATACATCTTCCGAAAGTGATGTTGGCTCACGTTGGATTTGTTTGCCACCCGGAACAACAACAAATGCTAGTGCTACACCAGCAGAATAAGGCAACCAGGGACTATGGGCAATGCCCTTTCGATCAGATGGTGTAGGAAGCTGGCTCTGTATATACTATACCAAAGTGAGGTATAGTGTGCACAGAGACCAGTGGAACCCCAAAGGTAGGCAGAGGTAAAGTTAGATAGCACCTCACTCTCTATTTGTGGTAGTGTGGTCGATCAGTAAGGCAGTATCAGAGGACAGTGTTAAGCATTTGTTGTACACACTCAGTCAGCAAATTAATTCACACACTCAAGGACTGAACTTCAGACCAATTGTTTTTGTATCAAAAAATATTCTTTTAGATATTTTATTTCCTAGAACCAAGCAAGCCTGGCACAGGTAAGTGATAAGTACTTTGCAGTAAATATACAGATTGTAACACAGTTTGGATTGCAATTGTAAATGTACTTTGATTTGATTACAGTAGTGTTACTGATAATGCAATGCTTTTCAGAATACAGTACATATACTTTGAATGGGATTTTCAGTAAGATTACAGGTGAGTTACTTTTGGATTACTTTTCTTACTCAGAGTAGTATACCTGGATACTACTCTGGGACATTCCTGTAAACAGGTAAGTAAAATCGTTTTGTTAAACAGTACAATTTTAAAGAATTTCTTTAGGTTTTCAAACTCCACACTTAAAAACTTTTCACAGAAAAACAGTCAATGTTATCCTATGGAGGAAAATAGTGTTATCGGTTTTGAGGTAAGTATTTGATTGTGGGAGTTGAGGTTCTGGGGGTAGACTCAGGGGTCCCCCACAGTCAAGGATGCACTCTAGTTACACCCTCAGCGGCACTAGGGCGGCCGGGTGCAGAGTGCTGAGGCCCAATGTTATCCAATGGGAGATAGGGGGGCCTCCGGATGGTGGCTGCAAGCAGGCCACTTGGTTGTGGGAGCAAAGCTCCTGTACTTTATCTCAGGGCAAATGGGGAAACAAAGTAGCACCAAAGGTGCACCCTCAGCGGCACTAGGGCGGCCGGGTGCAGGGTGCTGTTTCGACATCGGGCGCCCTGTTGTTTTCAGTGGGGAACCTCCGGTTTGTAAAGGCACTGCAGGCTTGGGGACGAAGGTCTTCTGGGTGCGACCACCTCTTCGAGAGGTAAGTTGGGAAGTTAGGGGTTGGTTAGGCACCATCGGTTTGGGCACCCAAGGCCGTGGAGCGTCTGGTGCAGGGGTGCCTTTTGGGGTCCGATCTTCTTACCAGCTCTTGGTCGCGGTTGGGGGGACCTTCCGGATTTAGGCTGCAGGCGTCAGCTGGAGGCTTGAGGCGGGTCAGGAGTCGCCAGATCTCGGGTCAGGATCGCCGTGGGGACCTCCTCGTGGTGTTTGCCCGCTCGGGCCGTGGACGGCGGGTGCAGAGTGGGGCGGATTCGCGCTGTCCGGCCGGAGCCAGAGGTTGCAGATGAACAAATCCGGTGTTCACGGGAGACAAAGTCTTTGTGCTTGAAGGCAGGCAGGTCCTCCAGGGTTTTTGAGGTTGCTGGCTGCAGGACACACCGGGATTTTGCAGGAGCAGGTTCGAGGGGGAGACAGGCCGGTAGGGCTGGGGCCAAGTCAGTGGGCATCTTCCTCTTGTTAGCTGCTGCACGGCTGTTCGGTCCTTCTTCTTCTTCTTCTTCTTCTTTTTGTAGTTTCTTCTTGTCTGAGGAAGCAAGGTTCAGGGGTGCCCCTAAATACTAGATTTAGGGGCATTACAGGTAGGTAAAGGCAGGGACCAATGGGTCCCTTCCTGGGGTGGGTACACCCCTATTATGCCACCCTCCAGTGGGAGGGGGCATGAGCATGTCCCTGGTTGGCTGAGTCACCCCATCTGCAAGATGGCGGGGACTGGGAGTTGTGCTTCACCTCGCCTCCCCACCTGAGGGGTGGAGTTGGCAGAGGTGGGCACACCTCTCTTCCTCACTTGTTTTTCCCGCCGGTTCTCCCGCCCAAAGTGGGGGTCAGAACCAGTGGGGGCCAGTTGCTGAAAGCAGCAAGTGGCCTGGGGAAGCTCACAAAGGCGGCAAGCCTTTGAAGCTTCCCCTTCGTGAACCCTGCCCATCCTGGGGGAGGAGGCTTGGCACCTCATCCCAGGATGTGCATTGTTTCAGGCCCCAGAGAGCAGCAGGCTCTCGACCCAGGGGTCCAGAAACATGTCTCGTGGTGGCAGGCTGGTGTGTACCAGTCAGGGAACCCACCAGAGGCTGGTCGTTTTTCAGGGGGCATCTCAAAGATGCCCTCTGTGTGCATTTTTCATTAAATCCCACACTGGCATCAGTGTGGGTTTAATGTGCTGAGAGGTTTGATACCAAACTTCTCAGTTTTCAGTGTAGCCATTATGGTGCTGTGGAGTTCGTAATGACAAACTCCCAGCACCATATACTCTCAATGGCAGCACTGCACTTACAATGTCTAAGAATGGACTTAGACACTGTAGGGGTACAGGGCTCATGTACCTGTACCCTCGCCACTGGTATAGTGCACCCAGCTAGAGGGGTGACTGATCTATGCCAGGGTAGTGGGTTGTAGGCATGGCACACAGAGATGTGTGCCATGTGGACTCTTCACTTTGTTCTGCACCAAAACACGCAGCCTGCAAAGGCAGTGTGTGTTTATAAGGGTACAGGACCTCTAAGCGTGGCACAATAAGTGCTGCAGCCCTTGGAGGCCTTCTCTGGTCACAGTGCCCTGGGTACCTGTGGTACCATTTACCAGGGGCTGACCTGTGGCCAGAGATGCCAATTGGGTTTAGGCTTCAATGCAGTTTTAGGGAAAGAACATAGGCCCTGGGTACCTGATTAGCAGGAGCCCAGGGCACACTCAGTCAAAGCACATCAGCAATTCAGCAAAAAGTGGGGGCAACGATGCAGAAAGAGGGCACTTTCTCACAGATGGGCCAACGTCTTTGCATATGCCTTTCATAAAACTGTTTCTAAACGACTATTTAGAGCATTTCCACCTATACAGCGCTCTCAAGTGTCAGGAAAGCTTAACACAGTCCTGGATCAGCTGATGCTGCCTCCCTTCAAATTGATCCACAAGGCACACCTAAAGTTCATCACATGTAACACAGCGCTTCTAGTGCTTACATCAGCAAGGAGAGTAGGAAAATGCAGACATTCACTGTCAAAGAACTCTTTCTCTGATTCAGGGGGGAAAAGAACAACCCTAAATCCATGCCTAAAGTCACTACTGACCTCTGTCTGAAGGGTTGATCCCTGTCCAGACAAAGGATAGCGCATTGGCTGTCAGCCTTCGTCACCTTCTGCCACAGCAAAGCCACGCATCAGCTCCAGGAAAGAGTGAGGGTGCATTCCACCAGGTGCATGGATGCGACTGGTGCACTTTACAGGAGCGTACCCTTGCAAGATATCTGCTGTGCAGCTAGTTGGAGAAGAGGGCACGTGTGAACAAAGCACTAATGCCGCAATGTGAGTGCAGCAGCCAGCTCAGTAGTGGGACAGACAGTCCTCTGTAACCTGCTTCCGTAATGTTTTTTTTTTTTTTTTTTTTTGCAAATCTGTTTTATTGATTTTGTATTTTTACAACATACAGCATATACAGATAGGCATTGCTGGGCATATTTGTTACATGAGGTATGGTACATATACATTCGTACAGATCTATTGCATTCACAAGGCAGTATAAGTGCCGTAACAACAAGACTTTTAGATGCAGTTGCAAGTCGTGCCTAATAGGCAGGCGAAGGAAGAAAAGTAAAAGGAGGGGGACAGAAGGCATGTCAGTTCATATTAGTTCACGTGTCTGATTGTCCTGTGGAATATATACATTGTTGCATGCCTACCTCTGCACGCCTTTACTTGCACTAACATACAGATTAAGCGGTTGTATTGGTGCTCGTAGCCGGCTAGACGACAGTAATAGATTAATAAGAGAGCAACCAAGACAAGATTTGCAGAAACTAACAGCAAAAAAAAGAGAAAAAGGAAAGAAACGTGTGTAACACTTGCTCGGCCCTCAACCCCTCCCCGTTTCCTTACGTAGTGTTGTGTTGCTCGTACAGCTGGTAGCTGCTAGCTGCCCCCCAGTTTCTAAAGTGTGTGGTTATATACAGATAGTCAGCGCGCATTTGCCAGTGAAAAGGTGACGTGGTGCATAAGCTATCTCGGTGTGCATACTTACTAGGTACCTGCAGCCTGCGCACCAGAGGAGTCCCCAATTGTCGTGCCTATGTTTTGTTGTAATTCAGTGTAGAGAGCATCCCAGTATGTTGCGATGGGAACCTTACGCAGCCCCAGGGTTTCTTCGCGCCTGATGGCGAGGCTTTCTGCCTTGGCCCACGCGGGCATGGAGTTCCGCCAGGCCTGGATATGAGGGGAGTCTGGCGCTTTCCACCTTTTCGTTATCAGCCTTTTGGCTACTATCATACCCAAATCCAAGAATCTGGATGTGACCTTCGTGTTGGGTGTCCTACGGAACTTATGTAATAGATAGGTTGGCCAATCGAAAGGCAGCTCCCGACCAGTACAAGTGTGCAGTAGTGTGGCCACTTCACTCCAGTATGCACCCACTCGGGTGCAGCTCCAGAGCATGTGTACTAAGTCAGCCCCATTCTCAGCGCACCTCGGACATTTTGCGTCTTCGCGACTGAAATATTGACAAATTTTTGCAGACGTGAGATATGCCCTGTGAACTATGTATAGCTGTGTTTGGCGGAAGCGCATATTCCTGGGGATACGTGTCGGGCTCGCAAGTACTCGGGCCCTTCCTTGTCGGTAAATTGGTGACCCAGGTCCTGTTCCCACTTGTGGCGGAGTGTATCGAGGCTAATCGCTGCATGATTCTGAGTGAGGCTGCGAACCAGCGAGTTAGATGCCTGCCCTGTCCCATGACGTATAAGTACTGCATGGTAAGATGCGTCCGTGGCTCTGTAGTGACATCCCCCCATTTGGCCGTGAGTGAGGCTACCAGCGCGCGATGGACAAGGATTTGCCCTGGTGGCAGCCCCACTTCTTCTACTAACGTTATGTACGGTGTGAGCGCCCCCTCGTGATATAGGTCTCCAAGTGTTTGGATGCCCATCTCCTGCCATCCCCTTATCGCTGGCACAGTGAGCACCGCCTGTCCACTGGGAGTTCCCTCTAAGGGTATCGCCGGCGCATAGTGGATCACGTTTTGCGTTATGTATAAGCACCTGCGAAAGCATTTATAGGCCACGGCAAGCAACAAGGGTTCCGGCGCTCTCAGTCTTGCGCCCGGATGGAACAGTGCGACTATGCGCTCCAGAGGGTAGGGCGGCTGCGTAGTTGCAGTATCTGCACAGTGACGACCTGACAGCCACTGTGCAATCCACTGCAGCTGAGAGGCTAGGTAGTAATGCTCGAAACAAGGAGCCTCCAGTCCACCTTGGTCTGTCGGTAGGTACAGCTTTTTCAGTGCCACTCTATGCCTGGCGTTGCTCCAGATGAAATCCCTAATCTGTTTCTCTAAGGTAGTGAAGAAGAAAGCTGGTATGTATATTGGCAAATTTTTAAAATAATATAGGAGACGCGGGAGGATCACCATTTTAGTGAGTGCTATCCTACCCGTCACAGCCAGTGGCAGCGTGTCCAAAACCGCATCTGCAATTTAATGGACGTCACTGCCCTCCCCAGGTTCCCATCAAAGAGATCATCTGATTGGCGGTAAATCTGGATTCCCAGGTAGCGGAACGTATCCGGCTGCCATTGCACCCGTTTGCCACTCATGATGAGACCCGGGTCCCGAAGCCTCTCCCTGAATGGGTAGAGACCAGATTTGTCTATATTCACTTTTAGCCCAGAGAGTACAGCAAAATCGTCCAGCAATTGAACCAGTTGAGCAGGGACTCGTTTAATGTCCCTTATGTAAATGAGAAGATCGTCTGCATAGAGCGACACCTGATGCGTGGCATCCCCTAGAGGCACCCCAACTCCTAGCCGGGTGCGCAGCGCCTCCGCTAGCGGCTCCATTGCGAGCGCAAACAGGAGCAGGGACAAGGGGCATCCCTGCCGTGTACCTCTCTGTATTGGAAGGGAATCCGAGATGTAGGGGCCCAATTTGACTCTGACTGTGGGATTTGTGTAGAGGAGACGTGCCAGTTGAATAAAGAATGGGCCTAGATCAAATTTCTCAAGCACTGCAAACAGGTAGTTCCACTCCAGGGAATCGAAGGCCTTTTCCAGGTCCAGTACAAGGCACCCTGCCCTTGGCCATTCCCCCGCCGCGTATGTTGACACCCTAAAGAACTGCTGCAAGTTGAGGGTAGTACTGCGGGCTGGCACAAAGCCATTTTGGTCTGTATGGACCAATGCTGGGACTGCTTGTGCCAATCTGTCTGCTAACACATTCGCAAGTACCTTATAATCAGTATTGGCCAGGGGCCTATAGGAGCCCATCTCCACCGGGTCTTTGCCGGGCTTCAAAAACGACACCAGGTGCTCCTCGCGCATAGAAGGAGGGAGTAGCTGATTCTCTAACGCCGTAGTGAACATCGTGCTAAGACGCTGCACAAGTGAGACGCTGTACGTCTTATAGCATTCTGCCGGTAGCCCATCCGGCCCTGGGGTCTTCCCGGAAGCTAGAGATTGTATGGCATCTCCGATCTCGTCCAGCGAGATCTGTTCATTGAGCGCCTGTTGGACCTGGCCCTTTTTGGCAGGTTCACCCCTGAACTTTTTGCCTTATATGGAACTTGGTGTTAGTAGTTTTAGACCTCTGGGCACTTGGACACTGTGGTCCAGTGCCAAGTGCGTGCGCGCACTGTGCCCATTTAGTGAGATTGACCTGCCGCCCATAGGAATGCATTGAGGATGAGTGTGTCAGGGGTAATTCCTGTTATGAGAGGTGCAGCATGGTCAAGTCTAGTATGCCTGAATTCGTGAGAATAAATGCTGCGCAATGGTGTGCGCAGATTTCTTGTGACTGGTGTAGAAATGCCACTTCTAGAAGTTGGCATTTATGTGTGCTCTGTGTCTGCCTGCCTGATGTGGATTACATGTCTGGCTCTGTGAGTGACAGGAGCTGGGAGGTGTGTGTGGCTGCAGGAGGGGCAGGGTGAGTCAGCGCTAGGCTGAATGGGACACCTGAGCTGAGAGTGGTGGGAGGAGTTGCACCAGGGACCTGAATAGGACTGTGCCTTCCCTCTACAATGCTGGCTCCACCTCCTGTGGTGCGTCTGATGTCCCTAGCCTGTCCTGTGAAAGGAGAGAGGAGCTGAGCAAAGCAAAGTGCTCCAAAGCTCCCCCCAAACCAGTTGCATCTGGTTTTCCCTAAACCCTACACCTTTAGACAAAGGAAAAGGGTGTATAAAAGAAGGGGCTGTGACCCCATGAAAATGTTCTTACTTGGATCCTGATTCTGGGAGGGCGTGCTGCTGCTGGGGCCCAGGAGGACTTGCCAGGAGGGCTGCCTCCCCTGGGCCCCGCTATACCCTGGAACCCTGTTTGCTTAAAACCTTTTAGCCCTGGGCCCTGCATTGCCCCTCCATCCAAGGACTGATCCTTCCTTTTTGCCGGCAGGACCTTTGCCTGCTTCTAAGCGCCTGGGAGCGCTTTATCTTAAATTTGCCCCAAGAGAAGGAGCGAGAGGGCTCCGCAGCGCTGAGCTGCTCGTCCTGTGAGAGGGAATCCCCATCTAAGGATTCCCCCGTGATGCCATTCCGAGCGGGTGCCCACCCCGCAATTACGTGTTTTTGGAGCGGAGCCCACCCCGCATTTGGCAAGCTGAGCGGGTGCCCACCCCGCTTTATGAGTGATTTAAAGCGGGTGCCCACCCCGCATTGCCCCGACCGGCCGAAAATCACCGCCGCCGCCCCGGGGCCGCCCGAAGGAATCTGTTCCCGGCCGCTGCAGCGCGACCAGGAAGTCAGGCACGTCTGCCGGGGACATGGGCGGAGCGAGGAGAGGAAGTCCCGCCCCGCCGCCAGAGATCCGGTCGGAGCCTCGCAGGCTCGGTGATGAAGTCCCGGGTCCCAGGAGGGGCCCGGGTGAAGAGGAGGAGGCAGGCGGGAGCCCACCCCGCCTCCCTGGCAGCTGCAGAGTGCGGCGAGATTTCCAGTGAGGCTCTCATGAGAGAGAGCCCCGCGTGTTGCTGCCCCGGTAGGAGGAGATCGGGAGAAGAGGCCCCGAGAGCCGGGCCGATCCCCACAGAGCCGGTGAGTAATGGCTCTTTGCTGTTGGTGCCCGTCCGAGGCATCGTCTGAGCGGTCCCGCCAGGAGAGCGGGCCGCTCCCCGTCGCTTGCCATGATTATTTTCCGAGCCCCATGGGCTCCAACGTTTGGCCCCATTATTCCCAGAGCCTGCGTGGCTCAGCGGGGGCAGGTTTTATTTAAGAGCCGCGTGGCTCCAACGAATGGCATATTTTTTTGATGAGGGGCCCAGAGGGGCCCGTGAGCATTTTATTTTTAGTGCCCCCAGTGAGGGGCTGATCTTCACAGCGGCGCCGCAGTTGCGGGCCGCTGCAACGTCTGTGGCATGTCGATTTTAAGGGCCTGTGGACTCCAACATGGGGCACAGTGATCCTCCGAGCCTAAGCGGCTCCATCGTGTGGCCGAAGTATTTCAGAACCTATGTGGTTCCAACAGGGCAGGCATGTGTTGATATGAGAGCCTGCGCGTGGCTCCACCATGTGCAGATTTATTTAAAGCGCCAGTGCGCTCCACGGTGCTTGGGGGCAAGTTCTTTTAGGGCCTCAAAGAGCCCCAGAGGGCCCCTTGTCTAGGGGGCAGATCGAGGCGCATTGTCGGCGCCTGGGCAGTCCCGCCAGAGAGCGGGCCGCCCCAAAGATGGTGGCATCTGTTGTAGTGCTACCTGGGGTCCAGAGGGCACAGAGGTGCCAGGCACCCCTCCTTTATACAAAGTGCCACGAACGGGGCACCAATGAGAGAGAGTCCCTGAGAGGGACAGAAGCGGCACAGTGGTGCCAGGCTTCATTTGGAGACTCACAGCTGCGCAGCACTTAGTGCCAGCTGCACCGTTTAGGCGTAATTCTTTGGGGGCATTATTGTTGATGTGGACAGGAGTAAGATGCACTCCTTGGCCCCTGACTTTCCCAGCTGCCCAGCAAGTAGTGGGCAGCTGCTACGTTTAGGTTTGCGCAGGGCGCACCCTTGACTTTCGCTGCCCCTTGCAGCGCGCCCTGACATTTTGGACACAGGGCATTTGAGCCCCTTTAAAGATGGCCAGTTGGCCAGGGGGACAGTTAAGTTTATAGGGCACCAGGTCCTGATCTGATTTATGTGCTAAGGGGATTTTGGGTGCTAGGAAATGTGATTCCTATATTGTGGTTTACGCACCCTGCTTGATACCTCTAAATGTGTTTTATGATTATGAGAGTGTTTTGCCTATTATGGCTTATGCGGGTGAGGTTGGCGCATAAGGTTTTGCGCCTAATGGGATGCTGTGCATAATGTGGTTTATGTTACAGGCTGGTGCTAAGTACAATGGTTGCCAGCAAATTATTGGTGGTACGTTCCTGATATACCCTACATTTATTATGTGTTCTACATCTATTACCTTTTACTAAGTGAGGGTTCTGACAGTGGTCCACGTGGCCCTGTCATGTGTACATAATCCCCTGTAAATATTGTCCCGTGCCAGTTGGCACAGTGTATTGTATATGCGTACTATTCTAATGTGTTATGATAATACAAAGGCTATTTTTATATATAACCTTGTGTGGAGTTCCTTTTGTAGTGTGCCTTGGGTGTTGTGCTGTGTGTGTGTTGCGCAAACGCTTTACACATTGCCTCCGGGATAAGCCTGACTGCTCGTGCCAAGCTACCAAGGGGGTGAGCAGGGGTTATCTTGGGTGTGTAACTTCCTCGCCCTGACTAGAGTGGTGGTTTCTGCTTGGCTTTGGCGCAAGCCTTAGCCAACCAGAAATCCCATTTCTAACATTGAGTGGCAGCGGTGGGATAGGACTTGCGTTTGCGCAGTACCGCAGCGACAACTGGCTGCACTACAAAACTCTGCATTTTAGATAGTCACATGTTGGGGATTATTGGTCTAAGATTTTTTTCTTAGTGTTATTTCATTTTTGAAATATGTGTTCTTGTTGCAGTGTAAGTTTTCTGGAATCCCCAGATGGGTGGGATCCAGTGGTGGCAGCAATATGTAGTCCAGTGTAGGAAGTCCCATTCCGGTTCCCATAGCATGGTACCTAGTTCCCGGTTGAGAGGGGTACAGGTTGTGTTTCAGGGGCAGTAAGATACTGTCTCACCAGTCTTATGGGGGGAGTGTGGATGAATGTTGTGATGCACTGGACGTGTGAGTAAATGGTGTTAGTGTGTGAGTTCTTTGATTGTAAGGAACTAGCATTGGGGAGTGAACCTAGAAGAATGGTGCAGGTGTCTCGATAACCCTCGCGGTTTAAGATGGTTCAGAGTAGCCCAGCTGGGTACCCTTATTGTGAGGCGGTTGTAGGGACTCACATCCTGTCTCGCAGGAGGAGGAGTGAGATTGGGCTGTGTCCCAAAGTGCCCGCACCTCAGTCTCCAGTACTGGTTGGTTCCATGAGGGAACACCAGGTAGGGAGCCTAGTCTGTCCTGTTGGGCCGTTCTTCGAGGTGGTTTTTCCCGTTTTAGGTGAGCTGGGAGTGCCTGTAATCAGACCTCCAGCAGTTCTAGTGTCTGGCAGTACCGCTCCAGTTGGGAGGGTGCAGAGGTCCAGTTTTGAGGGGTGAGAGGGGAAAGAGTCCCCAGTGGGAACCAGTGGGTCAGGGACCAGCCAGAAGGGCTGAGTCGCCAATGATTGACCATGGTGTGCGCCATTTCTGTCCTGGGGCATCTTCACGCACTGTCAGAGGGACAGGAGGTCGTGAGCTCTGCGCCAGGCAGACTGTCACACGACACGCTAGGGATGTGTCACCCTTGTGAAGTCCTGGTTTTCCAGGCATCTGACCCAAGAGGTACGTCCCTGGGTTGGGGAGCCAGTAGCCGGTGTTTCCGGATCTGGACTTGCATTTATGATAGCATACATTTTTGAGAGTTTTTTGATCCTATTGCTGATTGATATTGCCCATGATTGTTACAATGGGCCAGCCTATACGCTTATTGATATTGCCGGTGATTGTTACTACCCGCATATATTTTTGAGAGTTCTGTTGATTCTATTGTTGATTGATATTGCCCATGATTGTTACCATGGGCAAGCCTATTGCTTATTGATATTGCCGGTGATTGTTACTACCCGCATATATTTTTTTGAGAGTTCTCTTGATTCTATTGTTGATTGATATTGCCGGTGATTGTTACTACCCGCATATATTTTTGAGAGTTCTGTTGATTCTATTGTTGATTGATATTGCCCATGATTGTTACCATGGGCAAGCCTATTACTTATTGATATTGCCGGTGATTGTTACTACCCGCATATATTTTTTTGAGAGTTCTCTTGATTCTATTGTTGATTGATATGGCGGTGATTGTTACTACCCGCATATATTTTTGAGAGTTCTTTTGATTCTATTGTTGATTGATATTGCCGGTGATTGTTACTACCCGCATATATTTTTGAGAGTTCTTTGATTCTATTATTGATTGATATTTCCCGTGATTGTTACAACGGGCAAGCCTATTTTTTTTTATATATGTGATATTGCCGGTGATTGTTACCCGCATACATTTTGTTGAGAAGTTTTCTTCTATTTTTATTGAGATTGCCCGTAATCTCTGGTCAGCCTGAGGGTGCGGACCCTAGGCTGGAGGATCAGTGGTAGTTTGGAACTACACTGAGGGAGAGTGGAGAATGGCTATTGTATGCCAGGGGTTACTGCCCCCCACTCTGTGGATTGGCAAGGACCAGTGGCATCTGGGTGGCCTAGGGCCTGGTCCTGGCCGTGGACAACTAAAGAGTACCCGTAGGATAGCATAGTGGATCCTGAATTTTTTTTTCTCTCTTTCTTTTCTCTTTGTTTTTTTCTCCCAAGTTTCAGGGTGGCGTAGAACCGGAGGGTGTCCCTGCCGTGCGGGCGCGTGTCCGTGTTCTATCGCCCCAAGCAGGGTAGCCCATCACGGTGGTGATTGGTCTACCCTGCGTTTTGGCTGGAAGGGGGTTGTGTTGGACCTGGCCCTTTTTGGCAGGTTCACCCCTGAACTTTTTGCCTTATATGGAACTTGGTGTTAGTAGTTTTAGACCTCTGGGCACTTGGACACTGTGGTCCAGTGCCAAGTGCGTGCGCGCACTGTGCCCATTTAGTGAGATTGACCTGCCGCCCATAGGAATGCATTGAGGATGAGTGTGTCAGGGGTAATTCCTGTTATGAGAGGTGCAGCATGGTCAAGTCTAGTATGCCTGAATTCGTGAGAATAAATGCTGCGCAATGGTGTGCGCAGATTTCTTGTGACTGGTGTAGAAATGCCACTTCTAGAAGTTGGCATTTATGTGTGCTCTGTGTCTGCCTGCCTGATGTGGATTACATGTCTGGCTCTGTGAGTGACAGGAGCTGGGAGGTGTGTGTGGCTGCAGGAGGGGCAGGGTGAGTCAGCCCTAGGCTGAATGGGACACCTGAGCTGAGAGTGGTGGGAGGAGTTGCACCAGGGACCTGAATAGGACTGTGCCTTCCCGCTACAATGCTGGCTCCACCTCCTGTGGTGCGTCTGATGTCCCTAGCCTGTCCTGTGAAAGGAGAGAGGAGCTGAGCAAAGCAAAGTGCTCCAAAGCTCCCCCAAACCAGTTGCATCTGGTTTTCCCTAAACCCTACACCTTTAGACAAAGGAAAAGGGTGTATAAAAGAAGGGGCTGTGACCCCATGAAAATGTTCTTACTTGGATCCTGATTCTGGGAGGGCGTGCTGCTGCTGGGGCCCAGGAGGACTTGCCAGGAGGGCTGCCTCCCTGGGCCCCGCTATACCCTGGAACCCTGTTTGCTTAAAACCTTTTAGCCCTGGGCCCTGCATTGCCCCTCCATCCAAGGACTGATCCTTCCTTTTTGCCGGCAGGACCTTTGCCTGCTTCTAAGCGCCTGGGAGCGCTTTATCTTAAATTTGCCCCAAGAGAAGGAGCGAGAGGGCTCCGCAGCGCTGAGCTGCTCGTCCTGTGAGAGGGAATCCCCATCTAAGGATTCCCCCGTGATGCCATTCCGAGCGGGTGCCCACCCCGCAATTACGTGTTTTTGGAGCGGGAGCCCACCCCGCATTTGGCAAGCTGAGCGGGTGCCCACCCCGCTTTATGAGTGATTTAAAAGCGGGTGCCCACCCCGCATTGCCCCGACCGACGAAAATCACCGCCGCCGAAGGAATCTGTTCCCGGCCGCTGCAGCGCGACCAGGAAGTCAGGCACGTCTGCCGGGGACATGGGCGGAGCGAGGAGAGGAAGTCCCGCCCCGCCGCCAGAGATCCGGTCGGAGCCTCGCAGGCTCGGTGATGAAGTCCCGGGTCCCAGGAGGGGGCCCGGGTGAAGAGGAGGAAGGCAGGCGGGAGCCCACCCCGCCTCCCTGGCAGCTGCAGAGTGCGGCGAGATTTCCAGTGAGGCTCTCATGAGAGAGAGCCCCGCGTGTTGCTGCCCCGGTAGGAGGAGATCGGGAGAAGAGGCCCGAGAGCCGGGCCGATCCCCACAGAGCCGGTGAGTAATGGCTCTTTGCTGTTGGTGCCCGTCCGAGGCATCGTCTGAGCGGTCCCGCCAGGAGAGCGGGCCGCTCCCACGTCGCTTGCCATGATTATTTTCCGAGCCCCATGGGCTCCAACGTTTGGCCCCATTATTCCCAGAGCCTGCGTGGCTCCAGCAGGGGCAGGTTTTATTTAAGAGCCGCGTGGCTCCAACGAATGGCATATTTTTTTGATGAGGGGCCCAGAGGGCCCGGTGAGCATTTTATTTTTAGTGCCCCCAGTGAGGGCTGATCTTCCTGGCGGCGCCGCAGTTGCGGGCCGCTGCAACGTCTGTGGCATGTCGATTTTAAGGGCCTGTGGACTCCAACATGGGGCACAGTGATCCTCCGAGCCTAAGCGGCTCCATCGTGTGGCCGAAGTATTTCAGAACCTATGTGGTTCCAACAGGGCAGGCATGTGTTGATATGAGAGCCTGCGCGTGGCTCCACCATGTGCAGATTTATTTAAAGCGCCAGTGCGCTCCACGGTGCTTGGGGGCAAGTTCTTTTAGGGCCTCAAAGAGCCCCAGAGGGCCCCTTGTCTAGGGGGCAGATCGAGGCGCATTGTCGGCGCCTGGGCAGTCCCGCCAGAGAGCGGGCCGCCCCAAAGATGGTGGCATCTGTTGTAGTGCTACCTGGGGTCCAGAGGGCACAGAGGTGCCAGGCACCCCTCCTTTATACAAAGTGCCACGAACGGGGCACCAATGAGAGAGAGTCCCTGAGAGGGACAGAAGCGGCACAGTGGTGCCAGGCTTCATTTGGAGACTCACAGCTGCGCAGCACTAGGTGCCAGCTGCACCGTTTAGGCGTAATTCTTTGGGGGCATTATTGTTGATGTGGACAGGAGTAAGATGCACTCCTTGGCCCCTGACTTTCCCAGCTGCCCAGCAAGTAGTGGGCAGCTGCTACGTTTAGGTTTGCGCAGGGCGCACCCTTGACTTTCGCTGCCCCTTGCAGCGCGCCCTGACATTTTGGACACAGGGCATTTGAGCCCCTTTAGAGATGGCCAGTTGGCCAGGGGGACAGTTAAGTTTATAGGGCACCAGGTCCTGATCTGATTTATGTGCTAAGGGGATTTTGGGTGCTAGGAAATTTGATTCCTATATTGTGGTTTACGCACCCTGCTTGATACCTCTAAATGTGTTTTATGATTATGAGAGTGTTTTGCCTATTATGGCTTATGCGGGTGAGGTTGGCGCATAAGGTTTTGCGCCTAATGGGATGCTGTGCATAATGTGGTTTATGTTACAGGCTGGTGCTAAGTACAATGGTTGCCAGTAAATTATTGGTGGTACGTTCCTGATATACCCTACATTTATTATGTGTTCTACATCTATTACCTTTTACTAAGTGAGGGTTCTGACAGTGGTCCACGTGGCCCTGTCATGTGTACATAATCCCCTGTAAATATTGTCCCGTGCCAGTTGGCACAGTGTATTGTATATGCGTACTATTCTAATGTGTTATGATAATACAAAGGCTATTTTTATATATAACCTTGTGTGGAGTTCCTTTTGTAGTGTGCCTTGGGTGTTGTGCTGTGTGTGTGTTGCGCAAACGCTTTACACATTGCCTCCGGGATAAGCCTGACTGCTCGTGCCAAGCTACCAAGGGGGTGAGCAGGGGTTATCTTGGGTGTGTAACTTCCTCGCCCTCACTAGAGTGGTGGTTTCTGCTTGGCTTTGGCGCAAGCCTTAGCCAACCAGAAATCCCATTTCTAACAGCGCCTCCCTGCATTCTTCTGCCACTGTGGGTAGCTGTAAGCTGTCAAGAAACCTCGCCAGGTCACATTCATCGCAGCTTCTACGGGACTGATATAGGCGTGCATAATGCTGTGTCAGGGCCTCGTGTATTTCACGCTGTGTAACTAGCAGCTGCCCCGTGGTTGCCCGCCACGCACCGATTGGGGCGCGAGCATGTTCTTGCCGGATCAACCAGGCTAGCAATCTGCCTGCTCTGTCTGCTGCAGTATGCACAAGGGCTGTGTGCGCAGTGTAATTGTGGCACCGCAGTTGCTCCAGTTGGTCCGCGTGCTCGGAGCGTAATGTTTCCAGGCGTCGCGAGTCTCTACCTGCCCCCTCTCCCTCTCGTTCGTAGCGTAACAGTTGGGTTTCGATCTTTGTAAGGGAATCAGATAGCTGCTTACGGACATTCCACGTAGCTCCCATGCAGTGGCCTCTGATTGACACTTTAAATACTTCCCATTCTATGAGTGCATCGCTAGCTGTGCCCTCATTCAGTTCAAAGTACGCTAATATAGCCATCCCCAGCCATGAGCGAGCGCCGTGTCCTCCAGTGCACTAGGCTGGAGTCGCCACATAGGGACCGGGGGACGTTGTGCCTCCCACCCGAGCTGCATCAACATGGGATTATGATCGGAGTGGGTCCTACCCAGGTATTCAACATTCTGGACCAATGGGAGTAAAGCCTGCGATACCACCAGTCCATCCAGGCGCACATGCAGCCCGTGCACTGCAGAATAGTGAGAGTAGACACGAGCGGTGGGATTGAGGATTCGCCACACATCATGGAGAGCCCAATGCGTGAGCCAGCTTGAAAGAGCCTGCGCATTGGATGCGGAGGGGGTTCTGTTGAGGGGCGGGAATGACCTATCCACATTGAGCACTGAGTTAAAATCCCCTCCCACCAGCCAGGGGATCCCACTCCATTGAGCTACCACCTCAGAAATGCTGTCTAGAAAGGAGGCCTGATCTGTGTTAGGGGCATAGAGGGAGCCTAGTAGGACCTCTTGGCCAGTCAAACGCCCTTTTACAAAAGTGTACCTACCCTCTGTGTCACTTATGTCCTCCTCCCAAACAAACGGGATGCCCGCTCTGACCCATATCAATGTGCCCCGTGCATGTGCTGAATATGCGGTGCCGAATATCTGACCCCTCCACCTCCTACGCAAGCGCTCCAGCTCGACCCGTGACATGTGCGTCTCCTGAAGTAATGCAATACCTGCCTTGTGGCGCTGTAAGTACGAAAACATAGAATACCTGCGTGTGGGCGTGTGCATGCAGCGTATATTCCACGTGGCTACTTTGACCTGTGTCATGTCTGACTATTGTACTGTACTGGTTGATTTGGGGCAAGTTGTGCAACATCCGATATGCAGTGTGCGTGGGGGTAACGGGCTGGCCATGGTAAACTAGAACTTGAAACATGAACCGTAACCATGTTAACGATTAGGGCGAACTTCACAGTAAGGCTCGTCCAAACTAGTCCTTTGCCCAACAATGGCAGCAACTATTCCAGTGTGGATACTGGTGTGGGTACGGGCAGTGTGTGTTTTACTATGAGTGTCACCTGTCCCTCTGCGTCAAGGTGTTGAGACCCGCTTCCCCAACCTGTGTGCTAGTGTGCACATTCGCTATTTATGCGCTGCAGTGGCTGCGACCTATGTGTAGAATACTCGTGTATGGCATATCAAGACAAGGGTGGCAAATTACACTTTGGTGAGTGACCTACAACATAGCCAAACTTCGCAAGAAAGTCACTACCTGCGCGCACAGCCTTCTACTCGTGGCAATATTGTTCTTCATATAATGTCATCTGCAGTTTGTGGAGTAACTTCCGGCATCCGCACGCCGTCCAGGTTGTCGGGTCTAGGGGTAGACGAACCGCTGGCAGTGGCAGACCCAGAGGAGCTTACTTCACGGCCCTCACGGTACGTCTGAGTCCCCAATGTCGCAGCCACCTCCAAAGCGTCTCGGCGCTCCATCCGGCTTTGTTCTGGGTTTGGTGCCACAGTCATTGCGGGCGTACTTCCCCTTTGTCTCCGCTGCCCACGACGGCGGGCCCTCCTGCCATTGGGCCTAGTTGACTCCGCATTTGAGGGGCGAGGCCCGACCACAGTCCTGATTCTTCCAGCCAGTCCCAAGTCTCTGTCGGTGAATCGAAGAAACAGGCCACCCCTTTGGCCACCACCCTTAGCCTGGCAGGCAACAGCAGGGAGTATGGAAGGTCCAGTTCACGGAGCTGTCGCTTCACGGCAGTGTAGGGGCTCCTCCGTCTCTGCACCAGTGCTGTATAGTCCGGGAATATCATGACCGGGCTCCCACTGACCTTGAGGTCTGGGATCTTGCGAGTTTCGCGCAGGACTTCCCTGTCTCTGTAGTTTAAGAGTTTGAAGAGGATTGGCCTCGGGCGGACCCCCGGAGGGGGCTTGCGGGCTGGCACCCGGTGCGCCCTCTCTACTACAAAGTGTGGCGACAGTGTCCCAGGGGGCAGGATGTCTTTGAGCCAGCGCTCCACATAATGTTCTGGGGTCCGGCCCTCTTCTCCCTCTGGAAGACCCACCACCCGAACATTGTTGCGGCGAGAGCGCCCTTCTGCGTCCTCGACTCTGTCCTCCAACACATGCATGCGATCTAGGATATCTTGCAAGGCCGCGGCATGGCTTTGGGTGACGGGCTTCAGCTCTGACAAGGTATGATCATGTGACTGGACTTTCTCCGCTAGCTTGTGGTGGTCAGCGCGTAAAAAAGTAAAGTCTGAGGTGACCTTGTCGATCCTGGACTCAAGAGATGATCTTGTCTGGTCTAACGTGGTCCCAGCATCCAGTACCGAATCCAGTTTAGCGGCAAGCGTTGCGCTCGAAGTGTCACCGGCTGCATCACCACCCGTGGACGTGGACTCCTGAATTACAGTCCGTGCAGCATTTTGCTGCGCGCTTGTACGGAGGCGGCCCATGTCTAGTTTTTGGGCGGAGAGCATTGACCCCTGACACGGAGCGGCTGCGCGACAGTGTAGCCCACGCTGCGTTATAGGCGTGCGGTTGCCCCTACTGTTTGCGCGCGTGCCGGTAGGATAAGCTCTGGAGTTCACCAGCGCCACGCGTCGTTGACGACGTCTCACTTGGGGCACAACGCGGTCAGGGTCTCACCCCCAGAACACGTCTTCTCCAAGGCAGTTGCTAACGATGCAGTCTCCCTGCAGAGGATATAGGGGTTGTCACTCTCAGTATGGCACGAAGTATTGCGGCCAGTCACTTGGTGGCGGAGACTCTGCTGGGGGGGACAGCGCTGGCGAGCAGGTCAAACCAGTGTCCGGGCGCGATGTCCTTCACCACTGCCGTGCGCCTGACAGATGACTGCCTGTTAGTCCAGTGCCCTGCTCAACACATTTCCGCCACAATGCCCCACCAGGTCATAAACTATGGTCTATTGTGCTCTGGGCTTCCTGCTGGTGCGTACCACGCATCAGGTGTACACTCCCGTGGCGGACGACCGTGTAAGCTCTGCCACTGGTCCACACTATTGCGTCTGACTTCTTCCACTAAAGTGGCTGTCGCTGCAAGTCAAAGAGCCGTAGTGGTGCGTTCGCTGGGGTCCACGTTTGTGGGGTCCGTGGCCGTCTCCGCGTGGGCTGCTAGCTTGCGTCCGCAACGTTACCCGCGTTGTCCAGGAAACCCTGCCCCAGGGGTTATGGCCCTCACGTGGTGTCTTCAATGTGTACAACCCCAGGCCCTCAGCGACGGCAGAGGTACTCACATGCCCATTGCTGTGGTCCAGCGGGGATTTCCAACATCGACTGCCACTTGCTCATGGGTTTCAGTCGCTTCCGCCCCTCCCCGTCTGCGCCCGTGGACCAAACTCCTTGACTTTACGGGCCAGCTAGCCAGGCCGCAAGATGCAGTTCACTCCCCGCCTCACGCCGCCGATTGGGTGCGGTTAGAGGCTGGGGTGTGTGATCAACGTCAGTGGAGAGTTCCTCCGGAGCGCTTGCTTTGGCAGCTACATGTCTGTAGGTCCGGGCGTACGGTGGGCAGTCTGCAGATGGGCGAGGCCTCCCTGGTCCGCCCCAGCATGGACAGCGTTTCGAGATGTAGGAAGCACGGGGCACGGCCTTCACACAGTATGATCCCAGGCGGCAGTAAGGCACGTACCTCCGTATGCTGTGCTCACGGTATGGCCACCAGACCCTGCAGTACCGCTGTGCCTCGGGTGCTTTCCGATTGTCTCCGCTTCAGGGTAAGGCCGCCAGAGGCCCGCCGGCGCGTCAGTCAGCCCCTGGGCAGCCGCATGTCATGGCACCTCACTTCGTTGCGCCTGCATACGCGCCCACTCCGTGCAGTCACAGGCTCAGTGGCTGGGCCCGCCGGAACCGGGTGTTGGCCACAAGGATCTCCAGGCCGCTGTCTCCTGTGTGTCAGCGACAGCTACTAGTGAGCGCCCTGCTCACGGGGATCCGGGGCATTACCAGTCGTGGGATCGCCTCAGTTTGTTGTCCGGTTGGTCGCTGCCCTCCTGCAGACACTACCCAGCGAGGCAGGCCCGTTTTTCGTTCTGTGGGCTACCCGGCCAGGGTCTGCTACACTGGACCTCCAGGGGGGCTCCGGGGCGCAAATCTCGGCGGTCTCCGAGTCGATTCCCCTGGGCAGGGCTCCGTCAACCGCGATTCAGCAGCCACGTCGTAGAATGCTGATGATCTCGGCGGGTGTTGCAGCGTCTCGCCGGAGCACTCGCTGTCGCCTCGGCTCCCACAGGTTCCCAGCGGCTGTCGCTGCGTTCCCGCGCTCATCGCACGGCTGTGTAGGCCGCAGGTTTTCATCCGCCGGTATCGCAAGCTGTAACGGTACTCACGTCGGGCAAGGGCCTCAGCGGCGACCGCAGTCGGTCACCAGCGAATTCCTACCTTTCATTTGTGCGGATGGGTCGGATTCAGGGCCACTGTCGGGACAATTGAGGGATTCGTAGCGGAGCTCTAACAACTCACGTCTGCCATGTTGGCTCGCTGGCCACGCCCCCCAACCTGCTTCCGTAATGGTAAAGTTAGTTACCTGTAAATACAGTTGTCCAGCATTGGTATCTTTCTTTCATATATTTGCATTCGACCCTCCTTTCTTTCATATATTCACATTCTACCCTCCTTTCTTTCAGGTTAAAGGCTCATTTGTCATATACTCTTCTCACTCTTCATACCTCTTTGGCAGAAGTTCAGGTTGCTTCAGATCAGGTAGATGTGCTGTTTTCCAAAGCGCTGAAGTACATTGCCACGTTTTTCTTACTTTTGAATAGTTTGAGCTAGAAACCACATTTCTTTGTTAATCTGCAGATTATGCAGCACATGATGGATTGTGTGGCCTACTTGGCAAACCCTAACTATGCGAAAAAAGCTGTGGTCATAGAATAACATAATTCCAATGGCCTTTGGAATGATTCAAGCATGTGACTATATAAAAGATACCAACGCTGGAAAACTGGAGTTTCAGGTAAGTAACTAATTTCTTCACATACATCTACCATCCTCCTGGAAGCCTGTATTGATATATCTCTTCTTACCTATTTGTCACTGCACAGTACGCATGGTGCACCATGCTACGCGCACTCAACACTCCATACACACTCTCACCGGCTGTGCAAAAAACAATCTAAGATTGAGTCGATGTCTGTGCGCATTATCCACTAAGGGAGGAGTCACAACAAATCTCATTGCTCGAAAGACTTCTTAGAAGAAAAGCAACTTGCAAATGTCCGAATCCAACACTAGATGCTGGGAGTATACAGAGAATGTGAATTTAAGGCACTAGACATTACGAATAGATGCTTACAGTTTTTCCTTAGTAATCCTTCATAGTCCATTCATGATATGAGAAATCTATTTGCACCTGACCAGTGAGGAAGATTGTATGTACCTCTAGCAATATACCCTTTGCACCACACCCAGGCTCTGCCTTCTCCTTTGGGAAAGCTACTTTTGTAGTTGCTCTTTACCTCCTAGATAAGGAGGCACAGTTTTGAGAAGAAGTCCTGTCAAGATGTCACTTTGGCTGAATAAAACCTTTCCCTTTTTTGGCGGGATGTAACAACTCTGCTGATTTCATGCCATCCTGGCAAGGATGACAGGAATGTGAGGTTCAACAGGTAGTGAAAAAAGACCAGCAGGCCATGCTTCAGCTTTATTTAACACTGGGACACGTATACTGTGCGGCCCAACACAACATCTTGGAACTGGACAGAGGGCACCAGACCTAGTTGCATTACTTCTGGCTGTAAGCTGGTGCTTTCTTTTGAGGGCCTGGAACTTTTTGCTGCTTTCACTGACAAAGCCTGATAACCACCACTTGAAAGCATACACAGATAAACATCAGACCAATGGCTTGATGTCATATTCGGTGGCATGGTGCCTTGTTTTTTTTTTTCTCTTTTCTCCTTTTTTTGAGACGTGGTAAGCTCCAAATCTGTAGTAAATATTAGGTTTTATGTCAAATTGTAATAAAAACTCAACCTTGCTTTTTGTTCATTCAGTTTGAATAATTGAAATCCGCAGTCATGTACAAGTTCCTTAATTTGTTGTATAAGTCATGAATTCAAATTCTGGAAATAATTCTAGTCACGTTTTGTGCAATGCTGAAAACTATATGTTCGAGGCATATGAGCTGCAGATTGTACACTGTGCATAGATCGCCATCTGGTGTTGGGCTCGGATGCTTGTACTTTGTTGTTGTTTTGGAAGAGTCTTTTGTAGTCACGAGGTAGGTGACGCCTCCTTTGGACGATAGTGCGCATGGGCATCGACTCCATCTTCAGATTGTTTTTTTCCGCCATCGGGTTCGGATGTAACTTCAGCGCTCCGGTTCCGGACGTTATTTTCCAAACCTTTTCGACGCGCAAATTATTTCTAACTCAACGGTATTGTTTTCGATCGCGTAATCTTCAAGGCGCATCTCTCCTACTCCATTCCGGTCGTCGACGCTGGCCGTTGGGCCTACCGACGCCGCTCGGGCCTACAGCTCATGGAAAGAACTCCATTCAAAAAATGCCCCCAGTGTGGAGCCAAATTCCCATACAGTGACCATCACAAGGTCTGTAACCTGTGTCTCTCGCCCGAACACGACGAGAACGACTGCCAGGCCTGCGCCTCTTTTAGATCCAAGAAAACCATCTGTGATCGCCGGGCCCGACGACACATCATGGCGCAGACACCAGTTCCGGCACCAGCGGACATCTTCGATGAAGGCCCGGATGTTCCGGAGGACGATTCCGAAGACCCACAAATCGTGTCCGAAGCAGGCGACTCCGACTCAGACGACCACATCACTCCTGGTCAACGAGTGAGTACAACTGCCCCTACCCCCAACTCCACCTCCAAAAACCAAGGCCCTGGTCAAGACTCCGCCTGCTGGCCCCAGTCGCGACCTAAAACAAGCTTCACAAGCCCCGCCCTCGGCTCCGAAGACAAAGGCCAAGACTTCCGGTAGCTCGGGACCGAGCAAACCTCATCTCACAGTCCCACCGGTGCCTTCGGCACCGAAGACTGGAGACCAACCTACTCCCAAACACAAGTCGGCACCGACCACTTTGACGCCGAAAGACAAACCATCGGCTCCCAAGCCAAAACCTTCGGAACCGAAGAACATCTCCGGCTCCATAACAAAGCCAAAGGACTCTAAACAAACTCTTAAAGCTAAGGAGCACAAATCAAAACCTCGCTCGAAGACGTCGGCACCGAAAGCGGTTATCGACCAAGAGACACTTTTTCACCCTGATCCTCTCGATCCCAAGCAGAAAAAGCTACACATAGATCCCAAAACAGGACATGTGGCTACTATTCCACACAAGAAGAGGAAGTTGGACACAAAAGACACTCCTGTAGTGCCTTCAAAGAAGAAAGACTGTGCCACTTCACCTATCAGACCCTCTTCTCCTGTTCTTCTTCTCCCTAACCCTATCCTTTCTCCTGAGCCAGGTCCTCCTTCTAAACCTGTCTCTCCTCCACACACTCCAACACCTCCTCCACTTTCACCACAGGATAATGTTGATGATGATTTCGACAATGGGGGGCACACCAATAACCCTTATACTGATCCTGACGATCATACAGATATGCCACAAGATCATTGGAACAATTACAATGACCCAATAGACCTCCCATCTCCACAGCCATACCCAACAAAACCATCTCCCCCAGAAGACAATATTGGTTTTGGACAACTCGTAAACAGGGCTGCTCTCTACCATGGCGTCCCCATACACTCAGACCCTACGGAGGACGACTTCCTCCTAGAAACCTTTGAACAGTCCCAGAAAACTGTCCAAACCCTGCCAATGTTAAAAGGGGTCATTAAACACGCCCCTGACATCTTCAAAGACCCAGTCAGGACCAGAATTCTCAATCCTAGGATTGATAAAAAATATAAACCTGCCCCTGCCGATCCCACCTACATCAAAGGGCAACTACCCTTAGACTCACTAGTTGTCTCTAATGCTAGGAAGCGCGCCAATTCTCAAACCTCCGGTGACGCACCACCTCCGGATAAAGAATCCAAATTGCTAGATGCCTCTGGCAAAAGAGTTGCTGCTCAAGCAACTAATCACTGGCGCATAGCTAACACCCAAGCATTACTTGCTAGGTACGACAGGGCCCACTACGACCGCCTAGAGACCCTGTTACAACATTTGCCTGACCAATACAAAACAGAGGCACATGACTTAATTCAAGAGGGCAAACTAATAAGCAACTCATCCATCAAATGTGCCCTAGACGCAGCCGACACAGCCTCCAGGTCTGTCAACACTAGTGTGCTACTCAGACGACATGCCTGGTTACGCATTTCAGGCTTTAAACAAGAGGTTCAGACGGCTATCCTTAATCAACCATTCGATCAGGAACACCTTTTTGGGCCGGCGGTAGACACCATTTTAGAAAAAATGAAAAAGGACACTGAGACCGCTAAATCCATGGGAGCATTACAGTCTTCATCCCCACGTGGTTCCTTTCGTCGCTCCTTTTATAGGGGAGCATCTAAAAATATTGGAACAGACACCGCCTCCTCTTCATATAAAACCACCACTCATGCATCCCCCAACAGAGGATATTTTAGAGGTGGATACAGGGGAAATAACAACAAGGGCAGAGGCCGAGGTAATACCAACACTCGTGCCTCCTCCACTACTAAACAGTGACTTCCCTCCACTCCCTCCAGACCATTCCACTCCGGTCGGAGGGAGACTCTCACAGTTCCTGCCTGTCTGGGATTCCATCACGACAGACAAGTGGGTAAGACAGATTATCCAGTATGGTTACTGCCTCGAACTCACAGCAACCCCACCCAACATTCCACCCAAACAGCGTCCAATGTCCACAGAACACATTACGCTCTTAAAACAAGAGGTTCTCTCACTACTTCAAAAGCACGCAATAGAACCAGTTCCCTTACAGCACCAAGGGACGGGGGTTTACTCGCTGTATTTCCTAATCCCCAAAAAGGACGGCACCCTCAGACCAATACTGAACCTCAGACCCCTCAATCTCTACATACAGTCCGATCATTTTCATATGATCACTCTGCAACAGGTTCTTCCACTTCTACAACAAGGCGACTTCCTTGCCACACTAGATATCAAGGACGCCTCCTTCCACATTCCCATGCACCCTGCTCACAGGAAGTATCTAAGGTTCATAGTGGACGGACAACATTATCAGTTCACAGTCCTACCATTCGGGGTCACCACTGCACCCAGATTGTTCACAAAGTGCCTTGCAGTAGTAGCAGCACACCTAAGAAGACCATAAATCCACGTCTTTCCATATCTCGACGACTGGCTAATAAAAGCCAAGTCATTCAACCAGTGTGTTCATCACACTCATCAAACTATTCAGCTGCTACACGACTTGGGAATCACAGTAAATTACCCCAAGTCAAATCTCCAGCCCTCCCACATACATCAGTATCTAGGAGCCACAATAGACACTTCCAAAGCTCTGGCATATCCAAGTCCAGCCAGGATAGCCAGCATACAAGCCCTAAGCAGCAAATTTCAACCGCAGCACTCCCTCCCAGCAAGGGTATTCATGCAACTCATAGGAATGATGGCCTCTTGTATCTTTATCGTACCTCATGCAAGGCTTCAGATGCGCCCCTTACAGGAATGCCTAGCACAACAGTGGAACCAAGCTCAAGGACATCTTACAGATGTGGTGTTGGTAGACAGCCGCACACATCGCTCTCTGCAGTGGTGGAACACACGACACCTGTCCAAAGGGCGGCCGTTCCTCGAGCCGGTTCCACAGATAATACTAACAGCAGACGCATCACTCACCGGTTGGGGAGCCCATCTCCTAGACCATACAATTCAAGGCAAATGGACCACTCAACAGAAAGTTCCCCATATCAACCACCTGGAATTACTAGCAATATTCCTAGCATTAAAATCATTCCAAGTACATCTACAACACAAGACTGTCCTGATCCGCACGGACAACATGACAGCCATGTACTACATACAAAAACAAGGGGGCACACATTCTCTGCAGCTGTCCCAGCTTGCACAAAACATTTGGAGATGGGCCATTCCACAGAATATATACCTGCTAGCAGAACATCTTCCAGGGATTCACAATCAGATTGCGGATCTACTAAGTCGTCAGACACAGCAGATACACGAATGGGAACTTCATCCCCAAGTTCTCCAACCTTTTTTCCAAAGGTGGGGTCAACCAGACATAGATCTGTTCGCCACACACGTGAACGCACAATGCCCAACCTTCGCCGCAAGGTTTCCACACCCGTCGTCCAAGGGCAATGCAATATGGATGAACTGGTCAGGCAGATTTGCGTACGATTTTCCGCCACTCCCACTGATTCCTCTAGTAGTACGCAAGCTCCGACAACAGTCTCTCAAAATGATCCTGGTGGCTCCCACATGGGCACGCCAACCATGGTTTACAACTCTACTAGAACTGTCCGTGGTTCCACACCAAAACTACGCCTCTCCCCAGCATTGCTAACGCAGAACCATGGAGAGATACAACACCCCGATCCAGGACAACTGAATCTAGCGATCTGGCTCCTGAAGTCCTAGAGTTCGGTTATCTTAACCTTCCGCCAGACTGTATGCACATTATTAAAGAAGCCAGACGCCCTACTACTAGAGCTTGCTATGAAGCTAACTGGAAAAGATTTGTCATCTACTGCCAAAATAATAAAATTGATCCACTGGATGCTTCCATCCAACACATTATTTGCTATTTGCTACACTTACAAAGATGTAATCTAGCATATTCATCCATACGATTACATCTAACAGCACTACGCCGCTTATTTACAAAACAGACAACATTTGTCATTATTCAGAGTGCCTGCAATTAAAGCCTTTATGGAGGGACTTAAAAGAATAATTCCTCCCAGACTGCCACCCTCTCCAGTGTGGAATTTAAACATTGTCCTTGCCAGGCTCATGGGTCCCCCATTCGAACCTCTACATAAATGTGAATTGCAGTTCCTCACATGGAAAGTTGCTTTCCTTGTCGCAATCACCTCTCTCAGAAGGGTAAGCGAGATCCAGGCTTTAACCATACAAGAACCATTCTTACAAATACATCATAATAAAGTGGTTCTCAGAACAAATCCAAAATTCCTTCCCAAAGTAATCTCAGCTTTTCACCTTAACCAATCTGTTGAGTTACCAGTGTTTTTCCAAAACCCAGACTCTGTAGCTGAAAGAGCTCTTCACACACTGGACGTCAAAAGAGCCCTACTTTACTACATAGACAGAACTAAGCCTTTTAGGAACACAAAACAACTGTTTGTAGCCTTTGCACCACCTCATAAAGGTAAACCCCATCTCTAAAGCTGGGATCGCTAGGTGGATAGTAAAATGCATTCAAATATGCTACCAAAAAGCTAAACGCACATTAACAATTCCCCCTAGAGCACATTCAACACGTAAACTAGGGGCTTCCATGGCATTCTTAGGGAACATTCCCTTAGATGATATATGTAAGGCAGCAACATGGTCTACACCACACACTTTCACCAAACACTATTGTGTTGACGTGCACGCGAAGCAACAAGCTTCTGTAGGCCAGGCTGTTCTTAAAACATTATTTCAAACTACTGCAACCGATACAGGTGACCACCGCTAAGGGAGACACTGCTGTACAGTCTATGCACAGTGTACAATCTGCAGCTCATATGCCTCGAACGGAAAATGCTACTTTCCAGTATGCATCTGTTCTTGGCATGTAGAGCTGCAGAGTTGTACACGCCCACCCGCCTCCCCGGAACCTGTATCTGTTCCAGTATTATCTTAATTAGATACATTCACATGGACATCTCTTACTTCTTACTAACTCCATCATTTTCCCATCATGGCGAAAAACAATCTGAAGATGGAGTCGATGCCCATGCGCACTATCGTCCAAAGGAGGAGTCCCCTACCTCGTGACTACAAAAGACTCTTCCAAGACAACAACAAAGTGCAAGCATCCGAGCCCAACACCAGATGGCGATCTATGCACAGTGTACAACTCTGCAGCTCTACATGCCAAGAACAGATGCATACTGGTAAGTAGCATTTTCCTTTCCATGCAACCTTTGGAGGTTATGTACGCTATCCTCTGTGAATACTAAAAAAAAGTTGATATTGTTTGAAAATACCCATTTTCCCGAAATGAAAACAATTTGCCATTTATTTGAATTTTTTAAGCTCTAAAAACAGTTTGCATCCTGCCAGTAGCATTTACGGTTTCCCTGTGCTCTAGTGTCCCCACACTACACTTCTGTTACTTGCAGAGACCGACACCGTGGTGATAGATACTTTGTTAGCTCAGTAAGCAAGATAAAAATTGTATGAACCTAATGTTTTTGCCCTGGAAATTTGGATTTATGCAATTCTAAGTTTGCAGACACAAAACTAGAAGTCCTTTAAACTCACTTTCCAAGAGTGGAAATAATTTTACATGGGGCACTACCTCAGGCGCCTACCTCAGCTAGTTACTGAGATTTGCTGTTTCCAAAATTGGTTCAGGTTTTGAATGCCAAGCAATCATGCTGCTTGCCAATATTTTCTGGCTACAATTTTGTGACGCAGTACGGACCCAGTTGGAAAAATGGCAAAGCTGGTGCACTTTTTGAGCAATTCTTCATTGAATATTTCAAATTGCAGAATCATGAATTGCACTATACATTGCACCATAACATTAACTAGTCTGATGTACTCCATTTGAGCAAGAGGTCTGCTTCTGTTATTCAAAGCAACATGTTTGCTTACAGAGTATTTGTTATGCAAAGACTGAGACATCTGTTAGCTGCTTATAAAGTTTAATAGGTGCAACAACCTTAAAGCAAATTAGCTGTCCAGGCACAGCTTACACTGTCAACGTGTAAGGAAAGTGTTCACTGTCTTTGCACATCCTTGAAAATCATTTTCCACCCAATGTCATACGAATCATTGTTCGAGACATGCTTTTGAATGAAATCTTTTTTTTTTAAATATCTGTGGAGAGCGTGTTTCACAAGTGGAATGCTGGATTGACCATCTAAAATCCAACAGTAATAAAACTGAAATTATTTGCCTTGTGAAGCTGCTAGTTCTCTCAAACTCCCATTCTGATCTTTGTTTTTGGGCCCAAAACTTACACTAGTGCCAGTTGTGGAATGTTAAGCATAAATATAGGCTGTACCTTAAATTTAACTGTCCAGATTACTACAGTAATCAAAGCCTGTTTTTTCATCTCCATCCATAAAACGTATTCTTCATCACTTTTCTTTTTCCCTAACAGTTCAACTTTTAAATACTTTTGTGTTTGCACAGGCCTAATGTAATGCTGTTCACCTTAACCTCCGTGATTACATGACCCACAAGCTACTAATAGTCTAGAACTGGCCCTGGCTTTACGCCCAAGAAATCACATTATTTCAGCCTTAGCTATGCTACTCTGGCTTCCATCAAGTAATGAATTGGTTTTAAGCTCTATGTTTAGTACCAGAGCCATGTTCAGCTCCAAATAATCATCCTTAAGTCACTGTTTCTGCTGGTACTGTACTAGTTGTGAATTTCTACTTGAAGTACCTCAGGTTCCTTTAATTCATTTGCTGGTCGAGCATTCTCAGTGGTGGCTACCATGAGGTGACTCAAAATGCCTCTCTATTTCCATCAAGCATCTATCGTGCTTAAATTCCGAAAACCCTTAAAAATGGCTGTTACCAACTTTTTAACTGATGAAGCACAGTCTCTTTTCATCTGTAACTCGATAGGGTCATTTAAAGTTTTTTTGGTTCTCTGTAATAAATAAATACATTAAAAGTGGGACAAAGCAATACATAACTGAAGGCTTATGTTTGCCTTGCAGTGGTACCATGAAAATGTCCTTGACTGTTATTTAGGACAAAATGAAACCTATTTGGTTTAGAAGTAGTCCTTATGTTCTCTAATGATTTATGAATGTATTAAGAAGAAAAATACTTCATGCATCTTCAGTACGCTGGATAGCACCAGTGACCACAGCCTTATTTCTGTGGCATTCTGCATCCCTAGATGTTATCCCATTGCCTCATGGATATTATTTCACTACTATTTTAACAGTAATGGACTCTATGATGAAGAAGACACAGTTTGTATTATGTAAGAGCTTTTTACTACAAGTTTTGTTGCACCATTATGCAGAGAATATTATCTAGCTTACATTGCTTATGGTTTGTTTCTATTATTCAGTCTGTTTACTTCTAGGTTGGGCAGACGTATGCCTGATGGTGAAGATGGCAAGCACCTCAGTCTGCTGGCTGGACTAAATTATAAATTAAACTATTGATCAGTATTTAGGATGCTATGTAAGTGACAATATAAAGTCAAAGTTTTACCCATTACTCTGCTCCAATGAGGTCGTCTCCATGTGACCCACAGTTAGTGGAAATCCATGCTCCACTGACGCTTCACCAGCCCCTTCAGCATCGACTCTTATCAGCTTTGCCTGCTTCCTTTATAGATCCGCGGTCCCTGGCTCCACCGGTGTCACAGGCGCAGATCAACCCGCCGGCACATGGAGCAGACACTTCTACACATTATGTGGGACATGTCTGTCTGGGCCTGTCCCTTCCTGTGCGCCTTTGGGCCCCATTGGTCTGTGCAGAGCTCTACTAGGGATATTGCCTGCGGGGGCCAATCCCAGCTCTTAGTGTCACTGTCCGTATGACCTTGCTCCCTTCGATACTGTTTCGAATCGGAACCCTCTCAGCCAGTGCCATGGTTAGTGCCGCCGACCCCGCCACCGAAGCCAGAGCCGCCTATGCCTTCTGTCAAGACTTAACCCTCCAGAAGGTAGGCACAGAGATGAATGTAAGAGCAAATCCATGCCCCAGAATCTCTCCAATACTATGTGCTGGGGCTAAAAGATAGATTTGTCACAGATTTGGAGATCATTTCTCAGGGGTATACTGTTTTTCGGACTGGTGTCAATAATGGCATGCACATTTTCTTTCTTTACTCGCAAACACAGCTGACTATTTAGCATTGCAAAATGCCAGTGGATTGGCCACTTCCCCAGAAATGGAAATTGACCCTCCTCTGGATCCAGCCTTCACTGAGATGTTCTCATTCCACACAGTGGACAGGAAAGCAGCAGAAATTGTGCCGCCACCCTTGCCTTCTGTGGAGATATCCTTCAGTATTTTAATGGAGATCCTCCAACCCTCCATATTATCTGCAGAGCCCCTTTTTCCTTTTATTGAGGCCTTCAGGGAACCCTTTAAGAAGTAGACCCCCAGGATATTGTTACATAGATTAGGCAATTTTGCGGCACGCTATTGCATTTTGCAGCAATTATTCACCACCTCATTATTAATGACATTAAATAGTTATGTGACCTTTTATCTTGTGATGGCTGGGGAGCTTTAGATATGATTTAACTATTGTTCACATTTTATTAAATATAAAAACAATGGTGAACTGTGCAGATATGACCGCTGGTAGTTACATTTAGAATGATGGTGGACAGGGTAGGTGCTAATGCTACAATAGTCCATCGCCAGAACCCTCTTCCAATGACCGTTTTTGAAAACAAAGACTTCTAAGCAATAGGCCTTCTTGCCAGGATGCCTGCTTCTGAATGAATTATTAAGGTATGCAATTGGTTAATCTGCAAATTTAAAGACCATCTTGGAGCCAGAGTAGACCTTTAATTGATGCAGTCATTTGAGGCTTAATGATGACAAAGATTTATTCTTTTTGAGAGGTGATGTAAGGGAGTTGGCAGCTGAGTAGTGGATGTGTGCTATTAATGGATAGTTATAACAGTCTGGTTGCACATTTGTAAAATATATATGTTCGAAGCATGTGAGCTGTAGATCACATGCTTTGCATACTCCTGCCATCTAGTGTCCGGATGTTTGCAAGTTGTTTTTGCTTCGAAGAAGTCTTTCCAGTCACGAGGTAGGTGACTCCTCCTTTCGGTGATAGTGCGCATGGGCATCGACTCCATTGTTAGATTGTTTTTTTCCGCCATCGGGTTCGAACGTGAATTGCTGCACTCCGGTTCGAAACCGTTTTCTCGGGTTCCCCTCGGTGCGCAATCCACTTACCCTCGACGGTATTGTTTTCGATCATGTATTCACCTTTCTCCGCGTATTGTATCAAATACAAAGCTCTTTTTGATCGGGAAACTCGTAGAAGCCTGTCGGGCCTACCCGCGTCGGTCCACCTTGCAGTCAATGGAACGGACTCCTTTTAAATTCTGCCCTCGGTGCCACGCGAAGTTCCCGCGAACCGACTCACACAAAGTGTGCAACTTGTGCTTATCTCCGGAGCACAACGAACAGGACTGTAACACGTGTAAATCTTTCTGTTCAAAGAAAACACTCCGCGACCGTCAGACTCAACGTCGCGACATGCAGAGCCAAAACAACGGATCTATTCCGGACCTCTTTGGAGAAGATTCAGAACAAGAGACCGTCAATGCACTAGGGGCCGAGGAAGAGAAGGAGGGCCATGGTCGGCACCAAGAAAATGTTTCCAACGCCCCGCCTTCCGGCTCGGCACCGAAACACACGTTAAAGCCTTCCAGCTCAGGATCGAGTCATCCACACTCAGGCACCGAACCGAAATGTTCGGGGTCGAAACCGAAACCAGTCTCAGGCCCAACTCAGTTGACACCTAAACCGTCTTCGGAACCGAAATCCTTGGCACCGAAAACTTCGGCACCGTAAAATAAAGATGCTCCGATACCACCAAAGGAGCCCCGTTTCGACGTCCCACCTGCAAAACTGGACCCGAAACAAAAGGAACTATACATTCATCCAAAAACTGGACATATTGCAACCAAATTGCCACATAAACGCACATCTGAGTCGGAGGACACTTATCACATTTCTTTAAAAAGGAATCATGTTGGTACTAACCCTTTTCCTCCTCCTCCCCCATCACTTCCTTCCCCAGAAACACAGCATTTACTAATTACTCCTACTAATTGGCCACAACCACAATCACCTGATGATCAGGATGATGGGGATGGGCGCAATGATCCTTCACCTGCAGACTTGTGGAAGGATTATAATGCATACTCTCCCACAGATGATCTGTTATGTTATGTTATGTTATAACAATTTGTATAGCGCACTACTACCCATAGGTGTCTAGGCGCGTTGCGGACCACATACTGAAGCAGGAGACTAGTTTTTAAAAAGCCAGGTCTTGAGGTGTTTCCTGAATTCAAGCAGGGATGTAATCTTCCTAAGAGAAAGCGGAAGCGCGTTCCATATTCTAATGGTACTATGTCTGAAGCTCCTACCCCCAGTTCATAGTTTTAACTCTGGGGTAAGCATTAAAAAGGCGTTAGCTGATCGTAATGACCTACTGGGAGAGTACCAATTAAAAACGTGATGAAGAAATTGTGGGCCGTCACCATGAAGTGCCTTGTGTGCGATGCAAAGTGCCTTGAATTTTACACGCTGGCCAACTGGAAGCCAATGCAGATCTTGAATCCCGGCCCTGATGGACTGGTGTTTTGGGACATCCAGAACCAATCTGGCAGCGGCATTCTGAACTGATTGTAGCCTTCTGAGCTGGTTGGACTGCAAATTGATATACAAAGCGTTACAATAGTCCAACTTAGATAAAACCAAAGTGGTTAAGACAATTTTCCTAGCCTTTCTAGGAATGTAGGGAAGGATTTTGCGCATCATTTTGATTGTAAAAAACGCCGAGGACACCACCTTTGAAATCTGAGATTTAAAATGAAGCTTCTCGTCTATTATGACCCCCACATTTTTTGCTTTCACCACCGGAGTAGGGAGGGGGCCCAAAAAACTGGCCCACCAGGCTGGTGACCAAAGAGGAGAAAGCTTGCCAAACAGCACCACCTCAGTCTTACTCGAATTTAACTTCAGGCAGTGCCTACTCATCCACTTACTCAAGGATACCATACAGTCATGGAGTTTGGTAGAGTAGTTAACATCCCTGTCAATAGTTGAGATCACCAATTGGGTGTCGTCGGCATACGAGGTCGGGATTAAGTCAAAGCTTCTAATTAGAGGTGCTAATTCGGACACATAAATATTAAAAAGTGTAGGGCTCAAAGAAGAGCCCTGCGGTACCCCACATGGCAAAATAAAAGGTGCTGATTTAAAATCGCCTAATTGCACTGTCTGAGTTCTATCTGTTGAGAAAGATGTTAAAAGCATGAGGGCATTTCCTCCCAGACCTATGCATTTTAAACGTTTTAGCAGCAAGGTATGGTCCACGGTATCAAATGCCGCGGACCGATCTAGTAGGATAAGGGCCGCCGATCCTCCCCCATCCAAAGCGGTTTGGATTTCCTCTGTGGTCTTTATCAGGGCTGTCTCAGTGCTGTGGCATGACCTAAAGCCAAACTGACTGTGATCTAGGATATTATTTTCTAAAATATATTTGGAGAGTTCTGTATTTACAATCTTCTCCAAAATTTTTGCCGGAAGCGGAAGCCTCGCAATAGGTCGATAGTTAGCGGGATCCGTTATTTCTAAGTTGGTTTTCTTTAGTAGTGGTAGAATGCAGGCTTGTTTCCACCTTATTGGAAATGTTCCTTGTGAAAGCATCTGATTAAATATGTCAGATAACCGTGGACTAGCAAGATGGCCAACAAGATGGAGAATTCTTGGAGGGCAAGGGTCCTCCGGTGAGCCCGATTTGGTATTTGCAAGAAGCGTAGCAATTTGCACTGGAGATGTAAGGGTGAAGTTTAAAAGGGGCGTTGTAATCATAACTTCCTGTTCTGTGGAGTTTGAATTTGGCAAATGTAGGACAAATTGGTCATAAATTTGATCAACCTTTGATTTAAACGCCTGTGCCAAGGTATTACAAAAATCTTGAGTACAGATGGCAGTGTCCTCCTTTTTAACAGTTGTCAAATTGTTTATAACCGATCCTGACCTTTATCCTACTAAACCTTCTCCACCAAATGACAATGTAGGCTATATAGAGCTTCTAAGTAGAGCTGCTTAATACCATGGGGTGCAATTACATAAGGAATCCCTAGAGGAGGATTTCCTCTTTGAAACAGTTAGTAGTTCCCAAAGATCCACCCACACACTCCCTATGCTCAAGGGTATGTTAAGACATGTGGACGACATATTTAACGATCCTGTTTGTGCACGCATTCTCACCCCCAGGATAGACAAAAAATATAAACCTGCACCATCAGATCCAGTTTTCATCAACGGCCAGTTACCCTTAGACTCCTTAGTGGTTTCTAATGCCCGTAAACGGGCCAATTCACAGACATCAGGGGATGCTCCACCTCCGGACAAAGAGTCAAAGCTCATAGATGCCTCTGGGAAAAGAGTAGCCTCCCAAGCTGCAAATTACTGGTGTATTGCTAATACACAGGCCCTTTTATCCAGATATGATAGGGTGCATTGGGACTAAATGGAACAATTGCTCCAATTCTTACCCGATGAGCATAAATCCAAAGCTCAAGACTTAGTGCAAGAAGGAAAACTCATCTCTAATTCTTCCATTAGGTGTGCATTAGATGCAGCTGACACTGCGGCTAGAGCCGTAAATACCAGTGTGTTACTAAGAAGACCCGCATGGTTAAGAATTTCGGGATTTAAACCCGAAGGTCTGGCTTTCATTCTTAACACACCATTCGACAAACAACATCTCTTTGGTCCTGTAGTAGACACGTCCTTAGAAAAAATGAAAAAGGACACAGACGTGGCAAAGTCTATGGGTGCCCTACAGTCCCCTTCTACTTGTGGTTCCTTTTGGCGCACCTTCTATTGTGGGGGGTCCAAGAATATCTCTTCAGACACTGCCTCTACACCTTACAAAGGTAACAATCAGCCCTCTTCTTCAAAAGGTTTCTTTAGAGGAAACTACAGAGGCAGCAATGGCAAAGGTAGAGGTTCCAACACATGCACCTACCCCTCAAATAACAAACAGTGACTTGCCTACGCTTCCCCCCAATGATCCAACACCTGTTGGGGGACGTCTTTTACAATTCCTACCCATCTGGCAATCAATAACTACAGACAAATGGGTGCTAGGCATTATCCGATCTGGTTATTGCCTGGAGCTTACCAACAATCCTCCAAACATCCCTCCACGTTCACACAAAATGTCACCAGACCATCTACACCTACTCAAACAAGAGGTTCAGTCTCTCCTTTTAAAAGGAGCTTTAGAGCCCGTACCGGTACAATATCAAGGGTCGGGCGTATACTCCCTGTACTTTCTAATAAGACTGCTCTCTCAGAACCATTTTAGACCTCAGAGAGTTAAATCATTACATACAATCAAATCATTTTCACATGGGGACTCTTCAACAAGTGCTCTCACTTCTACAACAAGGCGACTTTATGTCTACTCTAGACTTAAAGGACGCATATTTCTACATTCCAATACATCCCGCTCATCGCAAGTATCTCAGATGTGTGGTAGCGGGGCAGCATTACCAGTTCAAAGTGCTTCCATCCGGTGTCACCACTGCTCCCAGAGTATTTACAAAATGTCTGGCAGTAGTAGCTGCTCACCTGCGAAGACAACACATTCATGTCTTCCTGTACTTGGACGACTGGCTCATCAAAGCCAGTACGTACCTAAAGTGTCTCCAGCACACTCACATAACACTGCAGTTACTGCACCAACTATGGTTTACAGTCAATGTGTTAAAGTCTCATCTCCAACCTTCCAACACTCAAGCCTATCTAGGAGCCACTTTAGATACTCAAAGAGCTCTAGCTTTTCCCAATGCAGCCAGAATTTGCAACATTCAGGCTCTAATTGCTCAGTTTCAGCCCACTCACTCACTTCCAGCTCGGGTGTATATGCAGCTGCTGGGAATGATGGCCTCTTGCAACATGATTGTTCCCCATGCAAGGCTTCACATGCGTCCCCTTCAGGAATGCTTAGCGAGTCAGTGGAACCAGTCGCAGGGTCTCTTAACCAATCTAGTGTTGGTAGACGGCCGTACTCATCGCTCTCTGCAGTGGTGGAATACGCAAAACTTATCAAAAGGGTGGCCCTTCATAGACCCGGTCCCACAGACAGTGCTAACAGCAGACGCGTAGCTCACTGGTTGGGGAGCTCATCTCCACAATCGCACAATTCAAGGCCTGTGGAGTCAAAAGCAAAAGGCTCTCCACATAAATCATCTAGAGCTGCTAGCAGTGTTTCTAGCGCTCAAAGCTTTTCAAATTCACCTTGTAGACAAATTTTTCCTAGTCAGAACTCACAACATGACCGCGATGTACTATATAGAAAAACAGGGGGGGGACTCTCTCCAACTGTCACGCCTAGCTCAAGCCATTTGGAAATGGGCCATACACCACAAAATGTATCTCCTAGCAGAACACCTTCCAGGAGTAAACAATCAGTTTTCCGATCTTCTCAGCAGACAGAGGCAGCAGATCCACGAGTGGGAACTTCACCCTCAAGTTCTCCTCCTGTACTTTCAAAATTGGGGTTTTCCTCAAATAGAGCTTTTTGCCGCACACGAAAACGCAAAATGCCCAAGCTTCGCCTCCAGGTATCCACACCCGTTCTCCAAATGCAATGCACTGTGGATGAACTGGTCAGGGATATTTTCCAATGCTTTTCCGCCTCTCCCACTCATTCCATCAGTGGTTTGGAAACTCAGGCAAACATCCCTCACACTGATATTGCTAGCTCCCACATGGGCCCGTCAACCTTGGTTCACCACCCTGCTGGAACTGTCAATAGTTCCACATCAAAAGCTACACCTCACATCCAGTCTCCTCACACAGAGCCATGGAGAAATCAGGCACCCAGATCCCAAAGAACTCAAAATAGCGATCTGGCTCCTGAAGTCATAGAGTTTGGTTATCTGAATCTTCCACCAGACTGTATGAACATTATCAAAGAGGCCAGAGGGCCTACTTCAAGAGCTTGTTATGCAGCTAAATGGAAACAATTTGTTATCTATTGTAATAATAACAATATCAATCCTCTGGATGCTTCCATACAAATTATCATATGTTATTTACTACACTTGCAGAGGTCAGAATTAGCTTACACATCTATCCGCTTACATCTCGCTGCAATAGCTGCGTACTTACAAAATAGGCAGCACTTGTCTCTCTTTAGAGTACCAGTTATCAAAGCATTTATGGAAGGACTAAAAAGAGTTATACTGCCTAGACTCCCACCTGCCCCAGTGTGGGATCTTAACATAGTCCTTACACGATTAATGGGCCCACCTTTTGAACCCATGCATAAATGTGAACTGCAATTTCTCTCATGGAAAATCGCTTTCCTCTTTGCAATCACTTCACTGAGGAGAGTGGGTGAGCTACAGGCATTAACCATAGAAGAACCTTTTTCCAGCTTCACAAAGACAAAGTGGTCCTTCATACCAACCCTAAATTTCTACCTAAAGTAGTATCTGCATTTCACATCAATCAATTGTTTGAGTTACCTGTGATCTTTCCTCAACCAGATTCAGTGGCAGAACGAGCTCTACACACTTTTGATGTTAGAGCCTTGTTATATTACATAGAAAGAGCAAAGTCATTTCGTAAGACAAAACTTTTTGTTGCTTTTGCTCCACCTCACAAGGGCAATCCTATATACAAATCGCGTATTGCTAGATGGATTGTTAAATGTATTCAAACATGTTATGCGAAAGCAAAAATAACTTTAACAATACCCCCTAGAGTGCATTCCACTCACACCAAAGTAGGATCTGCTATGGCTTTCTTAGGAAACATTTCCATAGTTGACATCTGTAAGGCTGCAACATGGTCTACACCACACACATTCACAAAGCACTATTGTGTAGATGTGTTAGCAAGACAACAAGCTAATGTAGTCCAGGCAGTACTTAGAACACTTTTTCAAACAACTGCAACAGCTACAGGTTAGCCACCGCTTTGGGAGAATACTTCTGTATAGTCTATGCAAAGCATGTGATCTACAGCTCACTTGCCTCGAATGGAAAATGTTACCCAGTAAGCATCTGTTCTTGGCATGTAGAGCTGTAGATTCACATGCGCCCACCCGCCTCCCCGGGTACCTATACCTGTTGCAGTTCTTTCTTATCTTATATACATATGCATGGACATCTCTATTCTACCTTTACTAACTCCATTCTCACCCTCTGCGGGAAAACAATCTAACAATGGAGTCGATGCCCATGCGCACTATCACCGAAAGGAGGAGTCACCTACCTCGTGACTGGAAAGACTTCTTCGAAGAAAAACAACTTGCAAACATCCGGACCCAACATTAGATGGCTAGAGTATGCAAAGCATGCGAATCTACAGCTCTACATGCAAAGAACAGATGCTTACTGGGTAAGTAACATTTTCCTTTGTAAGACTTGTTTTAGTTAAATACTAAAGGCCAAATATATTTAGCCTTATGGCATGTGCTCAGGGTCAGATAAGCAGATTCGGGCCATTTTAGACTGCAAAACGGCCTTTTATTATGTACCAATTATGTATACATATTTGTGACGAAATCCTGACTGATTCGTATTTTAAATGAGCGTATTTCGGGTGTCCCTTCAAAATATCAAATCAGATTGGTATGTATTAAGGTTTTGCAACCAAAATCCAGTCCTAAAATATGAATGCTTTACTGAATACTGAAAGGAAGTGATAAGGCATTTGCAAACGGGAAGAGGTCTGCAAGGGATCCCTTCCCCTTTGTGAATGTTATAAAAAAAAAAAAAACATTTATGAGTAGGCAGTGGTCACATAGACCACTGCCGACCCGTAAAAATGTTAGTTACAAGTTTTTGTTTTTGGTTTTTGAACGCATTCGTTTTTCCTTTAAGGAAAATGGGTTGCATTAAAAAAAAAAAAAAAAATAGCTTCTTTAGAAAGCAATTACAGTCGTAATGGCCTGATGATACTATTTTTGTGTGTAGAGCTACCTGAAGATGTTAAAACAACAAAAAGGTTACAGAACATTTTGCTCTTTCCGTTGCCCCCACACTCACTGATCTTGACCCCAGGGCCCTCAGGATAACAGTTGCTATACTTTTTTGTGCACTTCCTGCGGTGAAATCCCGGCAGCCACTGGAAACAACGGATGATATCCTCTTTAATGAAAAGGTGGCTTCCTCATTCTCCCCACTCCGTGAGGCAGTGTTTTATTGCCCATAAGTTTACATGAGCAACATAAAGCACAGCACTCTACCGGTGGAAAACTGTGCTTTTCAAAGAAAATACAGAGGCATGCCCAGCTTTCTGGCTCGCCCCACTCCCCGAGGCAAATTCAGAAGCAAAGAGGAGTGGGGCGGAGGTCAGTATTAAAATATCTATATACCAGCATTGTTTGTAGAGACGTCTTCTGGCAGAGAAGGCAGCAAGAGGCTCTGCTGTCTTTGTTATGCAGAGTGTATGCAAACGCAACAGACAGCCTGCCTTTCCAAATAATTACAAAGCAACACTGAAGGAGAAAGTTTTTCTTTTAATTTCTTCAGCATGGGACTTAAAATTGCAGGTACTGCGCACATCAGCTGATTGAGCCTGGTCTGATGGGTCAGTGGACTAATGCATCCACTGCAGGGGTCTGTGTTCAACCTCCTGGTCACAGGTTCAAATCCCAGTGGGCCCATTCAGCCTTTCATCCATCTGAGGTCGATAAAATGAGTACCATTGCGTTGGGTAACAATAAACATCTGTTATTCAGCGCCAAGAAGCCTACGTGTGAACGTGCGCTTTACAAATACTCACGTTATGTGTGGTGAAAACGTGATTCACAAAATCGTAAAAAGCTGCAGATCTTACGGAGGTATGGAGCAAGCCTTCTTCGACACCTGCTGTGAAAGTCTGTCGCTTGGGAATACTGACCAGGCCTTTTCTGTCTCTTGATCCAACTCCCTAGAGTTTGGTTGTCCAAGCCTCTTCATGTGGGAAGCAGAACCCAATGTAATTTCCTTTGCACCCGTCTGATAGAGTCCTAGGTACTTGAAGACATCGGAAAGAAAAGAAAAATACTTTTTTTGTTGGGAGCGTTACTTTGCATCCGTTAAACACGTTATGTTTACTTGCCTATTGCACTCATGCCTTAAAATATGGCACAGTGGAAAGAGCAATGGTTCCCTTTGGGGGAAGCTTTGAAGCCTACTTCCTGGCTCAAAAATTCTGCAAAACTTCAAAGAACCAACAGCTGAATTAATTCCATGTATATTTGTTTGCTCATATGCTCAAATGAAAACACTTTGAATAGGTGCTCCAAGTGATGTCTCAATGATTGTGAACAATGGTGCTCTATTGCTTATTGACAAAGAAAACAACAACACTGTTGACTCAATAAGTCACGGTGGAGAGACAGTCATATTTTCAGTCAACAGTAGATTACTTTGAGTCTTCATCAGGACATTGGTTGGTAGCAACCTTCCTGGAAATTAAGACAAATGACTTCTATAAAATAAATCCAACACCTTTGGGATGAAATGTGAATCAGTTTCCCTGATCACCAATTGTAGGAAGGTGGAATCTGACTGCATGGTTACCCCCACTTTTTTCCTGGTGTTTTGCTGGTTTTTGACTAGTCTGACTGGGATCCTGCTAATCAGGACCCCCGTTTATCTGCTTTCTCCCTAAATTGGTTGTGTATGTACTTTAGGTACACTCCAGATTGGATTCTGGGGTACCCTTATCAGTCCTTAGTATATGGTACATCATGTACCCGGGGCATAGGTACCCCAGAGGCCTCCCACGGGATGAAGCATGTATTGTGCCACCCCTGAGAGGTCATTCAAAATGACACCACAGGTCTGCTACTGCAACCTGTGTAAGGAGGTGCATGCACCCCTTACTCAGATATAGGTTACCTATATCTATTCTAAATCACTACACATATAAACCTATCAGTCACCCCTATGGCAGGCCTTATCAATCCTGAAGGCAGGGTGCTGGGTTTTGTGTGAGAGGGTGCCCCTGCATGAGCAGAGCCCCTCTGCAGCCTTCGGAATCTATTCTCCGGGGTTGTCTGTGATGCAGCCAACCATATATACTTAAGTGCATTATAACCTCGCTGTAAATGCTAACTTTAAAACGGCTGCTTAGAAACATGTCGTGTTTGGTGTCAAACACCTTGGAATCATACCTCCACACCAGTAACTGGTGTGGGAGGTATGATTCCTCCCTTGTAGAACCACTACTATGGGTCACCGGTCTGGCCAGTACCAGCTTTCTCGACCTGGGCAGCACAAAATGGATGCTGCCAGCCACAGACACGAGTCTGCCCTCCTGCTGCTGAGCCAAGCTCGAGCAGAGGAAGGCCTGACAATAGGTTTCCTGTCACAGGGAGGTGTGACCACCTCCCAGACAGGCTTTAGTGTATTGGGGCTGGGTGGGTGCACTCTTAGAGTGCCAGAAAGTCTGCACTGGGGGCACATTTGGTGTCCCCGTGCATAGTCCAGCTCAAACCGGTTGCAGGAGCCATTTGCTCCTGCTCTGGCGCGAAACTGGACAAAGGACATGGGTGTAGCCACCCCTCTGTCCTGACACTCCCCTAGGTGGGTCCCCAGAGTTAGTCCAACCCCTTCCTTGGGTATAAAGTAGGGAACCTGACTGCAGGACTTTGGATTTTACCTGGACTAAACTCTGCTACAGAAACCAAGTACTTCGACGGTCTACACTTCGCTGGACGACAGAAGAATCTCCCTTGGAGTAAAGGAGTTACTCCCCTGCAGCAGCAGGCACCTAAATGCATCTGACCGGTTTGCATCTCCCGAGCTCCTGAGGACTCCGAAGATTTCTGCAACACAGGAGGTGGGTTCCCGAGCGTCTCTGAGGTCGATCTGCTCTCTCAGCAATCCTGAGACCAGTATCCCTCGTGGGGACCGTGCAACCCGAACCCCTGTGTACTTTTGCAGCAGCATCCGCTTTTTGGCGACCCCTGATGCTGTGCTTTGGACTACGTGTAGTCCAGACCCCGAGCAGCATTTCCACCGAAGATCTCCGGCCTCCACTCCACGAGTGCTCTGTGGGCTGGTGCTTTGTGATTCAGCTCGAGGTCCCTTCGCGATCCCTGGTACGTTGGCCTGTGGGTCCTGGCAAGGGTCACTTTGATTTTCCTTGGGCTTCCCTGGTTGCTCCAGACGTGCCCTGACTCCCCATAGCTTGGAGAGTCTCCTGGACCTTGCTGGTCCACACTGTGACTTGCTTCCTCTGCCCGTGTGGGTTGCCTTTGCCAAGGCTTGTTGGTGTTCAATCCGGACACTGACCCCTCAGCACTCGACATCCTTCGTGGGACAGCTCACCTCTGGACTTTGGTCGTCGTCGACGTCTCCTGGTCCCCGTGGCTGCAGAGTCAAGCATCCTATCTTCACACCTGAAGCACCCGACATCGGTGGGCATTCGTCTACCGAGCCCCGGGTCACCCTGAGGTGACCCAGACTCTGTCCCCTCTGCTTTCAGGTTCTTCTCACCTTGGATCCAGGCTTGGATTCCACTGGACACTTCATCTTCCCGGCAGCAGCACTTCTTCGCATCACGCCATTGAAAACGACAAGGGTTTCCGACACCACTTGACCCCTATGCACCCGGCTCCTCGGGGATAGGTAACACGGGTTCCTCGGTACTTACAAGGGACAAGGGTGCTGGCCTTGGAACCTTCTATGTTCCAAAGGGTTTGCTTGAAGTCCTCTCCGAAGTGTCCTTAAACTGTAATTTTCCAACTGCGACTTTCCCATAGAGTTGTACTGAGCTCGCGTCTGTGTTCCCACACTGCACCCGTCCTCCATGGACTCCCTGTGTCACTCCTTTGGGTGGTTCCTTGGGGTCCCAGCGATTCTACGTGCTCTAGGCACTGTGTCTATTGAAGTCGTGGTTGTTATACCACTTTTCTAGTATATGGTTCGGTCTCCCCCTGGAGCCCGCTGTGTATTGTGCTATTTACTGCTGTTCTGTTGATTAAGTATTGTGTGCTTTATGTTCTAATCTCGCATAGAGATTAGTAGAGAGTGTTTAGTAATAAATACATATTTTTTATATAACACTTGTGTGGTTCTCCTTTCATTTGATCATCCAGAAGGTTCTGTTCTGGTAAAACAAGCTGCTTTACATTCCTTCGAGACTTAGCCTGAAGGCTGCTCTCCACAGACACCACTAGGATAGCTTTCTATAAAGGTTGTCTTTGACCTAATCATCAATAAGGGTCGTTTGGACTGGTGCAAGGTGCCCACTTTAATTAGTGGACGGCATATACCAGGCCAACTTCTCACACCAATGATCCAGCCAATGAATGAATATAAGCTGAGCAAAACGTCCCAAGTCCGTACCGAACCACTGTTCACAGTTATGTTGCTCCCAAAGGCAATGTCAAAAGGAAAAACTGTCCTAATGGAGTATGGCAGCACTGGTGACTCCAAATCTCCTTGATCACCAGAAAGCTCATTTTATTAAGATCACCAAGAATGGACAAACACATAGTACAAGAAGGACTTGACAATTCAGATTCTGTGGCCAGAGCAATGGGGGTCATCTGTTGTATTACACTGTCATGTCTGGCTGAGATTCACAAGAGACTCTGCGGACGTGCAGGCCACCATGATGATTATGCCTTTTGATGGCCAGCAAGTGTTTGGGGAAATAACAGTTGTAGCTTTGGAACGATTTAAGATGGGACAAGTTAATGCAAGATCGCTAGGACTTTAAACTCCTCAGAAAGAATTTCACTCCTTTTGGAAATTCTGTGGGTTCTCCAAGTGACTCCAGTTCAGGTATCACCAGACAGCACCATTTTTGAAGCAACAACAGCACAATTCCTTTATTTGTCACTACAGAGGCAGGTGCAAAGCTTGTATATGCCAATTGCAACAATTTTTTCCTCAACATCATCGTCCACTTCCCCATCACCACCTGGGAAGCCCCTTTAGCTAGTCCCTAATTGAGCATGCCTACCCTGTGGGAGGCTGGATTTACCTCTTGCCTGTAAAGGCATAACATTTGAAAACCGGGCCTTTCAAGTGGTAGAAAGATAGTACGCCTTCAAGTGGTAGAAATGAGGTACTCCTTAGCGGGAACTCATCCCCTATGCCCACCCACTGCAGACTGTTCCATCGCAGGACTGTTTAGATATTCTGCAGCAGAAGGTGGGAGTCTTGCTGCAGAAAGGAGCTCTGGAGTTGGTGCCAGAGCAGGAGATTGGGCAGGGGTGCCAATCTCAGTACTTACTGGTATGCAAGAAGGACATTGGTTTGCATCTGAGTATGGATCTGAGGCTCCAGCATTTTTTCCTTTGCAAGGACAAGTTCAAGATGCTGTCCCCTTGCTCAGGTTTTGTTCATGCTAGAAGAGGAAGACTGTATGGTATTCCTCGAACTGCAGGACCTGTATTAACAAATATTGATCCAGCATTCTCAATGTAAGTACCTGCATTTCATGGTGGTGTTCATGCACTATCAATTTCCAGTTCTTCCATTAAGACTAACAGCTGCGCCTTGAGTCTACAGAGAGGTGATGGTGGTGGTTGCAGCACATCTGTGAAGATCAGGGATCACAGTATTCCCCGTACCTGGACGATGGGCTGCTTAAAGCCAAGTCTTCGCAGATGGTGTCTAGCCACTTAGACCAACTGTGTCTTTGCTGTACCAGTTGGGTTTTCTCATCATCAAGCCTTAGTCTCACCCGGAGCCCTCACAACGCCTCTTGTTCCTATGAACAATACGGGACACATTGCTAGAGCCTTCCGGGACCCTTGGATCATGATTCCGTTCTTTCAGGAAGTGGCTTGCATTCTAGTCCTGAAGGTAATACGCCTGGCAAGTCTATGGTCTTCCTCCATCCTCCTGGTCACGTACACACACTGACACTTGAGGGCTCCCAAGTGGGGCCTTCACAGGCAGTGGTTCTGGCATGGTGGAGATCAAACAAACACCTTTGTGATCTCCAGGGAGGAACAGTTGAACTAGCTTGGTGGTGCGTGGAGGAGCACCTGTCACAGGCTGTCTTTTTACCCTCTACCATCCCTAGCCAAGGTGATGGAGGCATTCACCCTCAGGTGATGTGGTCATCTGGAAGAGTTGGAGATTAGAGGTCTCTGGAGGAATAAGCTCTTCCAAAGATGGACAGAGGCCTTCATCCTATCCTCGACCTCAGAGCCCTCAACTACTTCCTCAGAAAGGAGAAGTTCAAGATGCTCTCCCTTGCTCAGGTCCTGTCTGCCCTGGACCCGGGAGACTGGATGGTAGTGTTGGACTTGCAGGACGCCTATTTCCATATCCCTGTCCTGCCTGCCCATCGCCGCTACCTGCGGTTTACGGTGGGCTACGAGCACTTTCAGTTTACCGTGCTCCCCTTCGGTCTCATCAGTGTGCCTCACCAGTGTCATTCGGCTGTTCACCAAGGTGATGGCGGTGGTCACAGCCCATCTGCGGAGAACAGGGGTTCCAGTCTTCCCCTATCTCGACGACTGGTTGTTGAAGGCAGAGTCGTCCCAAGCAGTCGTCTCCCACCTCCAGACTACAGCGAACCTCCCTCATTCGCCGGGGTTCACTATCAACGAGCCAAAGTCACACCTGACTCCCTCTCAGATGCTCCCTTTCATCAGAGCAGTTCAGGACACAGTGCAGTCTCGGGCTTATCCTCCCGAGTGGCGAGTCTAGGATATTAAGGCTATGATACCTATGTTTCAGCCCCTATCCTGAATTTCGGTGAGAATGACTCTGAGGCTGTTGGGCCTCATGGCCTCCTGCATCCTGCTGTGGACCATGCCAGATGGCACATGCGGGCTCTGCAGTGGGACTTGAAGTTCCAATGGGCACAGCATCTCACCGACCTGGTTCAGATATTGAAGGGCACCGCTAACGACCTGCGGTGGTGGCTGACAAACCGTGATTGGGTCAGAGGCAGACTTTTCTCCCTTCCCCACCCGGATCTCACAGTAGTGAAGGATGTGTCACTTCTGGGATGGGGTGGCCATTTGGGAGAGGTGGAGATCAAAGGACTCTGGTCTCTGGCGGAAGCCAGGCTCCATATCAACCTTTTGGAGCTTCATGTGATCTCATTGGCACTGAAAGCCATCTTACCATCCCTCAAGGAAAGGCTAGTTCAAGCGTTCACAGACAACACTTCCGCCATGTGGTACTGCAACAAACAGGGCGGGGTGGGGTCGTGGACCCTCTGTCAAGAGGTCCTGCGTCTCTGGACTTGGCTGGAGCAACAGGGCATTTCCCTGGTGGTTCAACATCTGGCCGGTTCTCTGAACACCAGAGCAGACAAACTCAGCTGTCTGGGCCTTGCGGATCACAAGTGGCGTCTCCATCTGGAGGTGGTGCAAGGTCTCTTTCACAGTGGGGAGAGCCTTGGTTACATCTGTTCGCCTCCGAAGAGAACATGCAATGTCAGCAGATTTGTGCGTTGGAGTTTCCAAGGCGGGTCTCGCTCGGTAACACGAGTGGAGCACATGCCTCCTGTACGCCTTTCCGCCCATAGCACTCCTGCCCAGAGTGCTAAAGAAGGTCAGGAGCGACCGGTCCCAAATCATCCTTGTGACTCCGGACTGGGCTCGGAGAGTGTGGCATCCCGAGCTTCGGCAAATGAGCATCGATCCTCCGATCAGGCTGCCCCTTCGGAAGGATCTTCTGTCGCAGCAGCAGTGGCGGGTCCTCCACCCTAACCTGTCCACTCTCCGCATCCTTGCATGGAGATTGAGCGGCGACATTTGACAGCTTTTGACCTTCCTGCCGAAGTTCTGAAGTAGGCAGCTAGGCGTCAATCCACAAAGTCGGTATACGCTTGCCGATGGCAAAGATTTTTTAAATATTGTACGGAACAGTCTGTTGACTCCTTGTCTGCCTCCCTCTCAGACATTCTAATTTTTATTCTTTCCTTGGCCCAGCAGGGCTCTGCTCTGGGCACTCTGAAGTGCTACCTTTCGACCCTGTCTGCTTTTCTTTGTTGCCATATGGGCCATCACTTTTTAAATCACCTCTTGTACAGAGATTTCTGAAGGGGTTTACTCATGTGTTTTTCTCCCTTCACCTTTTATTATGCCCCAGTGGGGCCTTAATTTGGTTCTCACCTTCTTGATGTGTGCACCATTTGAACCACTGCACAACTGTCCCCTCCAGCTGCTCAGTATCAAAACAGCCTTTTTGGTGGCAATAGCTTCTGCCAGGAGGGTGAGCAAACTGTAGGCTCTGTCATCTCAACCTCCTTACCTGACCATCTTTCCGGACAAAGTAGTGCTCTGCACAAGGGCTTCTTTTCTGCCTAAGGTAGTAACATCTTTCCATCTGGGACAATATGTTACCCTGCCCACCTTCTAGCCCCTTCGCATCCTTCCAAGGAAGAACTTCTCCACGGTCTGGACCTAAAAAGAGCGTTGTTGTTCTACCTTGACTGCACTAAAACATTCCGGGTTGACGACCAACTCTTCGTAGGGTACGTTGGAGCAAAGAAGGGGCGTGCTGTGCAGAACAGGGTCGTATCATGTTGGGTCATCCTGTGCATAAAAATGATTTTTCAATCACTTCATGGCTCCGCGCTTCTGGTATGGAAAGTCGTGAAAAATATATAGACCATGCTGACGTCATGATGACGAGGAACCCGACGCCTACGATGTCACGTGGAGTCGACTGACGCCACCTATCGGCGCAAAGAGGTACTGCTATCAAAAATCTTCTGCATCCAGCCTGATGCTTGGAAGTTCAAAGGTAAGGAATCTGCTGCTAGACATGTCTCTACCAGATAAGGCGTTACCTAAGGTAAGTAACTTGTCCATGTATATGTATATGTATGTGTATATGTATGTATGTATATAAGTGTGTGTGCGTGTGTGTGTGTGTGTGTGTGTGCGTGTGTGTGTGTGTGTGTGTGTATATGACAAAAAGCAAGTGCACCATGATGCAACTCTGTTTCAAGCCATTTTGTAGTACACTACACTTCAAATTTCCTCCATCATTTTTACACCCTTTCCAATGCATTAGTATGCAGATGGTAGACTATAACTAAAAGCTCTTTTGGGGTCCCAAATTTAGTTAGTTTTTTCCTAAAATTGTTCCTCGATCAACGCTATCAAGAAAACACTCAAACAGATGATCTTCATTTGTATACTTATGTGCTAAATAATAAAGTGCAGATCTTTGGTGGTTGGACGCTATCTCAGGTCTAAATTGGTTTGCTCAGTTTGCAACTAGCTACTAGTCTGGGACCAGTATTCTAAGACTTCAAGTACCAAATAAGAATATATTTTAGGCAAAGAATCCAGCAAATAAATTAATCTGTAGCAGATGGATATTCTACTTTGTGCTTAAAAATTTGCTTAATAAAGGAACCTCTCCAAGAGGAGGAAGTTCTCATTTGCGTTATTATTTTAATACTAAAGAATCCATTTTAATGACCAAATTCTGAACACCTTCAGGATCTGGAGCACTGCTCTTGCATATAGTTTTAATGGACTCCAGGGTTTTTCCAAACAAAAGCTTCTTTACAACCTTATGGGATACAATAAAAGACTCCTGTTCTCTTGTTTTCCACCAATTAAATTTCTTTTTGATAATCTTGCCATTGCTGTTCACTAATTTCCACTGTACTTTTTAAATCCATCATTAAGATGACTGTGGAAACGAATTTTAAAAGCCAATATGATTTTTCTCTTTAACCACTGCTTTTATGTTTTCCCATGTCTCTAGAGTCGCTTCTTTCTTCGCATTTTAAGTAGGTTCTATATTTATGTTGTACATTTTTGTAGATTAATACCAGTGCAGATTCAAGTGCACAAACAAATTTTCTTAGATACTTTCTAAGAAACTACTTGTCTGTTCTTCAGTACTTATTGGACTATCCTTTCTCTTACGTCCGGTCTAGCAATGGGACATGTTATTTTTACTGGATTAAACTAATTAACTTTTCGTTATCTTTAATCGTATTCATTATTAGATAACCCCCTTTTTTTATTAGTTCCTGAATTGCTATCCAATTGGATACAGAGTCACAAATATTTTATACCTTTTCCTAGTCTTAATTTAGGGGTTTTCACTATCTTCCCATCCAAATAACTGGAGCCAGCAATACTAAGTAACATTTCTGTGGGAAGGTGGTGTCTGCCTACCCACTCAGACTCTAAATTCAATAACCGAATCTGAATATAGTGCTCATTGACCCTAAGATAACAAAAGGGTAAATTATGCATACTTTAAATGCATGGTTCTCAAGACGGTTGATCATTTTAGCAACAACAGTTAAGCTATTTTAACTCATGGTTTTATCTAGTCTTCTGTTATTTTATCCTATGACCTTTTTTTGACTACTAAGCAGTCTGTTATTAATTAGTGTTGCTTTGAAATCACCCCATATTATAATTAAAAACTCAAATTTCAGCTCCAATTTCATGTATCGCTTGTTCAGTAATATCCAAGTCACTTATAAAATCTACATTAGGCTTGAGATAAACATTAAAATTAAACAGATGTCTTGCCACACATTTAATTAGGGCAATCTAAAGGGTTAAAACCGTTCCAAGCCTCAAGTTTACATTCAGTATTTTGCATGCCATTCCTAGATTTACCAATATAGCAAACCCATCAGGGGGTTAACTCTAAAGTAAAGGAATGGCTTTTTTATCAAACACTTGAAATCCTGTAAGTTGTAATTGACCAGCAAGTTTCGTCTTCATGTAGCTTAATAATTGTTACTCTGCCTATTCAGGTTAATTGAGGTTCTGTTTTCAACCATCTTTTAAAGCCACATATGTTCCAGGAGTCAATAGGCTGCAGTATTGATGTGACGATTCTTTAGGAATATTGACAGCTCGCTCTCGTACTGTTCAACGCTCCACTAGTCGAGTCTGAGAGGTGGAGAGGCTGACGGCTCGCGGACCCGCGGACCGGAGCGGAAACCGGAGCTCCAGAGTGCACCGCACCCTGTCCGTGCCCCCTGCACTTATGCTGCGGGTCACTCCGACGCAGCGCTCGGCCTCGTTCGGGCCCCAACATCCCTTAGACTCTTGATCTTGAGAAGGAAGGACCTCTCGGCCTCAACAACACCGTACCGGCCCAGCCGGTTTCATCGCCCCCTGGCTTCATCGCCTCCCGGGGGAGCTTCCGGGCTTCTGGGCGGACTTTGGGAGACTATTGCCTGCAGCACCGACGCCCTGTCGCCTCGCTGAGGACCGGTCTGACAACAGGATTGGCTCAGAGGCTGGGGAGGCAGGAGAAGCTGGAGCTGGTTCAGCCTGTTTAGCCAACTGGACTATAAGGTAAACAGGGGTTCTGGGGCTACAAAGACTGCAGATTATAAGGACTGCAGAGAGGTGGGTGGGTGTGTGATCGTGCTGTGAGCCCAGGGTGGCTGTGGTGCCTGCACCAATCTATTCGCTACCTTACCTGGCAACTGTTTCGCGCAAATTTGTGGCCCGCCGCCAGTATTTCCTAGCCACCATCTGCCCTACCTGCCCTGACAAAAACACACTCACTGAGGAGGGCCCAGCTCCCCTCCAATTCTAGCACCTTATACGGAAGGCAGAGGCACAGCAGTACAGCACAATACAGTAGCAGCTCAGACAGCACAATACAGTAGCAGCTCAGACATACACCAGGAAGATTGGTGTCAAGCCCTGTGTTAAGTCTAACACACGAGCGCGGTGGTGGTAGCCACTGCCCGCCAAGGGTGAACCCGGTCTCTGCGGAAGCGGCTCAGCCAGGTCTGGGTGCGGCTTGCGGGTGGCCTGGCGTGTTCCTGCTCGGCTTACTACCCGGACCACACCGCAGTGTATCAGCTGACAATACCAATCTGCCAGGCAAACCAGCACTGGCCAGCACTAGCCAGCACCAAACTCCAGCAACTAACAGTAACTGCCAATAGAAGGAGACCCTGCAGTGGTTTGGGCTCATCAACCCAAACCAATTGATTATCAAACACACAAACGGGAAAATTAGATCTGGAAGGGTCAGGAAGCAAACAACACAAAAAACCTCAAATCAATAGAAAACGACAAAAAGTGTGAAAGCGCTTAAAAAAAAAAAAACAACAATCACCTCAAAACCCTGGTGCAACGTTAATATCTCCCATCTACTCAATATTTGGGGCAATGAATCCTACTGGTAAATTTACCTTCCTAAAGGATCCAGCAACAGCTATCTATGCAACAACAGATAGAATAACAGATTTCCCAAAACCATTGACACCGCAAAAGCTCGGCACTCCATTAGAAGAGGTCTCAATCATAAATATAGATCAAAGTCTAACTACAACAGATACAGCATCAATTCTCAACAAAAATTAGAATTAAATAGTAACAGCTAATCAGAGTGAAGATCCAAAAACAACAAATCCTGCAAGCAACAGACAAGTGATACATGTCCAAGTGCAAACCAGAAACCTAGTTCATTCTACCCCAAGATAGGAGATTTCGAAAAGCGGCATACAACAGGACAATTTGAATTTGGACGAAGCTAATGACTCATGGCTTGAATCAATCCCACTGACAAATAACCTGGATGTAATACAAGCATTACCAAACTACCACAAAAGAGAGTAAGGTATTATCTACTTTAGCCTCTGCTATACCTCCGGGGATCCACTGGACTCTGTACACACTATACCTTACTTTGGTATAGTATATACAGAACCAGCTTCCCACAGGGACATATTGCTCACTTTCCAGGAATTACATGGCAAGACTGTGCTCCACAATGGGCAATTTGTACTGCCTGCAAGGCACTCTGTTGTGCAAATGATTCATGCAGTAGGGGACTGGGGCGACTAGTTAGCTAGCAACATAGGTCAAACTTGAAACATACTGACTAGCCACTAGCACCAGGTAGAGAGAAGTCTGATCAGGACTTAGCCTGTGAGTTTACCAATAAGGACTTGCTCAAAATATTACATTATCCCCACACAGTCTTGTGCAATGCTGTCTTCAAACTCATAAAATGTTTAATATTTTGCATAGGGCTTATTTAACACCCAGTAAGATTTACTTCCAACATTCAAAAAAAGATAGAATGGTAACTAGATTCGTGGACCTTGCCCTACTATTGGCAAAGAGATATATCACCATGAAGGCAACTTTCTAGACCTCTCCCATTGAGTAAATGGTGAACAGCCATGACCCGATGGGCTGAGGCAGTCCGGCTCTGTGGCGAGAGGAGAAAAGGGGCGAAGAAAAACCCTACTTGCAACAACATTGAATTAATTTCTATTACCCTGCACATCTGAGTGCAAGTACAACGATAAACCTCCTTGATTTGATGAATAAATGTTGCCATCTTGGTAAAAAGAGGCTGTCCCACTGATTGAGTTACCTTTCATTCTTTTTCTTAATGTAAATACTGAATATTGCTTCAGCAGCATATTATAATATGGCCCCAGATGTTCCCCATTGCATAGCGGTTGTCTTGTTGTCCACAATTTGATTATTTTCTGCTGTATTTTGCAGTCTTGTCTGCCATTGAATTGACTAGTCTTTGTCAGCTCTGATTATATTTCTGGTCTTCTTGGGAATTTGGGTGTGAGGGGGTGCAAGGGGAGGGAAGTGCTTAGAAAGGATTGACGTCAAGAACATTTTATAAGCTTCTGTATTGTTGCTCTACTCTGATTAAGCCACTAGGACAATAGAACAGTATTAACTGAGGAGTACAGCTTTATGTAATGGTAGAATTTGTTGGAACAAATGCTTCATACCTGTAATTCTAATGCCTGAGTGCATATATGAAATGAATAACCACAATAAATCTGTGTTAAATAAGAGGAATAAAGGTACAAGAGGAAACACGTACTTCTGCTGCAACAGGCAGTTTAAGAACTGATGCTTAAGAGAACAATTGAAAAGTTACCTCACAAAGAATGAAACAAGGGAATGTACTGGGTGCACTTCTTCAAACAGGGCCTTAAACTAAGATCAATGTTGGACTTGAGATTAGTAAACACATTTTTCAAGACTCAAAAGATTCCAGATGATAACTCTGTAAGGTGTAATTCAATGCTAGAAAGGCTTCTTTGTGAGAGCATACCTCAGTCATCCACTTTCAAATTCTGATGATCTAAAAACATTGAAAATAATGACGGTTTACACCGTCATCTCAAATTACTCCCTTTCTGGATAAAGTCCACACCAAGAGTATTCACCAAATGCCCAGCATTGGTTGCTGCGCTTCTTGGTTGTAAATCTTACGTGTACCCATACCAAAAAAGACAACTTTAGGCACATAGATAACAATGGTGTTTTCAATGCAAACGAGTGTACTGGCATTTCTCTCTAACATTTTTTGAACAAAGGTATCATGCATAGCTGACTCCGCATACACATCTTTATGTGAGACCAATGAAAGAATTGTTAACAAATAAAAATTCACAGAATTGGGACAGTCTAGTGGTTTTCGCAAGCAATGTACAAAAAAAGTTAAAATGGGCAGAATGTGCTCAAAGCCAGTCACCGCAGTGGAGTGTGCATATAGGCAAATTGCAAGTCAGAGGTCATTTGGGCACCAGAGGATGTGATCAAGCTCATGAATGACTTGGAGCTTTAGACTGTGTTCGTAATGCTGAAAGCATTCCAGAGGCATTTACACAGGAAAGTAGTCTAACTACAAGACAATGTCACAGCAGCAGTGTATCTGTATTGCAGCGATATATTTTACTTCATTGAAAAATACCGTAAAGCTGTTTATTCCAAACTATCTTTGAGTATTAGTTCCTAGAAGGGTAGAAGAAAGCCACCATGTATATGGAATAATAATGTTGTTTTAACATAACAAATGTGGACTCCCTTTAAGTTGTAAACTTGGGTTCATTTAGTAAAAATTATTTATTGTTATGTGACAAAAATAAAAAAAAAATTCTTGCGGTTCTCTTTTAAAGTCCTTAAGCACTATCAGTTACCTCGTGTGGATTGACAAGAGTTTTCTTGGTTATTAAATTAATAGCAATAGACACGTCAGATAATCAGTTCTTATTTGTATTGCGTATGATTCTCTAGTCCCTCAAAGGTGTTCCTAAGAAAATCTTCTACTCCCAGGGCATCCTGCAGTTCATATTAAACAAGGATTATGTTTTACTGTAGCATAATGGAATGATATTTCTCTTCATGGAAGGAGGAAGCCATTCCAGTGGGGCTGTCTACTAATTCATCTACTGCAGGTATCTGAGTTTGACCATGTGGTCACAGTTTTGAATCCTGTCAGATCCACCCATCCTTTCATGTCTCTGAGGTTGATCAAACGACACTGATGATTTGGGTTACAAACATCTGTTACCAGTTCCCAAAAACATTTTTAGTTGTGAAAGGCTACATTGCAAAATAGACTTATGTTTTATGTTTAATCTCTCTTTCTGTAAGCAAGTATGAAGTTTCTGATTACAAAGGAGGCGAAAGGGCCCTCACTCATTTTCTTGTGTAGGGTTTCACCCTTCTTTAACACAATCTTGTTGCTTTTCAGCAATCATTTCACTGTGTGCAGAATCTAAGGCTAGAGAGGAAAGCTACAACCATGTAACAATGTTTCTCAACCAGTTTTATTAGTAGCACATCCACTTAAAACCTTTCTGCCCAATAAACATGCGATCATGATGCACACTCTCTTGGGAGTCCTATAGCCTCTGAGGTCATGGTAAGCCTTTCAGTCCTCAGGTACATGAAGGGTTATTCATTCCTTTATAGAGTGTGCTGATATCCTCATCTAACTGTAGAAAAGTATTCAGTTAAGCATGTCACTCTGTGGAAGACCCAGTGCTGCACAAATGGTACTTCTGGTCACTAACTTTATCTTAGTAGTCTAACAGTAAAGAGGTATTCTTGTGTGAGGGACAGATAGTAACTTAGCAGTGACCACGTATTTGTCTTGCGGTGCAGCCTGTGGTTCCGAACAGCTGTATAAAAGCATGTAGTTTGGAAAAAATAGTTCAGAAATGTTTATTTTGAAATTCGAACTGTGACCCTTACCATTATGATAAATTGGTTCTAGCAAACACAGCACTGAAGTAAAATGTAAGATATTTTTAAGCTCGTGATAAAATTGTTAACATTTTCTGATGAGATTAAATATAACTTTTTCAAAATAGGTGTTTTCATACTATATTTAATTGTACACAATTTCCCTTCTATTTTATTTCAAATTAAATGTACTGCAAACTAAAGCTTCCAATCTAGATTCAGTTTGTTGGCGGCAGGGCTGGCTTTTGGAATGGGTGAGCCAGGCCCAGGCACAGATCGCCAATCTTCAGATAGGCATACGGAGCAGTTGCATTAAGGTTATGCAAACAAGCGCCCCCTCAAAAAAGGATCCCCCTTCTGCCTCATTTTACTAACCAGCAGCAGTGAGGGTACCAAATGTGTTTGTTCCCAGTGTTTTAATAGAGCAAGGGCTGGCTCTGGTTGGCCGAAGTATCTGCATATAGAATTTCTTTTAATTTATCTCTGTCAAATTAATGAAACTTTAGGCATATGGATTGTTCTGTTAGTGAGGAAGTATCCTGTCATGCCTTAACTTAGTTGAGAAATTGTCCCTTTCCAAAGTTATTGAGAGAGCATCACACATGTTTATTGTGAAAGGCTATCCTTTGTTTGAGGCATATGTGGATGTAGATACACATGCTGTGCATACTCCTGCCATATAGTGTTGGGCCCAGATGCGTCTTAGTTGTTTTTCTTCAAAGAAGTCTTTCGAGCCACGAGATACTGTGACTTCGCCTCTTGCTGGTAATGCGCATGGTCATCAACTCCATTGTTAGATTGTTTTCTTTTCGCCGTCTGGTTTGACGTGTGCGCCAGTGCTCTGGTTCAATACCATCATGGTGCTCTGTTCGGCCTGCATTGGTTACTTCTCTCTGTCGATATTGTTTTTCGATCGCGTTCCTCTTTTTCTTCACCCGGGTCGACGACTCCAGCTTTGACCAGGCGACTCTCGGTCGGCCTCGGCCCCACATGGAATTTCACCCTTCGGAGCCTTCTTCCGTCTCCAGACCGCATCTCTCCCACCATGCCTCCACGGTAATGGAATGGACACCATTCTGCTACTGCCCCCACTGTTATGCGAAATAATCATGCACCGACCACCATCAGGTCGGGAATTTGTGTCTGTCTCCCAAGCGTAATGAGGTTGCCTGAAGCACCTGCTGCTCCTTCCACTCTAAGAAAACATCCGTGGCAGTTGAGCTCGATGTTACGTAGGAGCGGAGGCGACACCACAGACCTCTTCGGCCCTGAGGACATCAAGTGGGAGCAACCACCCACAACTGTCGGCAGCAGATGAGGATGTTTTCTACCCCCATGAAAGCTCCGGCTCCGATCTGGAATTCGAAGCTCTTCCACCAGTGCAGCCAGCAGTGAGTACAGTACTCCCACCCCCTTGACACTGCTAGCAGGCTGAGCAGGTCCTTTCAAAGGGTCGTCCAGCCGCTCTAGAGCAAAATACCATGGCCTTCAGGCCATGGTCGGCACTGGCCACCACTTTTGGACGCAATGCCCAACTCTGGCTCTGTGCCAAAGAAACCATTGAGGCCGACTGCTTCAGCGCTGCTCGTGCCCACCTCAGATACGACCCGACTGTAAGATCTTTGGCATCTAAATCGAAATTGGCTTCAGAGCCAAGAGTCTCGTTGCCGACCACCAAGAACGGCCACCACTCGGGTGCTGTCAAGCTGATCCCCCATGAACTCCAAGAGGAGATCACCGCCTGGCACAAATACTTAATTCATACCTTCACAGGCTGGATTATCACCCGCCCTCTGGGATCTGCTGCTTGAACAAGCCTTGACCGTGTCACTTTCACACCATGCAGCACAAGAAAGTGGACAAGGTTATTAGCCCAATGCCCGTCACTCTCCCATCACCTCCCCCTGCGCCGCAGTGGTCACCTTCCCCACCCAATTCTCTGGTTGGCCCTTCTTCTTATACACCTCAGGAGTCACCTCACTGTGGCTCCGTATATCCGGCTTGAAGCCAAAAGTCTAGCAAAACTTGCTCAACCGGCTGTTTGATGGTCAACATCTGTTCAGGTCGCAGGTTTACCAGGTGTTGGAAAAGATAAAGAAAGATTCAGAGATGGTGAAAGCAATGGGCGCCCTTCAGACACCTGCTCCTCACGGCTCCTTTCGCCACACTCCCTACCCTTAAGGCTCAAAGACCACCTCCCCTGAGACCTCCACGCCTTCCCAGCATCCACAACCCCAGTAGTCCTCTCCCAGCAGCTTCTATAGAGGGTCCCTCAAAGGCAACAATGCAAAAGGCAGAGGTAAAGGTGGCTCCCCTGAAGGAGCTGCCACCACCACTAAGCCCTGATGTCTCTCCTACCCCATGATCACACAACACCTGTCGGGGGCACCTTCAAAGTTTCTTTCCCACTTGGTAGAACGTCCCCTCCGAACAGTTGGTGTTGGGTATTATCCAACTGGTTATTGTCTTGAGCTCATTTCTACACCCCCCACCATTCCACCTCACAAGCACAAACTCTCCCCAAAACACCAAAAGCTACTCTGGGAAGAGGCCCAAGTGCTCTTTATCAAATAGGCCATAAAACCTGTCCCCCATCAACAACAGGGCACAGGAGTCTACTCTCTGTACTTCCTCATCCCCAATAAAAGACTGTTCCCTCCGACCAATTCTGGACCTCAGGCCCCTAAACGAATACATTCTTTCAGAGCAATTCCACATGGCTACTCTTCAGGATGTCATCCCACTACTGCAACAAGGCGACTTCATGGCCACTCTCGACCTGAAGGACACTTATTTCCACATTTTGGGGGGGGGGGGGAGTTATATAGAGCAAACTAGACCCGAAGGTATCGGAGCGCTTTACAGGAGCACCAGTTGCGTTACAGATGGACACATTCATTTTTTTAGGCACGGGGAGATTAAGTGATTTGCCCAGAATCACTGGATGTTTAGCGTCCCTGCCGAGACTCGACCTGGTTCCCCAGCTCCGAGGTTGACCACTCAAGCCGTTAGGCCACATCCTATCCATCCAGAACATCACTGGTATCTCAGGTTTGTAGTCTGCAGAAAGCATTACCAGTTCAAGGTGCTCCCATTCGCTGTCACCTCTATATCCATGGTGTTCACCAAGTGCCTTGCAATGGTGGCAGCTCATTTGCGGAGACGGAGCATCCATGCCTTCCCGTATCTGGACAACTGGCACATCAAGAGCTGTCAAAACTGCAGCTAACACACACAGGTCACGATAAACCTCCTTCACCAGGTAGGGTTTACCAGTAACGCTACAAAATTTAATCTCCAACACCTCCAGATACAGCCCTGTTTGGGGGGAATCCTCAACCCAGAATTTGGCATGGCTTATCCAAACGCTGCCAGGATACGTTTCAGGAGTGCTTGGCTCATCAGGAGTCCCAAGCAGAGGGTCATTTAGACAATTTGGTGTTGATCGGCCGCGAAACTTGTCGCTGTCTGCAATGGTGGAACATCAATAACCTGTTGCAGGGGGTGGCCTTTTCTTAACCCAGTTCTGCAGAGGACCATTACAACGAACCCCTCCCCTACAGGATGGGGTGCACACTTACAGGACTTGACTGTCCAAGGCCAGTGAGCCCCCAGTCAACAGGGTTTCTACATCAAATACCTGAAGCTACTAGCTGTTCACCTTGAAATCTTTCCTTCCCCACTTGACTGGCAAGGTAGTCCTCATCAAAACGGGCAGCATGACAGCTATGTATTATCTTCAGAAGCAAGTCAGCGTCTGATCTCCCCAGTTCTCTCACCCAGCCCAGAGCATTTGGCTGTGGGCTCTCCTCCACAAGATCCATCTCCTAGCTGAGTGCCTTCCAGGAGTGGCCAACAACTTTACCGACCTTCTCAGCAGGATGCGGCAACAAGTCCACGAGTAGGAACCCCACCTGCAAGTCCTTCTCCAGTACTTTTATCATTTGGGGACTCCCAGAGATAGACCTCCTCGCCACAGCATAAAACGCTAAATGCCCAAGCTTCACCTCTGCGTTCCCACAGTCCAGGGACAGTGCACTATGGATGGATGAGTTGGTCAGGGATATTTGCCTACCCATTTGCTCTTCTTCCACTACTTCTGTTTGTGGTTTGGAGGCTTCAGCAGATGTCTCTCACCCTCATTCTGGTGGCTCTCACTTGGGCCTGCCAACCATGGTACATCACTCTGCTCAAACTCTGGGTGATTCCGCATGAGAGGCTCCCGAACAAACTGGACCTTCTTCTGCAGAATCCTGGAGAAATCACGCACCCAGACCCCAGGTCTCTCAATCTTGCGATCAGGCTCTTGAAGTCCTAGAATGTGGGTACCTTAATCTTCTACCAGAATGCATGATCATTCTCAAAGAAGCATGCAGGCCTGCTACTTGTGCCACTTATGCTGTCAAATGGAAGAGGTTTGTCTACTACTGTCATTCAAAAACATTGACCCATTAGCAGCCAAAGTGCAGGATATTTTCTACTGCCTACTTCACTTGCAAACCTGTGGTTTAGCTTTCACTTCCATACAACTACAACTAGCTGCTGTAGCCGCCTATCCTCAGAACAGGCAACACATCTCCCTCTTCAAAGTTCTAGTTATTAAAGTTTTTATGGAGGATCTCGAGTGTCATTCTTCCTCGGGACCCACCAGCGCCGAAATGGAACCTAAATATTGTACTGACAAGGCTCATGTTTGAACCCCTCCACTCCTGCCCCCTCCAGTTTTTCTCCTGGAAGGTAGCATTTCTGGTTGCCATCACTTCACTGAAGCTTGTCAGTGAGCTTCAGGCACTAACCTTAGAAAAACCTTTCTTCCAAATGCACAGGGATAGGGTTGTCCTCCGCACCAACCCCAGATTCGTTCCTAATGAGGTCTCCTGGTTCCAACGTAATCAATCCATTGAACTTCCTGTTTTATTCTAGCAACATGACACAGTTGCAGAACGGGCTCTCTATACTTTGGATATTAAGCGAGCCCTCATGTACTGCATTGACAGGTCTAAACCGTTTAGGAAAACACAACAGCTCTTTGTTACTTTCTCAAAATCCCACATATGGAAGGCCCTATCAAAATCAGGCATTGCGAGATGGGTCATTAGGTGCATCTAGACATGGTATGCTAAAGTTAAAAGGACTTTCCCATTCCTCCTAGAGCCCACTCCGCTCGGGGGGAGAAAGGAGCCTCTATGGCCCTACTTGTTAACATTCCAATAGCTGACATCTATAGAGCAGCTACCTGGTACACACCATATACTGTTACAAAACATTATTGTGTGGATGTGCTAGCCCGCCAACAAGCCAAGGTTGGACAAGCAGAACTCCGTACACATTTTCAATCTACTGCAAATCCTACAGGCTAGCCACCGCTTCTGGGAGGACTGCTTTATAGTCTTTGCACAGCATGTGTAACTACAGCCACACATGCCTTGGCGAATATTCCCATCAGATAAAGTTAACAAATGACTAGGGGGTGTTGAAATATTGAGAGGAGTGCTTAGTGGTAATACACCAAAATGAGATTTCCTTATGTAAAAGTTTTAACGAGATTTATTCCCTATGTAGTGATGTTAATGGGGATACTTTTGTGTCTTTGAATGAAGGAGTATCAACATGTAGTAATGTTAATGAAGAAGTATCCCTGTATAGTACTCTAATCAAAAGGTGTCCTTGTGTAATAATGTTAATTAGAACATTGGAATGTTGAAGACAATGGAGCAGCAGCAGCCTATCTGAACTGGTATAGGCCCGGTGCTCTCCACATTTCAGTGTCCTAATACACAGCCTTTGCCTTTCTCTTTCCCCTGCCTCTCGAGAATGTATTAATTAGGCAGAGGAAAAAGAAAGGCAGAGGCCCTGCAGGAGGACACACGTAGCCTTCATCCCCTCTCCCCCATCCGCCCCCTCCCCCCCCCCCACCTGTAGCTCAGCGGTAATAGGGCTTTAGATGGAGGGAAGGGTGAATGCTGCTCAGCTCCTGGGTCTCTCTGGCTTGGCTGAACTACGGAAAGCAGTTCAGCCAAGCCGAGGAGAACTAGGGGCTGACTTCATCCCTTTTTCACAGCTCTTGCTGTGAATGTTCAAAAGCAAACCGCTTTGGCCCTGCACATGGCTGTTAGTTGTAGAACATTCACACCAACAGCTGTTAATAAAGGCTTCAGAGCAGAGGGGATTTCAACCCCCTCGGGCTCCGTGAGGCCTTTGTTTTACTAATTAGAACATTCTGCTCTGATGGAGTGGAATGTTCTAATAGCTTTATAGTCCGCTGTAGCTGTGCTATACCGTCCATTAGTGCTATACCGCCATTAAAGGCCCCCTCCCCTATTAAAGGCCCTCCCCAAACGCTGGAGCGTGCCTTTAATACCCGGTATTGCCTGCTACGATGGGCTATGAAGCAATAATATGGAGGCTCGCAGTATAGTGGTGTGTAAACAAGAGAGTATCCCACTGTAGTGTTAATGATTTCGGCTCACTGTATAATGTGGTGTTAATGAGGGAGTATTGAAATATACAGGTGCTGCATATCTTTGAGCAGAGAGAGGTTATTGAGCGGGTATCTCAGTATAGCTTTCTGGTAACAAATACTTTTTCTCAAAGTGATATAAATGAAAGATTACTTCTGTAACATTGTTGTGCTAATGATGGTGTACCTCAGTTCAGCGTTTTGTTCATGAGAGTTCTATTAATCTGAATATCCCTGTGCTGCCAAGGTACATTAATGATCCCGCACGGGTTTTTGTTAATGGAAATATACCAGTGAGAGGGTTTAATGAGGAGGTTATTAGGCAGGGAAAATCGTCAAATAATTATTTTAATGGCGGAAACAATGACTTGCGACATAACATGTGTGCTCTGTCTTTAGTGCCAATGTCTAGTGAGCACTCCGATGGACCAGAGAAAGACGATGTCCGGGCCATGTTGAAGAGGTGTCAGACCCCAAGTCCAACCCTAAACAGCAAACACTCCAAACGTGCAAAAATCAAAGTCACCATTGTCTCACACGGAGATGGCACAGGTACATCAACTCCAAAAGAAGGTGAGGCACTACAGCTATAATGTGGACATTTAAATGCTATAAATTGTTGTGGTGATAATCTTTAGTGGAGATGAGACACTGGTGACCACATGAGCTGTGTGTTATGCTATGCCTAAATTTGAATCTCCAGTTTTGCTATAGAGAAGAATTTGACTAGACCGAGGGGGTCATGTAATCGAATCTGCACTCTAAATCCCTTCTCTCCCAGTTACATAGTGGGTCTGTAGTGGGTGGGTTGTAGTGATATTTACCTTTATCTACTGTTTTCTAGCAGCTTCTCGTGCTGAAGCATCTCCTGTGTTCCCTTCGGGTACTACTGTGAAGCCTCTCACTGTCACCATTGGGCAAACCCCCTCCGTGGCTAAGGAACTCACTGGCCTTCTATCTGCTGCAAAGTAAGTTCCTATCCCATATATTTATACCTTTTGAATCCCAACACTGTGCAAAATATAAAGGTGTCTCAGTAAAGAAAAGTATACACACTTACCAGATGCTGTTGAAAATATTTTTAGCCAATGAGTACACTACTGCATACCATCTGGGGTTGTCCTGTTCTACAGACTTGCTGGGAAGGGATGGGGAATAGATTGTCAGAGGTGATGACATGACGGTAGAGCTCACCCCACAATTAGTGGCCCAGGGCACATGGGGCGACCAGATGCTGGAGAGGTATATGCTGCTACTCTGCAATGAGTCTTTCGCGGTAACAAAACAGGACATAGCCAGACGCTGGGGTCGCACCTCTTTTCCATAAGATTTCTGGTCCATTTCTGGTCCGTGGAGGAATGCAGAGATAGGTAGCTAGCACTCTCGGAACCATTGAGGGGGGTGCAAGGTGGGCACGAGGGACTCAGCCCGGCTGGATTCTGGCCAACTGGGATGACGCCTGAGTGGAAGGGTGTACTTTCGCCGGGGGCAACAAATAAGGGCCTGTTCACATCACCCAAGAGTGTACTGAGTGACAGACGCACCTGGTGTGGCCATCTCGTCTCGACCGTTCCTGAACACAGGGGTCCCCCATGGTACATTCCTTCTCTTTTTGGAGCTCCTCTTGTGGGAGCTGCAACTCGAAGTGAAGGACATCATCTTCTCCAGATTGGGGGATCCATATGTGGATCACGTTGCCAAAGCTAAGAAAAGGAATTATCTTCAGTTTTGGTGTTTTTCACATCCCTCTGAATGGATCCCATACATATGCCATCAAATTGAGTTCGTAACAGGACCAGCTATACTCATTCCCACTGGTTCCACTTCTGTTAAAGTTCTGGAGTATGGAGAGGGAAGATTGAGCACAACTGATTCTGATCACCCTAGTTTGGGTGAGGATGATCTAGTACTCTGATCTGTGGGCACTCCTCCTTTGAATTTCTCGTATTGTCCGGCACATGGTGGACCAACTCTCACAGCAGAATGGCCAGGTCCTCCAACTCAATCCCTAAAAGCTACTGCTGCACCCAGGAAGGTGAGCGGTGCCAGCTAGAGTCCTTTTGCCTTCCATCTGAAGGTGCGAGACTCAACTTGGTTCCCAGTAAACCCACTGCAAAACCCCATTATGTTGGACGCTGCAAGACGTTTGTTCACTCGGGTAACCCGGAAGGCCTGAATCATTTTCTGTCATACTTGCCTGATGTTCTGCAATTCGCACCATCTCTTGTCCAGCAGTGCTTGGCAGGGGTTACTGTAAAAGGTTTTGTAGCTGCGCTATGCACTTTCAAATGTTTCCCTAACCTGTCATCTTTGTTTAGATCAGGAGTATTGAGTTTTTTTTAAAGTGTTTGCTTTATTTGTTCCCTCTTATTCCTTTGATTGTTCCTCTGTGGGAATTTAATATTGTCTTGGCTTTTCTAATGGCGTCCCCATTTGAGCTGGTGCAGTTGCTCAGTTCAGCTACTCACTCTGAAACTGTATTCCTGGTGGCCATAACCTCGGCCCCTAAGGTCAAAGAAATTCAGGTCATATTAATTTGTTCTCCTTTCATGGTTATTCTACCTGGAAAAGTTGGTCCTAGATACTTCCCCATCATATCCACCTATGGTGGTATCTGCCTTCCACTTGGACCAGTGGTAGGAAGCTGGGGGCAGCCGGGTGCAGAGGTCAAAATCTGAGTTTGACCCAATGCTTTCCTGTGGAGATAAGTAAATTGTTTGCAGGGGCCAAGCTGTGGGGGTTAGCACAAGTGGGGGTGGGCACAAAGCAGCACTAAACATACACCATCAGCGGCGGCCGGGTGCAGGGTGCAAATTCGACGTCAGGGTCCCAATGCTTTTCACTGAGGATTTTCCTGATGGCAAAGAGGCGGCAGGCGTGGCACTGGAGGTTGCAGGAGGAAGACCAACGACAGCAGAGGTAAGTTGGGATGTAGGGGGTCGTAGGGGAACCGTCATTTTAGCTCACCAAGGCACAGGGGCTTCGGTGAAGGGGTGCCTTTGGACGTCGGAATCTTCTTTCCAGAGCCTTTCGCAGTCCGGGGTAGCCTCTGGTTTCACACTGCAGGCGCCGTCGCGGAGGGCAGGAGAGATCAGCCAACGCTGTACACGAGGTCAGGCTCGCCAGGGAGACTTCACTGCACAGGTGAGCTACTCGGGCCCTGGGCGTCAGGTGCACAGTGGGCTGGCGTCACAGATCCGCCTGAATCTGGAGTCTTTATAGTCTATTTCTTCTGGACATGTCCGCTGTCCTCGGAAGACTGGAGTCTTAATTGAATGCAACAGTCCTCCCAGGGATTTTGGAGGTTGTTCTGCAAGACAGGTCGCAGGTTTCGTCGAAGCAGGAGACAGGCCGGTATGGCTGGGGCCAAGGCAGTTGTCTTCTGCTGCAGGGTGTCTTCTTGCTTCTTAGGTCGTCGCAGATCTGGTTTCTGGGGAGACACCTAAATACTACATTTAGGAGGCGTTTTAGGGGAGTAGTAGGTAGGGCCAATGGGCACCTTACCTGGGTTGACTAAACCCTCTATTATGCACCCCCTCCTGTGGGAGGGGGCATAGACCTAGCCCTGATTGGATGGGTCTCCCCATTTTAAAGATGGCAGGGACTTAAAGTTTTGTACCTCACCTCCCCCACCTTAGGGGTGGGGTTGGCGTTGGCAGAGGTGGGCTCAACTCCCATTATTTTGAGTTTTCCCGCCGGTTTTCCCGCCCAAGGTGGGGGGGGGATAAACCCGGCGCTGCAGAGGCCGGGGGTCACATTGCAAAGGCAGGAGGCCTTTGACGCTTCCCTCTCGAGCACTGGCCCATCCTGGGGAGGAGATTTGACACCTTTGCCCAGTGTGTGCATTGTTTCTGGTCCCAAAGAGCAGAGGCTGTCCACCCAGGGGTCTAGAAACATGTCTGTGTGTGGCAGGCTGCCTAAAGCATGTCCGTGCCCACACCAGGGTTGGTAGGTTTTCAAGGGGCACCTCTGAGGTGCTCTCTTAGTACATGTTTTAATAAATCTCACACTGGCATCATTGTGGATTTATTACAAAGAGCTGTTTGGTACCAAACCCTCCTGGATTCAGTGAAGCCATCATGGTACTGTGAAACTCAAGTTGTCAAGTTCCCAGCCCACATACTCTCTATGGCTTCCCTGGCACTTACATTATTAGGGAATATACCCTACTACCGTAGGGGCACATCTGCTCATGCAGATATGCCCACACCTGGGATATAGTGCAACCTGCCTTAGGGATGGTAAGGCCTGCTGGAGGGGTGATTACCTATATCTTAGGCAGTGCTAGATGGCATGGCACACAGGTAGTGTGACATGTCGACTTAGTCATTCTTTCACCTCACAGGGACATGCCAGCTGCAGGGGTAGTGGCATGGTACTAGGAGGGGGTCCCAGAGGACCCTCTTCAGCCTCCAGGCCCTAGGTACCCAGGGTACTACTTGCTAAGGGCTTACAGGGGGGGGGTACCAATTGTGGATATGATGTTAGGGAAAGAACACTGGCACTGGGAACCTGGACAGTCAAAGTTGCATCAAAAGCCAGGCAAAAAGTGTGTGTGTGTGGGGGGAGGGGGTGCTGCAATAGAACTCCATTTTCTCCCACCAGTGCATTACACTTTCGCCCTTCTTCCCTACTCCTAATTCCTCCAAAGAGAACTGGCTACATAGGCTGAAACACTGGTGTGCAGGATTATGTTGCATCGACTGCACCCGATAGGACTGCATTGACTACCGGCTGTTTCGTGGCTATGCTGGAGCCAGGAATGCAAGGCAGTTAGTAACATTTTATGCTGGCTAATCCTCTTTATCAAGCTATATTCTGCCTTAGCCAAGAAAGATTCTCCAGAAGGCATTCGTGCCCAGTCCACTAAGGCCATAACTGCTTTCATGCCTCTCACCACGGGCTGTCCTGTGGCTGACATCATACTTTTTCAACACACTACTGCGTTATAGCTCAAGCACAGTGATGAATACTTTGCTAAGGCAGTGCTGCATGATTTTCTAAGCTAATCAGCAATATTTAGTCTCCCCTCCTGAAGGGTATTCTTTGGAACTCATTCTTAGGCAGTTGCAGAAGATGGATCCTTCACAAGAAAAAGTTACTTTCCTTCAGTTAATTGTTCTGGTAGATAAATAATTTAGCTGCAGATTCTTCACCTCACTCTCGCTTCCTCTTCTGATTATTAAGATCGATCCTAAGGTATGCAAACATATTCTGTGCTCCATTCCTTGCTGATGTAGATGCCGTCTTGGTTCCTCTCTGCACATTTCAACGGGGTGCGGAAAATGTACCAGGAATTGATATTGTTGTGCTGGTCTGTGCCTTATATGTCCTGATGTCACATCCTTGGTGAGCAAGGTTGTGGCTTAGGCCTCTTTGCAGCACCTGGTGGAGCTTCAGAACTGTTGCTGGGGAGAAAGTTTCTGGATCCAGTCTGACGCCTGGAGGATATTCCTCAGATCAGGAATCTGCCGGTAGATTGTGTTCACGAAAAAGTAAGTAACATTTTTGTTAAGTGCAAAGGAAGTCGGGGCACTTTATTCTTAAGTTTATACTACTGGCTTTCCCTAATAAACTCATTTAGGAAAGGCCCCCCATCACCAGTGGTGGGTGAGCAATTAAATCAGCAAAATAAATACCAGGGAGATTTTGTTCTGGAGCTATAAGGCTTCAAAGGTACACAAGGAAAATGTAGCTCGGCTGTTTGTTAACCTTGTGAAGCTTAATTCCCAGAACCAATATTAGCTTTAAAAATGGCACATATAACTGCTGTATGTGAGATGTAAGTTGCATTGATCCTGACCATGTGGAACTTGTGGAACATTGGTGTGTCTTATGTGCCCAGTTTGGCTATGGACTCTACAGACTTGTTACCTGTGACTGTCATTTTCCCAGTGATGTTGATGTAGTCTTTCAATGTTTTTTAAGCTCTGTAAAATTCCCTGCTTACCATATTGTGCCCAGATTTTCTTGCCTAATGACCGATTTGATGATTCACTCCTCTGATCCTTACACCTTGTTTACTTAATTGCTCCCTCTTTTCATTTTCTCTTTTGTCTCAAGGTCCAGCTCCATCTCAGATGTTTCTGCTATTGTTTCCAACTCCTCAACAATTCCCATCAGCTCAAACCCCAGTGCCTTCCATACACTGCATGGCAGACTGGCAGCCAGCACAGCTCATGCCTCGCATACTCTGTCCACTAATACGCTTCCAGGTATCGTACTTCCTTTAGTTGAAGATGGAGAAGATGACAAGATATTGTTGAGATTCCTGAATGGGTTAAAGCATGGTGTGGGGTTGAGGAGGTGATGTTTCTTTGTGCTCTGTGTCTGAGGATTGGTGTGTATGCCAAACGCGGAGAGTGGATGAATGCGTAAGTGGCAATATCAGATGTGTACCAGTTTCCTAGAAGGATGCATTGACTAGGTATGGGTGGAGCTAGTGATTATTTATAAATGATGTTTTTGTTTTTTTTCTTAACCCTTTTTGATGTATTGTTTATAATGTACTTTGATGTCCAAATAAAACATCTGTGGATGGTGGCAAATGAGTTGGAAATGCTTGGCTGCATTGTGTGAGTGTGGAGGAAGTGATACATCTCTGTGCTGTATCTCTGAGGGTTGGTGAATGTATCAAATGTAGAGTGCAGTATGTGCATTAACTGCAGTATCTGGTGTCTAGCAGCTGTTTGGAAGGAAGCATTTGCTAGATGTTGGCAAGACTGGTGAATGTTTGTGAATGCTATAAGTGTTTGTGTTTTTAATGACTGTAATTATAGGAAACTGTGCCAGTTGTTCGACTAGAGCTTACGTTTCCATTATGGGGTAGTCTGGGTAACATTACAGGCATAACAGCCATCGCAATGGCATATGCTACTTATACTGGTATGCATTGGTCTAGTTTTGATAGTTTTTCTGATGAGAATTATTTGAATCCATTGCTTTTTTCAGCTGGTTTCCTTACATATGTCTTTGAATGCCAAAACATTACCCTTTCAGGCATAGAGTGCATACATTATGCAAAAGAAGCAGAGAACTCTGGGTAGTTCTCAAGTTTAGGTGGAAAGCAGCTCCTGTATGGAGCACCCTCAATACCAACAACACTCTAGCTCTGCTCACCTCAAATGTCTACTTTTCTATCAAAGTCCTTAAGCCTAGGATTAGCACAGTGCCATCTACGCAGAGATAGAAAAGGACAAAGTCTTTTGCCATTTCTACAGCAAAGTCTTTAAGCATAGGACTAGCACAGTGCTGTGCATGCTGAGCTGTAAAATGACAAAAGCCTTTACCACTCCAGGCACAGAATTAGAGCTTTGAATTGGTAAAATACCAACCAAGCCAACCTGAAATGAATAAAAGCAACCCCTGACACGTCTTTCGCTCTCATTAGAGCTCTTCAGAGAGGTATAGCTTTGTCCAGACACAAGGGAGCAGTTTTGAAAGTTTTACTGATGAGAATTCTTTGAATCCATTGCTATTTTCAGCTGGTTTCTTTACATATGTCTTTGAATGCCATGTATTGCAGTTTGTTTTAGAACTTCTGACCCTTTTGACTTCTATCTTTCATGTTTGTTTTTTAAATCTTTTACATAAATGCCACTAGCATCATGGTCTAAAATTTTCAATGACAAGGTGTCTCAGAGATTTTCGGTTTTAATCAACAAAAAAACTGGTAAATCTCCATATTTTCTCTACCGGAGATTATTTTCCCAAGGATGTGTTGGGGCACCCTGTGGCAAAAGGTATTGCAGGATTACAGTTCTGGGGCTTGTCCTGTTGTTTTTTTAGGTCTCGTCTAGCGTTGCAGCGCGCATGCGCTGCTCGCTCTGCGAGGCTTCTTGTAATCAAGGAGATTTTAGCAGTGGTGATTAAGCCCCGCCCCTTCTTTTAATTGGTTTGCGTCATTGTGCATGCTAAACGCTGTCTTTCTATTGTAAAGGAGGCTTATTAGTCCCTCCTTGTTACCGCCCTGTCTCCTTTTGGCCCCGCCCACCCGGACTGGATCGTTTACTTGCGGCGTTACATGGGATGCTTTAATTAGCACTATTTACTTCAGTAAAGAATGTGGGACAATGGCGGCGCTTGAATTTGCAGCACGCCCACACAGCACTCGCTGGACAATGGCAGGCGCAACTTGCATGCGGAGCGCGCAATGTGCGCTTTCACTTCAATAGTGGCCAACACCGCCCCCCCCCTCCCCCCCAGCACTCGCGGGACAATGCGGGCGTTAGGGATGCTTTAATTAGTGTGACTCGCAGCCTTTGTCAGACCGAGCGTTTTCAGAGGAAACCGATCTCTCTGGGTCTCCGAGGACGCGGTTCTCATTGACCCCCCCCCGCTCTTTGAATGGAACAGCCTGGATTTGGCAGCGGCTCAGCAGACACCGACTCGGAAAGCACGTATATTTTTTCTTTCTCCCAAGCTCGTTTTCCAAACAGGGCCTAAAGTTTGTCCGTCATTTCGCATGTCACATTTCAGTCAGAGCTGCCGGAAAAGCTGCGAGCAGGGGGAAGAAGAAACGAAAATATATCGAAATAAAACAATGAAGGCACAGGGGGAATTTCCTAGGGCATTTTAGGTACCTTTCTTTTTCATGCTTCAATGGAGAACTGCTTGGCGGAGTTGCCATTATTCATGTCTAAAAGGGGAAGCCACACCTACGCTTGGATAATTAAAAAGGCCTGGTTTGGGCCACGGGGCAAGTCAGGCAGAGATGGGCACTGGGGCGAGCAAGACAGCTGCTGAATGGAAAGCCATATTTCAGGTGTGCTCTTGGGCTGACCGCCTCCCGCCCGCTCCATCTGCATGTCCGCCGACAGTCATTAGCTCAGACAGCTGGCCGCCCTTTTTCAACAAGCATTTGCAATGCAATAGGTCTCGCAGTTACGCGAGTTTAAGCCATTGGCATTGTAAATAACAATGCCTTTTATTTATGTTTTTAAAACAAAAATAAAAGGCATTATTTGCAATGTCAATAGCTCAAACTCGCGTAAATGCGAGACCTATTGCATTGCAAATGCTTGTTTTCTTTGCTCTCACATCTAGATTTCTACTCCAGTTGCTGATCTGGAAAAATGGTAGCGCCCTAGGCACAAAGGTGAATATAGATGGGGAAACCTGAAACTTGCCATTTGTTTGTGATTCTGCCGCCTGCCCGATCCAGCGCTAGGGAGAGAGGACTCTATTGCTCAGACTCCACAGCTCCGCTGTCAATGCTGCTGCGCCTGGAGGCGCATAAATTATAACTGCGGCTCGCGCTGCGCTGGAAACCTGAAACTTGCCGTTTGTTTGTGATTCTGCCGCCCGCCCGAGCACTAGGGGGAGAGGAGAGAGGACTCCATTGCCCTGACTCCCCAGCTCTGCTGTCAATGCCGCTGCGCCAGCAGGCGCATAAATTACCACCGTGGCTCCCGCTGCGCGGGACGCGCTCGGGCTAAGCCCGGGCTAAGGGCGGGCCCATCCTGCGCCCCTCAGCAACAGGAAGAGGCAGGGCAGGGCTTGCGAAAAAGGTCCAGGGATTTGCCGTAATCTGCGTGTTTTCAGTCTGCAACTGAGGTGTGTACTTCTGGTTTCTTTCTCCTGCCTGGAACTGACCTCATAGAGCCTGCTGTTATCGAACGTGTATCGAACTTTGATTTATTTATCTGGGGGCTAGATGTAGTTGTTTCTAAACCTTGATTTTAACCCTAATCTCCAGCAGTCGTATTCAAAATATTTGTAATGTTTACGAGTACATTATATTATATCAAATCTGATTTTTGATAAATCCTGAACATGGTAAAAAGGAAACATCGAGGGGGGGCTGCTAAGTCACTGAGTAATACTCGTCCTTCCTCCTCCTTTTTGAACTACATCATAGGTGCTATGGGGGTGCTTGAAAAACAGATTATGAGTGTGGAGGAGTCTCTAACTGTACTACTAACAACTCTGGTTCGACTCTAACTTAAATAGGTTTAAACCCCACTCCTACTCTTGATAGTTTATCAGAAAAAGGGCAGTTGGAGGATAAGGAGTCGGTGGAGTGCATTCCAAAATCCCTTCTTTCAAGCCAAACAGTCGCCCAACCCCCGAGAAAACTCATTAAAATACCGTCTATTACTGAGAGTCAGATCCCTCCTGTTCCCCAGGGAGTGGGAGGGGGATGGAAGCGTCCTAAGAAAACTCCATCTCAGAATCAGTCCTTGAATAAAAAGTCTACTAAAGTACTGGTCAATCATCCGTCTACAGATTACGCATCCCTGACTGTTCTGGTACAGCCCCTCACAGATACTGTTAGGCTTGCATTTAGTTTGCTCACGGAGCAATTGAAAGGCATTGAGAGGAGTGCTTGGACTTGCTGGGGAAGAGTCAGGCACCACCAGTCTGTCCTCCTCAAGTTAGGGATAACAAAGCTTCAAACCAACTCCCCTCACTGCCGGCCCTTCTCAAACTGCACAAGGTATTTACCCCCCTTTACCCATAGTCTCAGTAGGGGAAGGGGACACAACTACTTTCGCTCCGAGTGTCAATCAATCAGGGCCCAGACCCAATTTTCACTCACTGCCCCAACAATCCCGATCTGCTCCTAGAAACCCCCCTTCCACATCATATAACATTCCCCCAAATCCAATCCTTTCTAATCATGCCATTACTGATTCATCACGCTCTTTTCCTATTACAAAATTGGACTGTCTGGAGCTTCCGCCAGCAGCCACACCTTACGTGGTAATCCTAGCTAATTTCCCCTCCGATTCCACCTCTGTTCACGAATCATGGGAGTCACTTAGGAACAAATCCCTAAACTGGTTGAATGCGAGGGCAGGGCTCGGCTGGGCACTTTTTGCAGACCTGAAAATGATCAGGAGAGTTAAATGGGTGGGTTTGGGGAGCAAAGATTTGGAGGGAGATTGCGTGGTGCTCTCTAATCTAGTGAAACTTATTCTAGAGAGAGCTAGTTCACCATCCTTTACCACAAGGCAGATCACTGTCTTACCTCTTGGCTTCTTTTACCAGCCTCCCACCCCTTTCTTAAATTTTCCCCAAACAGTACGTACCCATCAGGCACAACTTTTGGTGCCACAGTTCCCAATTGAAACTTCCAATAGGTTTGATTGCCTTTCCACATTAAGCGGTGTGGATTGACTGAAGGCTTCTAATAATTCAAGCAAGGGTATCCAGTGTGGATCTTCTACTTCCTTGAAGCGCGAGTTGAATACCTGTTTAGATATAGTATAGGAATGTGAGCCAACTGAGCCTTGTACTGTTGAGGACCTCATAGTCCCGCGGCTACCCCCGCCGCGGTCACCACTCCTGTGGTAGCTAATACAGAACTCTTTTGGAATGTTGCTGGCCTACGCCACAAATGCTCAACGACTGAGTGGACTGACTTGGCGTCCAAGTTTCACATTCTTTTTTTACAGGAAACTTGGTCAGTGGACCCAATCCATCTCAACGGTTTTAAAACATATCACTGTCCAGCAATTCCGTCCAACTGTGGGAGACCCAAAGGGGGCTTGTTGTGTATATATGTGTCAAACATGTTGGCTCCCTTGAATATCGCAGTGATCGCAACTAGAGTGTTTTATCATATTATTGCTCTCCAAATTACAGAGCATTCTACCCTGGCCATTGTAAACTTCTACAACAATGCTTGTATACAGTCTATTATTACAGTTCTCCATCAATTAGACTATGATCCTGAGTCAGCTTTCCTCATCGGTTGCAGGGATCCAATTATTTTATGGGTCGGTGATTTCAATATACGCCTTTGCCTGCAGCCATCCAATAAGATATGTGGGATGGCGTCTCCTGATAATAGTGATATTACCCACTTTTCTCATTCAGAGTATGGGGACCTGTTGAATGATTTACTCTCTAAACACAACCTGTGTTTTTGCAATGAACTCACATGTACTCCTGTTACAGTCAGGAGTACCTACAATGGTAGGGGGGAGAACAGCGTGATAGATTTTTTAATTGTTTTCTCAGCGTTATTCAGAGCTGGTTTTAGAATTTTTGATCCACGATATTGGGATCAACGATCATTTTCCCCAAAGTGTTGCTCTGAATACCAACCTCCTTACACACAGGGGGATGCAAATAGAGTTTTTACAGTAGAGAATATTGACATCTCCCGTCGTAACGGTTATGCACCCAGATGGTCTATTTTGAATCCATCCAGTTTCCTAGAAAAATTAATTCTCAAAGAGAGGGTGGCTTTTGAAACGTGTTTAGATCAGTCTACAGAGGTGCATGATTTTATTTTGGCTTTCAATTTGATAAAACAAGCATTTGCAATGCAATAGGTCTCGCATTCGCAAAAGTTTGAGCCATTGGCATTGTAAATGACAAACCCTTCATCCATGTGTTGGTTTTGAAAACAGATAAATAAATGGCATTGTCATTTACAATGCCAATAGCTTAAACTCTGGCATTGTAAATGACAATGCCTTTTATCCATGTTTTTAAAAAGAAACATAAATAAAACGCATTGGCATATACAATACCAATAGCTCAAACTCGTGTAAATACCAAAAATACTCGATCTCTGATCAGCAATTGATGCTTCTGCTTTTCAAACTTAAAAACATATGTTGTATTAGAAACACCTTAAACAAATGTAATGCAAAAATGTCCCTTTGAAAATATGTCGTCCATACATAAATAGTATTTTATAGGATAAGCAATTAATGCACACATATATGCACGGTCTGTGAAGCACTAGATATAAAGGGGCAGAGAAAACACATAGTCCTGTTTCCCCAGTCCGCAACCTCTAACAACCACCAACAACAGACATAGTAGAATTATTTTGTGATGTCTGCTGCGGCTTTGAACTGCTCAGTGAAATATCTCACTGGATTAGGTAGGTCACTAAACCTACAACAAGTGCTCCTTTAAATGTCTTGTAATTTATATGCGTGGATACAGCTGAAGTACACTGTCCCGTGCTACACAACCACTGCCTCTACAGCTGTGGCAAGTAGAATTTGTGCATTTTTATACAGCACCAACTTTAAATGGGCATGCATAAAAGATTATGAGTGACACTATCTTACAAGCAAAATCAAGCAATATAGACAAGGGAAACATATATAAATCATAGAAATTACACCTATTTGAGCTACAAGAAACTCTAAGATATTAAAACTGCTGTAAGCAAGCAGCATTTTAGTAACTTTTGAACAGTTTGAGCTGGAAACAAAAACATTTTTGTCAAAATCTGCAGTTGCAGCAGATGATGGATTATGTGGCGAATGCGGCAAATCTATAATTATGCGAAAATTGCTGCAGCCACATAATTGCATAATTCCATTGGCCCTGGTTATAGGAGAGAAAGATAAGCAGTGACAGGAGGAAATGGAATGACAATAGAAAGGCGATTATATACTGTAGTGAGGCAGTGACAGAAGAGGGTGGACAGTGTATGATTACAGAATTTAGGGCAATGCCAACGGCAGGATGGGCAGTGGCAGAGACATGTTGTATAACGGAGAGATGAGCAGTAATTGGAGAGGGGACATGGGAAGTGAAAGGAGAGAGGACAGTAACATGAGGCAGAGTTAGAGGAGGGTAGTGACAGGAGGGAGAAATAATATGTGAAAACATAAAGTGCCCAGTGTGAAGCTCTCTGAGGAAGGAGAGGGAAACAGCAAAACGCGGGACAACACGCAAGAGCTATAGAAGGAGAGCTCGCAGTTTGAGTGACCTCAGTGTGAACAGATTTTTAAATGCTGGAGTTCCTTTCTGTTACATAGGGTGTAAACACAAAAAATTAAATCTGAACTTTCCTATTTGGAGCACAGTTTCAAAATCAAACAAGGAGTGCACTTACTAGAAACAGCTGGCAAATAGGGTGCCTGAGCCCTCCAGTTGCTGGTAGTGCGCCTCCACCAATCGCTCGTTGCCCCTTACGGCTATAAGCGAGTTAGTTTCTGCTGGGGTCCAGGACATGCCGCGACAAGCGGCCGACGAGGAAAAGGAGACTGAGGGCGACGAGGCAAGGCCCGGACCACCAGCGCATCCCTCTAGAGGCGACGAATGGCTTGGGGTAGAAGGCGCCGACAACGATGGGCGTCCATCGCTCAGCCCAGGTGAAGTAGGGGACATAGCCTCGCGCTTTGGAATCTTCAGTGGCGGCGGAGCGGGATCGGATTGCAGATCCGACTCACAGGGCGCAGCCATGTTGACTCCTCGGAACCAGCGGGAAGTTAAGCTGAAGACACGCCGTGAGCGTGCGCATCGGCTGCCTGGACAGGAGATGTGCACGCGTATGGTGCGAGCAGGCGTTGTGATAACGCCGCGAGCCGTACGCGTGCATATCTCCTGTCTGTTTAAGTTTCGGCACAGACAGTTGATGTGCACGCGTACGGCTTGCGGCGCTATTACAATTCCTGCTCGCACCAAGCGCGTGCACATCTCGTGTCCCGCATCGGAGCAAAAGTCGGCAACAATAGATCTCGCATAGCGAGCAGCGCTTTGCGCTGCATC